>VZRI01009526.1:1040533-1059955 GCA_013397515.1 Upupa epops | reverse complement strand
ATAAAGTCAGTAAGTCTGAAGACAAATACGGAGATTTCAATCACTGGGAAGGCTGTACGTTTTCTTTTTCTGAGGTCTCCGAAGAGAAAAGAAAGGAGAAAAGCGCTCCGAAGTTTCCCAGTAGAAAATGCCTCCAGTCCTAGGTGGTCATATGGAATCTGTCCGCTTTGCTTTGCAGCTCTGGGAAAGACTAGGGAAAACAGATGTGATTTAAAAAAAAATAAAAGGAAGAAGAAGAAGGGAAAAAAGGGTAGCACATACAAGGGAAAATAATAGAGATGGAGGCTTTGATAAGCGGGCTCAGTGTTTGTTTTTATGTAATGAAGTTTTATGTGCCGCCACGAAACTCGGAGCCCGGTGCTGCCTGTCTCTAGTCGCCGAAACGGTTAATTCAGAAAACAAACTAAAAAAAACTTAAACCAACCCCAAGCCCCCTACTACATGAAATCAGCGATCTGGTTCAATTAAACTTGCTCTCCGTAGCATAAAGCATCCACCACAACACAGGCAATGAAACCGGCGATAAAAGCCCCGTGCATTTTCTGCGCAGTTTCCTTCTCCCTTGTAAAACAAGCCGTCGTGTAAGCACCACACATTTCATTTTCCTCCCTATAACTTACCGCTTTCTTTTTATTTTATTTTATTTTATTTTATTGTTGTTCCTATTGTTTTTTTCGCTGTGCTTCATGCACAAAGCTTCCCCGTTTGCACCCAGAGCAATTTGGGGTTGGAGCAAACGCCGGCACCCCTCTCTGCTCCCGACCCTTTTCTGAGGAGAAACCCGCGGCTAACGCCTACACTTCCGAGGAGTTGCACCGTTGACTGCGTGCAGGACGGGCCGCAGTGTCCCGCGGTGCTGCGCGGCTTCTCGGGGCTGGTCCCGCGCCTTGCGCGCCCCCCGCACGGCTCCCCACGGTCTGCCGCGCCCTCTGGCGGCTTCGGCGCGGCACTGCGGGGCGCTGGCTGGTCCCAGTGGGAGCTCGGGTGGGCAACAATGGGCAGGAGCGGACTGACCATCAGAGGAAAGGAGGGTTTAGTGTGATACACCTTACGGTGAGTTGTAGGCAGTAGCCAAGAAGCAAAGAGGAGCTTATTCTGAGTTTACCCAGGCCTGGACTGAAATGTGTTCGGAGGTTGAGAGGCAAGCAGGAAAACCATGTGAAATACTGCTGTAGGAATATTTCCCCATGCAAATGATACAGGATGCCAAAAGAAATCTTGTTTCAGTCTGTAGGACTTGGATTTCCAGAACACTGAGATTGTGTTCAGTTCTGGGCCCCTCAGTTTAAGAAGGATGTCGAGGGGCTGGAACAAATCCAGAGAAGAGCAACTAGAATGATAAAGGGGCTGGAAGGTAAGCCCTGTGAGGAGAGGCTGATGGAGCTGGGTCTGTTTAGCCTGGAAAAGAGGAGGCTCAGGGGTGACCTTATCGCTGTCTATAACTATCTAAAAGGTGGTTGTAGTCAGGGGGGGTCGGTCTTTTCTCCCTGGACACTGGAGACAGGACGAGGAGTCACAGCTTTAAGCTCCCTTGGGAGAGGTTTAGACTCCACATTAGGAAAAGGTTTTTCACTGAAAGTGCTCTGGTTTTGGAATGGGCTGCCCATGGAGGTGATCAGGTCACCGTCTCTGGAGGTGTTCAAGGTTAGGCTGGATGAAGTGCTGAGTGGCATGAGCTAGATGTCAGATGTTAGGGTTACTTGGTTTATTTGGATTTAGGTTGACTGGATGATCTTTAAGGTCTTTTCCAACCTTATCATTACTGTGATATAGTGTGAAAGAAAAAAGGAAAAGCAAACAGGCCTGTGGCTAGATTGGCATCCCAGTACAAGAGTCAGTCTGGTAACACCAGAGAACATCACACATCTCCTGGGTTTACATTGGTCTCAGTCTTAGCATTCTTCCATCTCTCACCTGAAACAGAGAGGAGCTCCACCAAAGCCAAGAGCCAGAGCTATTTCAAGCTGCCCTGGTTCTGCCCCTGGTCCCATGAGAAAGCAGCAATGCAGGACCATCCCCAAATATGCAACAGGACTTGCTTATTAATCAACTACAACAAAAAAACTATTTCACTAATTTACCAAAGAGTGGAGCAATCAATACCCTCAAATCAAGCTCCCTTCCAAGAGTCAAAGCACTTTTTAGAAAAAAAAATTAATCTTACATCCTCAGGAGGTTCTCCTCAGTCCATTTTGCCCTTAAAGGAGCATCAGTGTAGAGGTAATTGAAAAAATTAAAGAGGAGGAAGGGGAAAGTAATTACAGGCCACTAGAGAAAAACAATCATGCTCAGAATGTAGACAAAACATTGAACAGAGGGGAATTAATAGAAGGACAAATCAACAGGGGAAAATGTCAGCAGAGATCAGCAGAAAGTGAACATCCTATTAAAACTGAAAATAGAAATAATCAAAATCACGGATGAACATAGAAGGGTGAAGGAATTTGAAAAGGAACCTGAACTGGAAACAAATGAAAGGGGTAAATGTTGTGCAGCAACAGTTACAGCTGATGTGTGAAGGTTGCAAAAGCTGAAGCCTCACCATTCTGGTGGGTAACTGGGTGAGTCAAAGCCACAAGTAATCAGACATGAGAGTTTTGTGATTTATACCAACTGGGCCAGGCTGGCTCCCATTATGCAAAGTGAATTGGGCAAGGCTATAAAATCCCTGCTGGAGATGGAAGGGAGTTTTCTAGTGTCTCCCATGACATTCACCTTCTGCTCTGGTTTCTCTCAGTGGCTTCCTAGTGGAAAAAAGCTGGGGGCTGGCGAGCTCTGGGCTCTGCGAACCTCATGTCCACCACTTTCTCCACAGTGTCAGCACCAGGCAGAGTGGGCTTCACCCTGCTTGCTTTTAAAAGAGCCACAAAGGCAGGTTAACACATCAGCCTTTATAAAATCCTCAAACCCATTTTTCCCTTGAAAGCATAAGGAACACATTCATATTTCACTCCCTTTTCTCTCCAGTACAAAAGCACAGGGTCGGAATTAATGAGTAAAGTATTTGTGTGACTTTTTATATTGTATTGGCATTTATATAGTGCTTTTCACAGGCTTCATGTCAAACCCCTTTACAGGGCAATAAATCATACACCTTTCCTGATGAAATTGTATGTAGGCAATTGGGTACCTATCCTGCCCTCGGCAATGTCCCACATGCAAGACATGGGAAGTGTGATGAAACCTGCAGAAAAGCAGGTCTGAAAAAAATGAATGTAGGTCAAACCTTCTCCCCTTAATATCCTGCAACATGTTTAAAAGTCTTTAGAGCTCACTTGAACAGCCACAGGAAAGACCTAACCTTAATGTGACAAAGCTTCTGTTACAGTCTGAATTACTCAACATGCAAATCGAATTGTGGGTCTTACACTTAATCTCAGGATTTTTTACCTCTGAATTTAAACAAGATGTCAATTTACGTTGAGAATAGGATTTTTTTTTCCAGTGGAGTTCATTTGTAAAAACAATGTTTGAACCCAAGCACCAAATTTTGGATCCTAATCTTTCCACCAGCATTCACAACTTTCTCTTCTAATACAAAATTAGCAGTATGACAGGGCATCTCTACCAGCTCTTGCTTTCACATTTGCAGGTTTCCAGATAGCAAAAAGTAATGAAGTTCTGAGAAGTGTTGCCCAGTTACACCAACTCTTTGATATGTTTATTTGCATCCTTGCAGTGTTTGCATGGTAAGGAAAAAAAAAGAAAGTCATGTCAAGTCTTTCTGGAGAAAGATGGCTTGAGTTGGTAAGCAGGAGGCAGAGCTTTGCTCTGTGGCTTGTCTGGGAGTGCTTTGCCTAATTAGTAGTTTTTTGCTTTCTAAGGGTTTCAAAGGAAGCTTCACAGAGTCCCTCCTGGCAGACTGTACCCCCTACCAGTTGAATGCAGTTGCCCCAAGCCTGCACAAAAGCTGAGAAACTAATGGAAAACCTTTGCAGCAGTTCAACACCATTTTAAAGCCACTTTTCCAACACCTCTATCTGTAACACATGGAAGCTGATAACATTCTGAGCATACTAGCTGATAGTTCAATTGCATTAGAATCCAATTTAGTTATGATTTATTAGCCGGAACAGCTGTTAGAATAATTTCTAAGTGTGAAAGAATACAGAAAGCTACTGTTCTGCACCAAACAGGTGTTTAGATTACTTAATCTAAAATAAAGGTGATTTAGAAATAAACCAAAAGTAAACAGGTAAAACCACATTGCCCAGTTCCATAGTTCTGTAAAAACCCTCCACTTTTTTCACCTTCCTCCAGAGGTGATTAACACCTGGTGACATCTGGGTGCTAGCTGTGCAGATGCACTGCCATGTAATGGACTAACACTGCCTCTGCTCTCCTCTGAGTAGTGTATCACAAGCTCTTAACTCACAAGAGCTCAAATTCACGCACCGGTGTTACAATCTGATGCTGTGTAGCATAATTTTATCTCCTGTTCCCATCTCAGTGTACAACTTATCTAGCACAGAGTTCACAGAGACAGATGACTATGATAATTAAATGGTCTTTTCAGTGGGAGACACTGTCAGCATCAATAGTTAAAGCAGAATTTTAGAAGTAACCAAGACAGCATTCTCCCTGGACACTTATTCTTCCTGGCATTTGAAGATTAGATCAGACCAAATGTTTGTTGCAACAAACAGATTTATGCTAGCATTCAGGATTATGCTCCCAGTCAATGTTTATTATGTTTTTTGGTCATATTTATTCTAAAGGTCATGTTTTCCTAATTCCACAATTTTTTGATCAGTTTTGTTTAAACTGAAAGCCTTCACTTTTCACTTGTAAAACTGTTTCTTCTTTAAACTTCTAGCTGGTTCTGCTATCTGGAATGAATACTAAGGAAAGGAAACAAGCTAAACTAAATTACTATCTGATCTAACCCATTTGACTATTTCTAAGGTACCTATTATTGTGTTATCAAAGTACTGGATCTCTGATAGCATGAGATCTTAGACTTTTTTCACTTTTCACTTGTAAACAGCTTATTTGATGCCTGCTGTAGCTAAGATGCAAATAGCATCACAAAATGGTGAGAAGTTATGAGAGCAGGAAACAGAAAACAGTGACTGGTTACAGCCCAAACAAAGAACCCCATCTTCTAGTCCCTGCTGAATTAAAATGATTAGATTCAAAGATTGAGCAAAAATTACCAAGAAATTAAAAATGGGTTTGATCTATTCAAATTAAAAGGGACATAAGCTGTTTGTCAGAAGCAAGTCTGAGGTACTCACAAAAGTAAATCAGAAAAGTTTGTTTTGTTTCCTTTGCCCTCCAGTGCCCAGCAAATATTCCATTCCGGCGCAATCCCTCATCTGGAATTTTGTCCACACCAGCTCAGACAAACCATGTTTCTTTCCTCTGAAAGGTGTTTTCAAACTACTTTTTTCATAGGACTCATTAGTATTAAAGCCTGAATGCACTGACAAATTTTATGACTGTGTTCGCAGCTAGTTTGATAGTGATTTCCAGGAGACATTAAGAAGGAAGATGTCCTTAGAGCACTGCTATTGCAATTTGTCAAGTTGTGTATGAAAGTACATCTTGACCAGCACCTTCTATCAATACAGGGCACATAGAGGTAGCACTTAGAGCTGACAGAAGTCGAGTGTCTTCAATTCCTTCCACATTTGACAGGAATAACTTCCATGTACACTATATGCTTCTACTTATGCTTAGGACAGAAGTATGGATACCCATTGCTCAAACTTTCTGCTGGATACAGAATCCCAAAGGATTTCAGTCACACTTAAACCCAACATATATTAAAGCCCCACTGTTCTAGATGTGAGTCATTGTATTCACAGTATATGTGTACTGCGGAGTGATCTATAAGATCCACAGCCTCAAGGAGCAACTTCTTGGTATCTGCTGCCTGAAAGAAGGTATAAACACTGGTCATCTCACACTTGGCTGAGATCAAAATCCAGCCCTTTCCTTTCAATTGTCACACAGATAATGATAAAAACATTATTGCCCTGGCTACAGCAAGCAGTAAATAACAACGGAGGTCAGGTTCCAAAAAGAACAACAGATTAAATGCCCAATTGTTTATTTTACACTGTAGTCAGCATTTCTAATTGCAATAACCAAAAAGGTGTGAAGAGCCAAGTCAGTTTGTGTTTCCCCTTGGAGAGAGCAGTGGGGACAGCATTTATGAAGGAATCAGGTACAGCAGAGCCACCAGGGTACCACCTGCCAGTCCCTTACAGAAGTTGTTGCCCACAGATCACGTCTGAGCAAGAGCATCTGGTTCCTGCAGTAGGAGAATCTGGCTGAGAAATGAACTACAAAACCCTATAGAAGAGGCAGAAGAGTGAAAGATCTCAGTTTTCTCCTTCCCTCACATTTTCTAAGGTAGCTGTGGTTTAGCCTTTTGGTTTTCATTTTTCAGGGAAGTCCTTAAGCCTGGTTCAGAACAGTCTCTATGGTTGTGAGCTCATTCATCACAGGCAAAACCTCACATGCAAAGTTCATGACAGAGTGCTGAGGTGCAAAGTTGAAAAAGAAGAGAACTGATTTTTCCCATCCCAGAAAAGATTTCAGAAGCATTCCCAGTTGCAACAAGGTGAACTCAGGAGTGGGGTTTGTTTGTTATTTGCTTTCTGGGAGGTGGTGTTCCTTTTTACGCAGAAACACAGGAAAAGAACATTCTGACAACATCAGAATCCAAAATTAAGTGTATCCTGGAATGTGGAAACTTTGAGGGGTTAAATCTTTCTCAGACAGGCAGATCAGGGTTAAAACATGCTCTCTCTAGATTTGAGCCTGAAAACAAGCTTTATATTGAAGAAGTTTCGCTGAAACTGGCACGTTCCCACAAAACGTTTCAGCGGTGAGAAATAAAGAGTTCCCAAGTGTAAAGCACTGCCAACAAACTCCCAGCCGTTCCTAGCCAGTGAGCAAACAAATGGGTTATTTTGCCATCAGTGGAGGAGGATCTCTCTGTCCCAGTGGTACTGTCAGGTCATGCTTCAGCTTATTCCCCAGTAACTTGATGCATCCACACTGGTAGGTACCCAAAATAATGTAGGATCCCTTTCAAATGCATTCAAGCAGTCTGTGTTGTAAATGCTTGTATGAAAGCAAGGGAGCATGGCTGAAGAACACAGACAGAAAGCTACTGTGACTGACCTATTTTCTGTTCTTCAGCTGCAGTTTCTGTTCCCTTCAGATATACATACACACCCATCCATGATGTGTGAAGAGGTTTTGAAAAGAAATCCCACAAATATTTACTTATCAAACCTACACGCTTTTAAAAGAGACATGGGATCTAGCTTTCCCCTGTGGCACTTAGCACTGGCCTCTTGTTCACATATTGGGTAAAGCCAGACATAAGAAGCTTTTATGTTGTCTGAAATTAGGTGCAAGTTGATAACTCCTGGATTTGTCAAAACTCAAAGCTTTTCTGGAGGAAATCTCCTGAAAAGGAGCTGACAAAAACACAGTACAAGTGCAGCTGTGGACATCAATTAAGCTTTGGAGTCCACCATAGCAAAGTACAATGGAGGTCTGCCTGTCAGCTGGGCACAGCTGAAAATTTTAGACAGGACTGACTTTGATTAGAAGAGTCAGAACTGCTACACCAACACTTCCAGAAACCACCCTTGTCTTTATCTCTTGTAAATACTGGATGCAGTTAAGAATTTCATACTGACATCCCCATGCTAAGGTTACACATGCTATCCCTTACTATACTCAATCCGTAATAAGAGCAACACTGTGCCGTTAGAATATGTTAGACAATCCACACTGATTGCAGCTTTTTCCAGATTCCTTTGCTGGCCTCAAACAGGCAACACAACACCTGCTGATATCCCCAACAAAGCAGGTACTACCAGGGGCAGAAAGTCCCTACACCTCTGTTGGCTCTTCTCAGAGAAAGTTCAGCTGAGCAGAAAATTTCCTGCTTTCTTTATGAAGAAGGTGCTCATTCATACATTTTTTTAATTAGTTCTATTTAGACACCCAGAACAGGCAGAGCAGCTGTAGTGTTTTATATAGATATATATATATAAACTCCTTATGTTTCACTATAAGCATTTTGTTATTCTCTGGCTACTTCCCAACCTTATTGAATCATCCAAGAGATCAATTTATTCCCCAAACTAAAGTATGATCTTATCTTTGCACTGTACAGAAAGCTGGCACATGATTTCTCACAGGAGGCAGGGGTTAAGTCACTGGACTGGGTGTCAGAGAAGTGGTGTTCTATTCTTGGCTCTACCACTCACTTGCTCTGGGAGCTTGTAGAGCAAGATATAGAGCAGGAATGGAGACTCTAGCCAATAAATTCCTCCCACATAACCTTTTCTCTTCTATTATGCATAACAGTAGATCTTTCCAGCATTCAAGCATATATCTGAAAGCGGAGAAAACACAACTCAACTAAAATTAAGAACCAGCAGAGAATGAATGGAACACAGCAATTACAAAAATTTTTGGGCAATTCTGAAGTACTGAAACAGAATCTGTAGTCACATAGTGAGGACAGAGGCTCAAGTTCAGCCCTGGTTTCAGGAAGCACAACTCCAGCTATTGCACTGGACCTGCACGAGAGCTTACTTGTGCCTTCTGTACATCTCCTCCTTGACCCATCTTCTGCTTCAGGAAAGTTTCCAGAGACAGCTAACAACAAAGATTCAGGGCAGGAGGGAGAGCTTTTTTATTAAAGAATTAGAAACCTACACTTTGGGTTTTAAACAAGGGATCTGACTTTTTAAAAGTAAAAATAGAATGTCTTAGGGCATCTTTGATCCAAAAGCCGCATCCACCCGACTATGTCCAGATATCAAAGCACTTAAATTAAGAATGACAAGGTTCAGTTAACTCCTCCTGGAAAAAGTATTTCCACATCCTTCAGCAGGACCAGACCAGACAGTGTCTCTTGCTTTAGGTAACAGCTGTGATCTAATGCATGAAGTTTTGACATTTCTTATCAACTTGGGAGAACTGAAGAAAAAGTAAGGATGTAGGTCTTCATTTGAGCCTGGGAGGGGCTACACCCTTGCACCACTGTACCAGCTGGTGATTGAAAAGAGATCTTTGCAACTCCACTATTCTGTGTGCAAAATACATTGTAAAGAAACAGATTTATGCTATGCTTTTAACATCATTGTAACACCTAGTCAGAGAATCTGCACCACACCCTGCTTTGAGCTGCGCTCTAGCTGTTGGGTGCAGACTCAACTTGTTCCCTTAGACCTTCACATACAGGTCTTACACCCTTTAGGCTCATAGAAACAAAGCACTAATCTAGTTGTAGAATACGGATCCATCTTTTCTGTATTTTGTATATGATACATGGGAATAGCATGTAACTTGTTTTAAAATTCTGTTATATGGAATCAAAGACTGACCAATAAGATTGCAGAAGCAGCTGCTGTACAGTGTCAGATCTCAAACACAGGTGCTGAGGACTAGACCACAAGAAGGAAGTAGTCATCAGAACATCAACTGAGTTAATAAAAAGCATCCCTTGTATTGTGTCTGAAGCCAGACCCTGCCTGAGGGATCGAAGGCTCCCAGGGAGGATGTTCACACAAAAGGAGGGACTGAAGTGTTAATCTCTCTTCCCAGAGTAGTGAAGAACACACTAGCCAGACACCAATAATCTAATCAAAAGCTAAATAGCCCATCAAGATCATTTGTGCTTACTGCTACCCCCAATGAAACTTGTCTACACTATTCCTCACACACACAGTATAAATATCACTCCTTTTGGGGACTGAAGGAGTGATATTGAGTGAGATGAAGTGAGGAGAGGGAGTATGAGTGTGTGGACGAAAACCTGACACCAGAAGATCATAAAGGGCAACTCAATGGGTTTTCCTCTCCTCCGCTCCAGACCCCAGCTCTGTGTTGGTAAGAAAAATGAGCCACCACATATTCACCATGTGTCTGTATCTATTTCATGTTTGTTTGTGTCCCTTAAAGGTTTATAGTGCTTCCTGCAAGTTAATTTATCCCCAGCAATCTAAAAGAATCTGTATATAAATGTTGCCTATGTGAATAAACACTTCCAGCCCTACTCTGACTGCTTCTCATGAGCACCGATCAGACCTACAGCATAAAGGCTGTTAGTAAGTATCTAGGTGTCAGACCATAGCAGATATATTGACACTGCTGTTTGTGAAACTGACCGCTCCCTAGAAGGAGCACCAAATGAACAGCCTAAGTGCCCAATCTTGGATGTGTGGTGTTGGACCTATAGTAAATGAGCACTATAAGTGTAATCTGACAGCTGCTCATGTCATACCAGCTGCCCCTAGTCCCCTCTAATCTCTGGAGGACCGGCTGGAGTGGAGGAGCTTTATTCCTCACCAAATTTGTTCCTCAGTACTCCCCTTTGATGCCACCACAGGTAACTCCCATTCTACTGCTTAAAATTTCTTACCCTATGAATCCCCAAAAATGCTAAGTCTTCAGAAATCTTTGGTTTGAAAAAGTCAAGCTCACTAGGGCTCCTCCAAGGTGACCATTATAGGATAGATCCAGTTGTAAGTGATTTATTAGAATGTTAACAATGAACATGTGTCTCCTTAAATACAAAGTGTTTGCTCCCTCCTCCTTTTTTCATATCAAGTTTCTAATCTTTTCTATTTTTCAGGGCCTGTCTGGGACAGCCAGGGCCTCAGGAAGGAGAAAAAAACTTCTTGATAGGTAAGAACAATCCTTCCAGTTTCATGTTTTAAAATTTTGTGTATTTTAATTGATGAAAGATAACCACAGACCTTAATTTTTAATCTAAGCCCACCATACACTTGATACATAAGAATTTCTTAATAAAATACTTCCACACAGGATTTCTTGGGACATTATCAACAAAGGATAGATTTCTTTTAAACATGCTTTTTCCTGATTACATTATCAAATTCAATTTTATTACCTTGAATCTTCTGGGAAGGATATGATTTTAATAATGCATAAAAGGTTCACCTAGCAGTTGGCTGTTGGCTTTTACTTGATATTTAATGTAATCTGTAATCACTATAGCAGCTTCTATGCTGGCCAGTGTGTTAAGGTCACTGGAAAGCTGTGCTGTGTTGTACCTGATGTACAAGAACACCCTTCTTGTGATTGATGGTTACACCTTCTGGAAATGTGATACTCTTGTCCTTGAAGCACATCTGCAAGGAACACTGTCAATATGTATTCTTCCTTGTCAGGCACTACATGGTCCTTAGGAATCTATAGACAGTCCGAGATCTGTTTCTCTACCAACAGCATCTCCTTTTATTTCAGATTTGGTTCCCAAGTCTTCAAACCATGAACTTAGGCACCTTTTCTTTGTTAGAAAGGGGAAATTTAAAAGGTACATTTTACCTTGCACTAGCTCTAAGATGGAAAATGCCTGAAGATCTCACAGTACTTTTTTTTAAAAAAGCCTTTCAGAGATTATCTTCCAGAAGATAAGAGACTTTCACCTAGCTAAGGATTGTTCCTTCTTGCAATAATAATTCTTTGAACTAAATTCCTGAACTACCTGAAATCTTTGGCCAGAACTTAGAGAAACGCATTTAAAACATGATTTGAACTGGCTTATATATCACAACTAAAGTGCATTTTGCAGAACTTTAATGTTACTGTGTTGTGGCTGAGCCCTGTGCCACAGCAGGCTCACAAGCCAGAAGTCACCTGCAGCTTCACATGTTATCTGCTTCACTGGAGCTACTGAGAGAAACTTGAAAATAGAAGAAAAGAGATGGAAATATTCCAGAACTGCACTATCCCTGAGTATTAACCTTGGACTTTATACTCACAAGACTTCCATGAAATAGATTGACAGGTAACAGTGGTCATTATTCATCAGAGAATCAGCAGTTTAACTAATAGTCTATGTCTGTTTCTGATACTCACTGGATGGAAACCAACTTTTTGTTCTGGTGATACAAGTTCACTACATTAAAAGTGGCATTTCCCAAGAGGAAGATTCATGTGCAGAGTTCTCTGATGAGAGTGAAAACTCAATTTAGTAGAAAAATTGATTGTTTGAAAAGCTGATTAATGGCTAATTTTTTCTGCACTTCAAAAAAATATTGGGGTTAGATAATGTTGGTTTCCATCCTGCAAGCTTATTTCAGAGGAATCATTCACTCAAGGTTTCATGTGATCTCGTCAAGGAGCATTGTGAGCAAAAGTCCACTTGCTCTTTACCAGAACTGGTCACCCATTTTCACAGTTTCAAAGCTATGTTGCTGCTCCCCTGAAAGCAATTTGAACACATAGTAATAAGCCATAGGAATACAAATCTGTGAAACACCTCACCAGTAATATTTTGGTATTAAAAACATCAACAAAAAATCATTACCTTCACTACCAATAAAATTGGGACAAAAAAGGCTTCCTGAGATGAGTTTTAAAGATTTTTCTTCAGTGTAGCATCTGATGTTTTAGCTTGTTGACTACCTGTGTTCTCAGTAAAATAAATCTGTATTTACTACATGACCTGCTGTTCTGTCAAGATGGGTGTCCTAATCTCCAGGTCTAGCCAAGGCTGACTGCTTTTAATCTGTGTCTCATCTCACATTGACAACGATGACGATTATTGTCAGGACCAGGTGCATTTACAACATAGACAGGAGTCAAGAGGATTCTTTATAATATTCATTCAGCCTCACTCCTGTTGCAGGTTTAAACCTGCTGCAGGACCACCACAGATGGAAATGGAGCGTGTTGTAGTTCATGTCTGGTGATAAAATAGGGAGCTTTCAAACATTGCTCTCCATAGCTGCCAAATGTGTAGAACGCACAGACCAATACATATCTGCCCTGGAACAAGCACTGCTATTATCTCCACTGAAAAATTTTTGTAAACTCATTAGCAATATTGCATCATTCTTCTACTGAAAAAAAATCAAACAAGAAACCAAGTAACAAAACACCTAATATTTGGATATGCTGCATGGCCAGGTCTGAGGGTTTACTCTTCTCCTACAAATAAAAACTATCTAAAATCAACATCAATAGAGAAGAAAACTGCTGTTCAACATATCAGCGAGAAACCCTGTTACCTGTGAGGCCACTACTGTAACTCCCAATAATTTCTTTGGAGCAGAATCAAAGGACTACAGCGTGCAACTTTAATGGAAAAATCTAACCAGAATAAATAGAGAAAACATGAAAACAGTGATTTTTCTGGCAGTGTGTTTGAAAGAGTTAAATTAATACATGAAAAGATCCTATCAGCTCTGACTTGTCTGAGTTATTAATTGAACACCTTCTTGGAAACAGGCAGATAAAGATGTGTACCTTAGAGAATACAAGGTAAGAGTGAAAGGAGAGAAATTAGCAGTTTTGCCAGTTCACTCCCGTAGTTGTCAGGCTGCCTGGAGGTGTAATATGAAATGGTAACAAAAACACAGGCTGATGATGCAGAAGATAAAAACTTCAGCATTAAACTTTTCCAAACTTATCTTTAGGTGCAGGAGAGATTGTAAAGGCAGCTGAACGATACAAAGCTCTTCTAAAGCAAGACAAATGTATACTCCATGTGTTATAAGCAGTTCAAGCTGCTTCCTGTGATGAAAAACATGGGCTGTACGGTAGACATACTACAGCTAAGTACAATAGATCCCATGATACAGTTGTTTAAAGGAATATTAGAGTGATGAAAGAAGTGATGGAATGCTGCTCTTGAGGAGGCTCAGAGGCTGAAGCAGGGAGAAAAGATTTAAGCATACAGACTTGGTAAATATTCCTGATCCTGGAAGTTTGCAACCTAGAAGACGTTTTTATGCATGAAGAGTGTGGCCTTGCAGGAAGCAATTCAGCCTGGCAGGTCTATTACCCATGGTGAGAGGAGAAGACAGCAGTACTGCTTAGCATTTCTGATCCAGAGCCACCAAAGGAGGTCAGCAGCATTAGTACCACTTTATAGATAATGAATCTACGAAGCTCAGAAGGGCACATGTGGAGTCAGTAGCCGCCTTGGGACCAAACCTCCTTCGTCACTTCATTTCAGGAAGTTTCTATCCTTTCTGCCTCATTTCATCCCCCACAGAGCACATTGAAGCATGCAACTGTACAATTCAGATAATACCAACTCACTAATAAGAAACAACGCTATTAAAATCCTAATTGCAGTGGTAAAAATTGTTTTCTATGACATTATCAGAGCTGCCAATGTTCCATCATTAATGTACAGAAGTCTGATTATCTTTTCAATATAAACAGAGAAATACCAGCCTTTAAACTCGTTATCGTTGCCAAACAGCACACTATGATAATGCAGGAGAACTTCAGTTCACAGCTGTAAAATTCCCCAAAGTCTTGTGACTCAGCTAGAACTTCATTATAGATGATCACCTTCCTCCCTCACATAGCTCCCACCACTGCTTTTGGGAAACAGAGTGTATATATATATTCCAAAAAAGCAAACAGTACATTTATTTAAACAAATGGGAAATGGGGAAAGCATTTTATCCTACAATGTATCGCTGTACCCTAGAAAATCTAATGCTTGCACATCTAGTTTCAAATCGTGAGGTGCATTTTTAGAGGCAAGAGAAAAGTCAAAGATCTGCAAATGTTGATTTCAGACACCATTTCAGTGGGATCACTATGTCACACTAATTTGTCAGGGTGAATCCTAAAGCTTAGAGATGGGAAATAATTTTTATTCTTTTAAATTTGTGTAATTTTTAAAAACTTATTTAGAGATGTTTTGTCAACAAAATATAAACTAGGAACTACTGCTGTTTTGGGCAAGCTCTAAAAGAAACAAGTCACTAGTGTTAACCAGCAGTGTGTAATCACTAGGGTTCATGTAGAACATACAGTGGAAAATACACCTTAAACTAACTTTTTACATAGGAATGTCAGTTGATTACAGGACCTTCCTGTGAAGCTTCAGTAGGATCTTCCAATTTTTCTGCTCTGAATTGAATTCTATTTAAAGTTTATTTAAATAGCAAAGCTTTCTAATTAATGGACGTTTACCCCTACTCGAAAAAAAACCTCAAAAACTATTTCCGAATAGTTCCACTTAAATTCCTGCCTGGGAACGATCCTACTTGCACATTAAATCCTGTAAGGTACCGAGTTCTCTTATTTCACAAATGAATGGCTATTGCCACCTACTGTTGGAAAAAAACAGCCCACAGACCTTCTCATAGCACAGATCAGATGTAGAACACGCAGACTTCACCAGCCATTGTGGAGCAGCTGACCCTACTGAAATCTTTGAAGTACAATAATTCAGCTGGACAAGGAGCAGTAGATAAAAGGCTCTCCTATTCCCAAACCATGGTCACTTTTACACCTGAATTCTACATAAGTCCATGTACTGGACAACTGCTCTTTTCGTATGGATTTGAGGGTTTGTGAGACCTCCCATCAATGACTGCAGCTGGAGCTGAATACACACAGATGGAAAGATAAACTAATAAAGCTTAAGTATAAGACACAGTTAAGCCCAAGTTGTCATCATGCATCTTCAAACTGAAAGCAGTAAAGGCAGAAAGTAAAAGCCATACCCAAGGTCTCTGCTAAAAGCCAGGTGGTACAGAATTGTTGCTCAGACAAACCTGGTCTGAGCCATCAAGCAGGTCAAAGTCACTGAGCACAGTACCAAGACCGACCCAGAGCTGTTCTCCCAGGCTCTCAGGTCAGAGTTTCAGCACTGCCAGAGTTTGGGTTTTACAGACTTCAAAACTGCCCTGCTTGGGTATGTTCAGCTGAATGCAGAGAACCGGGCAAATAAAGGCAGGGAAAGTTATTATATGCTTAAACCATCTTCAGTTCATATCTTTGGCATTTACAAAGTTTTGATTGCCTGGCTCCACTTTGTCATTATATTCCTTTGGCAAAAATGACTGAGAGGTGTAATTCTTTCATTCCCTTTGCTGATAAATACCCTTAGATACCACATCCAACTACGTTTTGAAAGCACCCCTTGTTGAGGCAAACTACAAATAGAATGAGGGAAGGGTTCTATTAATATTTGCCAGACCTGATGGACATTAAACACCCTTTGAATGAAACCATTCTTTACTCCCTGATAATTATTATTTCTCCTTAAGACACCTTTTGTTGTCTCATAAGCAAGGTCAACTAGAACTGGTTCGTTAAGACTCAGTACCACATGTGCTTGCACAGAGCTGCAAGTTCTGTCACCTCTGCCAACAATGTTAGGAACTATACAGCAGAATATTCAGCAAGTAAAAACACCTCCATCTTTTCCATTGGTCACTTCAAGTACACAACAAAACATACAATAAATTTGCACACCAAGTCATATCAGCATGTGAATCAGTGCTATTTGTCCATCTTGGTACCTCGTAGTGATTTGAACCTTCCTGTTTTGTACAATCCAAACAGCAGTAAATCATTCTAAATTAATGCAAGAAAGCTAAAATAGAAACAGCCAAATGAAACCACCATAAAACAAAACACCACTGCTTTCTTACACAACAAGTCCTACAGATTCCTTCCTGCCACAGCTGGAATAACCCATGCTGAGGTCTCAGAAACACGCACTTGAAGATGTGGTACTGGAGGAGGTACACTCATCCTCCTAGGCTCCCCGAACCTGCCAGTTCTAAAATGAACTCAAAAGAGGTACAAGCACAGTAATATTATACCTCTTGCAATCCCACCAATTCTACAGGACCTCCTAAGGGATCTCATCCACATTGTGAGTCTGTTTCATAGTCTTAGTGTAATTGACGGTTCTTTATCAGCATCAGCCAAAGAACATTCCACGGACCCAACCTGATACAACATGAAAATCTGAACAGAGAAAACATCCACCTAGAGCACATGCAAGCCAGACATCCTTCAAAGTTCACGATCTAATCACCTTATAGAACCTTACGAGGACTTGATGTTCATTTCTGAGCTTCTGGCACTTAACAGCAAGTCATCCAGGATGCCATAGTCCCAAATCCCAGACCATCTGAATTACAGCCCACAGTACAAACCTCAGTAATGCTCTTTCATAATAACTTCATTGAGCATAAGTGCTCCTCTTTCTCAAAAGCCGTCACATGCCTCCATATCACTTCGCATCACAGCTAGCACCGATGACAAACTTCTCGGTGCACACGAGCCTCAAACAAACCATTCCATTTTTAAAACCAAACAAGTATGGAGATATCAACAAGGGCACTTACAGTCTGCAGGGAAGACAATCCACTTAATACCAAACGAGTTGCACCGAGGAGGACCTCCTGCCCACAGCTATGACACTTGCAGGTAACCACAACTCACTGCCAGTTGAGTTCTCCTCAAAGCCATCACACCCAGTTCCTTTGACACACAGAAGCAGCTGCCATTTGCAAATGATATTAAACTCTTCAGGGAGACATTGCTGAAAGCTTCTGTTTCCTAAAAAATCACAGTAGCTACTTTTCTGGAAGGGTTTCCAAAGGGCCAGTCTGTTCAGAAACAGTAACAAGTTGTAGCCAAAACAGTCACAAGTTTGTTGTAGTCTCCACATCATAACAAAGTCTTCCTTGCTTCCATAAATAAGTAGTAGAGAAAGTTCTTAGCTTCTACACATTTTTTTCTCAAACATATGGATCTGCAGGGCACATGCTCCTTCACGCATACAGAGATTGGTAGTTTAAGCTTATCAGGTATTTCAGAAGTGGCAGCAGAGAGGGAAAAATCATTGTAAATGCCACAAAACCAGATGCATTTCAGAAATGAATCTTGTTTCAGGAAAATTAGACACTTAGGTTGCCCAGAAAGGTGGCTGAATCACCATCCCAGTCCTGTTTAAAAGTTGTGTAGATCTGAAACTTAGGGACAGGTTTTAGTGGTGGCCTTGGTGCCATTGGATTACTGGTTGAACTCCATGGTCTTAAAGGTCTTCTCCAACCTAAATGATTCTATAATTCTATGATTTGCAAGACAAAAGTTCTTTGAAAAAGTAACATGCAAAGCACATGAAACATCTTGGCTTTGTGTGCTTAGTCAGAAGTCTGAAATTACGTATTTGATGCTAAGTGAAAGCTGTTGCTCAGAAGCAAGATAAAACAATGAAAACACAAGTTATTTTGAAACAAAGCACATTTCTAGCGGCAAAGCCAGCATCACTTTTCACCAGAACAGGTTTATTAAGGGACATTCAGAATCCACTAGCTGGAAAGACCAATGTCTTCAAATATGCAACACTGGATTCTCATATTTCTGCTTATCTGGGCAGCAGCAGCAGGTTTTCTTTAAACAGAAATAAAAAATATTAAGAATCTGAGTTCACTCCTGTCCTCTGTGCAAATTAAGAAGGCCACAAGATGGCACTGGTCAAACAGGGAATTACTGCAGGGTTGTAAGAGGTGAACATCGAGCCATGCTCCAGTTTCATGGGGCCATGTCTGTTTCAGGCTGATGGGAGGCCTGTGGTACAGCAGCAATCAACATTTGGTTGCCATGGTTCACGTGCCTCCACTGTTGGTATAAAGGTCTTGATATTGTCTAAAGGTGCTTGATACTGGCTGCAGAAACACAGGAAAGGTTTGGACTGTGGAAGGAGGTACACGGTAGAAGTAATGGAATGGCCTGCTCCATGGCAGTGAGCCGCACAGGATGAGCTCTCCTCATGCAGCTGCTTTGGTCTGTGTCCCGGCTCAGCACAGCACAGGCAGGTGAAGCTGCACAGCAGGACCTAAGGGAGGAACGCTGGGGACAAGCCCCGACACCTTCCCCTTCACAACCCTTCTTCCACGCCTTGGCCAAATATTTGTCAACAGCTCCTTGTACCCGGAGGCTTTTGTGGGTTTGCAAAGTGGAAAATTCAACACTTCCTAAACCCAGAAAGGGAAATTGAGCCATCTTCAAATTCGAAGAGGAAAACTTAGTGTTTCTTGAACCCTCTGAATGAAATCGGTCATTTTGGGGTCTCCATCACCGTAGGGCTCTCCCCGCTAAGACCGTCCCCCCGTACTGGCTCCGGCAAAGAGCGACTGCCAGCAGTTCGAAGTCCGGGGAGTAAAGTCGGTTGGTCCCCCGCGTCCCTTCTCCGCCGGGGCCGCCTGCATCGCGACCCCCGCCCGCCTCAGCGGGTCGGAGCGGCCTCATACCCTGTGGGGGGGATAATGGCGGCTGGGGACAAGGCTCGGCCCCAACGGTCGGGCGCGAGGGGGTCTCCCGCCCTCTCCACCCTCCCCTCCGTGCGGTGCGTGTCGGAGCGGCGCCGGCCGCCCGCGCCCCACGGCTGAGGGAATCGCGGCGGGACCACACGGCGCCGCTCCCGGTTTTGCTCTGCTGGGGTCCTACCCACCCCTCTCCCGTGCCCACCGCTGCTCCCGACCGCCGCCGAGGCTGACAGAGACGAGCTCTTCGCGGCGGCAATGGCGGGAACCGGCCGACCGCGGCCTCAGGGAAGGACGGCGGCGGGAGCTTCGGCCGGGGGTGAGGGGCAGTGAGGAGGACACGGGGGACCCCAGGGCGCGCCGGGGTGAGGAGACCCCT
>VZRI01009526.1:1020716-1040157 GCA_013397515.1 Upupa epops | reverse complement strand
CGAGGGGCCGGGTCTTGGGGCCCGGGGCTGGCTTTGGGGGTCGAGTCTGGAGGTGGGACCAGGCCTGTGCTCAGGTCTTGCTTGGCTCAGTCAAGGACCCCCAGGGGAGGATCAAGGCCAGGAAAGTGTCCTACTCCTGTGCCACTCCCCGGGGCTCTGTGGGAGAAGAGTGCTCATCTGTGGCAGCTCTGGCTGGTGATCGAGGAATAGAAGTTAGCCCCCCGGAGACCTTGTGCAAGCCTGTGGGGATGTCCCTGATGTTGCAGAGAGAAAGGGGATTTTATCCTACCACCACCCTATACCATCATGAGGTAGGTATTGGTCTCTTCTCCCGGGTAACAGGTGGTAGGGTGAGAGGAAATGACCTCAAATTGCACAAGGAGAGGTTTGGGCTGGACATTAATAAAAAATTCTTTGCTGAAAGAATGGTCAGGTATTGGAACAGGCTGCCTAGCCAAGTGATGGGGTTGCCAAACCTGGAAGTATCCAAAAAACATGCAGACATGGCATTTTGGGACAAGATTTAGTGGGCACGGTGATGCTAGGTTGATGGTTGTATCTGATGATCTTGGAGGTCTTTTTCAACTTTAATCATTCTGTGATTTTTTTGATTCTATCCTCCATGATTTGTACAAGGTGTTTCCCTCTGCAGTACCTCTCACCTTTGCTGTGTCATGTTCCTCAGGTAGTTTTTGTGTGTTTGTTGTTTGACTTTGAGATTTCCACAGAAAACAAGGTGTTTCAAGGCCAGGCAGTTCTGCAGGTACAATGGGGAATGAAGCAATAGCATAGAATTCTTCCACCTCAGTGTCCACAGCAACACCAGCACCTGTCCTTGGCTAAGGTTATGTGTTTTGGGCTGTTAGGTAAAGAATATTATGAGAAAGCACTTCACATACATTTAGGTTATGTGTGTTGTTTTGAAAAGCTACTGTAAAGATATTCCTGTCGCTTCCACAGGCAGCTTCAGCAGCTGCAAGAGCTGAAACTAGTCAGCTCCTCGGGGAAGGATGTCACCTAAACAGGCCCTTCCTTCCTTAACTGCCGTTGTCAAGCTATGACTGAAAACACTATATCAGTAATAGTGCATATTCATTAGTTGATTTGTATTGTGCATTTTAATGATTAAAATGTATTCCTTGAGGACTGCTGAAGATCTTCTGGGACAAAATGGCTATCAGAGACATTTTTACTGGGCAGAGATGCTGTGGTGCAAAAGCTGTGCATTAGGAATCTTGAGATCATGGCAAGACCATGGCCTGGGAGATGCTGCCAGCAAGAAAAGACCAAGTATGGATCCTCATTATTCCCAAATGCTTTTTGTGGCACATCTTATACCCATGTCCTTGCAGCTATTAGAACATCTGCACAGAGACTGTGGTAGTGTGAAGAAATCTTGCAGCTGCTACTGGCAACTCAAGTGAATGTAGTCACTGTTTGCTTCCAGCTCTCTTCTGTTTTCCCTCACCTTTCACTATCACTGGAGCTTTCTGCTGAACCATTTCCTATTTCATTTCTCTTGGCTTTACCAACTCCTCCTTCCCCCACTGTTTGGGGGTTGGCTTTTGTTGGATGGCAAAGCTAAATTCCCTTTGATAGCTCCATCCAAGGTGAGGCATTCAGTGCCTCAGGTACTAGAAAATCTGGGAGGATTAAGCACTTCCTCATTTTCCAAGCTCCAGCTGTAGCACAAGACCTGCAGAGGAGACACTGCACCGAGTCAAACTCTATGTGTTCTGCTCCTGGCTTGCCTGCTCGCTGTCACTGGCTGCTCTGCCATGGTCCCGTCCTGAAAGCTGGTAGCACCAAGCAACTCCCTCCACTTTAGCTGGGACTGTCTTGGTTTCTGATGATCACACAGGGGAACTGCCCTGCTTTGTTCCTGCTGTAACCACTGTGCTTTGCACCTCACCTTGGCAGCCCAGCCTGGTTTGTCCTGCTTATCTCTTGCTTTTGTTCTTGCTAGTGCCAGCAAAGATCACATTTCCTTCTGCCTTTCAGCAATCTTTGTTGATGTCTTTCTGCTTGGCTGTGCTTCACTCCCACTAAGACACTTCTTCCTACCTCTGCAAGTGCAGCAGGAGGTAGATTTAGTGTTCATGGTAAGAAACAGTGATTCTGTGCTACTATTTGGAGTGAAACAGGAACCAGGGGTATGGTTGTTTATTTACAGATAAGCTGACAATCAACTAAAGTATTCTAGGGACCATCATCATCCTAAAAATTCTTTCATTCTTGGGGGCAGTGCTGGGGGGCATGATTTATGGTTGACCTGCCAGTGCTGGGTCAAAGGTTGGCCTTGGCAATCTTAAAGGTGTCTTCAAATTGAAGATGTTACTGCACTTGGCCTGTGGTGGGAAGGAGCAGCAGATTACACCCGGCAGCACCCGGCAGCTTAGGGGTGACCCTTGGGTCCTGCCAGTGCTGGGTCAAAGGCGGTGGAAGGTGGCTGCGGGTAGTCCACCAGGGGTGTCTGAGGGACTGGCAGCGGTTAGTTCTGCTGGGTTGGTCTGCTGGGTTAGTTCTTCTGGTGGTCCCTGGGCGAGCTCGGGGCTATGCAAGGAGGTCACCGTGGAACCCGCTTACCACTGCGGCCGGGAAAAACCGCTCCAACAGCGTTTCCGTAGTGTAGTGGTTATCACATTCGCCTAACACGCGAAAGGTCCCCGGTTCGAAACCGGGCGGAAACAGCTGTCGGGAGGACGCGTTCTTTTCGTCCCCATTTCGCGCTGTCACCCGGACAGCGGGCACCGCGAGGCTGCCGCGTACGCGGCGCCGTTAGACACCTTTTCGCTGTGATTTTGAACTGGCAGTCGGAGCACGCCGAGGCGCCTCAGCGCTGCCGCAGTAACAAGCACATTAAACGCGTTATTAAGCCTTTTATCAAACCTGCTGTACTGGCGGATCCACGGTGCGGGGGGAGGATTGATACCGGGGGTTCGTGTCATCCACCCTCCTCCCGGCGCCTACACCTCCCAGCGTGCACCGCGCGCCGCCACGCTGACGGCGGACCCAGCCGCGGCGCGCTGCATGATGGGAGATGTCCTTCCCCACGCACCCGGGAAGCCGCTCGCGGCCTAACTCTACCCGCTGCTGTCGGCGGAACGGGTCTCGGATCCGCACCCGCTTGCGCTTGGCCGCCGGTGCCCCCGTTGCCTCTCTTCCCGAGCCGCCCGCCGGAGCGGGACGCCGGAAGTCGCCTCCCGGAAGCGGCGCGCAGCGTCATCCCAACATGGCGGTGTGAGACGGAGGAGCTTGTACTGGCCCTTCGCAGGTGCGCGGGGCCTTGCTGCAGGGCCCTCTGGGCGGGCAGCGGCACGGGGTGCTCCCGGGGCATACGATGAGCGGCGGGGGGTACGAAAGCCGCGGCGGGGTCGGCCGTGACGGAGCCGGTGGCGAGGCCAGGCCGAGGGGGGCGCGCGGTGGCTGTAGCTCCCGACAGCTCGTTCGTTGCCTTTAGCCCTCGGCCGCGGCACCGGTCAGGAACCCCCGAGCGCCGGCTCTGTCCATTCTGATGCCTGCGGGGCTCAGCCAAGGCAGCCGCTATGGCCTGACGGCGCAGTTCGTGGGCTCAGGCGGGCTGATTTCCCTGGGCTAGAGGTGCGGGATCATACGCGTCCCTGCCCTCTCCTTCACTCTGTCTCTAAAATTAGCAGCTCCCTAAGCTCAGCAGAATCCACCTGTCTTGCTGCAAAAGTACTACTGCACAATTGCAGATCCAGCACCGACTCCTTTGTAATCATTAACTCTGCCCTCTTAGATAGTTAAATCTTGCATATAAATCCATATTTTTTTTTGTTGTTTGTTTTCCCAGATTAGCACAAAGAGGCTGCGACTCGTTTTCAAGATGCAGTATTCCCATCACTGTGAGCACCTTCTAGAGAGACTGAACAAGCAACGAGAAGCTGGTTTTCTTTGTGACTGCACCATTTTTATTGGAGAATTTCAGTTTAAAGCACACAGAAATGTGCTGGCTTCCTTCAGCGAGTACTTCGGTGCATTTTACAGAGACGCATCTGACAGTAATGTTGTTCTGGATCAGACTCAAGTGGCAGCTGATGGATTCCAAAAACTCTTGGAATTTATTTACACGGGAAACTTAAACCTCGACAGGTAATGTATGCTCTTAAAGGGTGAAGGAGAGTAGAGCAATAAACTTTGTGATAAGGCAGTACTGGATCTTTTTGTTCTTTGTAGTAAGTTCTGGAGGAACCATGAGTAATGGACAAGTTGAAGGCCATTTAGTTTTACGTTTTGAAGTGCCACAGGATATGCCAGTGCCCAAACAAAGATCTTTTGTCTTATATTTCACTGCTGGGTTGAGTCTCTCAGTCTTTCAGCCTGGATTGGAAGAGATTAAACATTTGGTGTGATTACCCAGAGCAGGAAGGATCAGAATATTCTTTCAGCGGTTGGATTATAAGAGTTTATTTTTGCAGAGAGCACATAGAAACTGTGTATGCAGTAGATGCTAAACTTTGAGGAGCGTATGAGGACAGGCACAATTCTAAAAAATGACTTCTGTTAGAATTTTCATGATCTGTTACATAAAAGTTTGCATTACAGTGCCCAAAAGGAGTCAGAAAAAACATTTCTTACAACTTTTACTCTGTTGATTGTCGCTTCACATGCAGTGAGGATCTTTGCAGGGCTTTTCTCATGGAGAAAGAAAGGTTATTCCTGGTGAGGGAAGTATGCTGACTTAGATGTGTGTAGTCCAGAATTTTTATTCCTGTCTCTGTGTCTGCTGACAAACACAGGTTTAAAAAATGCAGGTTGAAATCTGAAAGCTCATACTTGGTGATTTACACATAAATGCAGGGTGTTGTGTGTATTTTTTGGAGTTACCCACAAGTACTGACAGCAGTAGAGCCACACACACAGCTGCACAGCGAGGTTAGTAACTAAGAAGTTTCAGTCTGGGACTGCAACAGGAGAGTTTCTGAATTCTTTGGGAGCAGCCAAGGTCTCTGAAGGAAGAGCAGGGCAAAAGTGCAGGGAGAACTATTCGACTAAAGGAGATGCCAGCAGGTCTGTCCCTCTGCAGCTGTCACTTCCTGATGTATTCCTTTTGGTCACTGCTGCAACTGTCTGTAGGTTCTGCCATCTTCTGTGATGGTGGGTCCATGTTGGACACTGGGAGTCCAGTATGAGCCTGGATACTAACTTGGTCGTCTCTACAGAGAATCAGTGTGGCACTTGCCTGTTGTTTACGTACTATGTCATAGCTGTTTAGAATGGGGTTGTTTGCCATTCATCTCTTCAAAGAGCTGTAAATCCGTCAGTGCACTGATGGTACATGTTGCCACCTTTTCCAGATGAACTTTTTCTGAAACATCAAGGTCTGTGTGGCAGGAACTGAACATCAGAGTGTAGTGGCTGAAATGAAAACTCCTTTGGTGTGCACAGCTGATACAGAATTAAGAGTGGTTGCAAATCGTTTTACAAAACCAGGTTAATACCTGCCTCTCAGAAGTGCCGAGGTGACTGCAGCACTTGTGAGTTATTTAAGACTTTTGGCAGACGGATTATAGAACAGTAATTTATGCATTTTATTCTCCTGTGGATCATCCCTTCGTGCTGTGATTTCTGAGCTTTTTGACCCTGTGTCTACCTCATCACCTTATAATTGGACTTCTAAATTGCACTAGAGGTGCTTAGGTGAAAAATCAAATTATCAGTCCCATGGTCTGTAGACCCTGCAAGACAGAGGCAGGAGGGGACAGATACTTTGGGGGAGTCACTGTCATACTGGTGTCTTGGGGCATGACAACACTGAGGGCTTCGATCTTCCTAAGTTACGTGTATAGACAGGGTAACTTGTTTGTAGCTCTGCGGTCAGTATTTGGTATAGAACATATGCTTGTCCAGAATATCGTCACTCAGGTCTTGTTTTCTTGCAGCTGGAATGTTAAAGAAATTCATCAGGCTGCTGACTATCTCAAAGTAGAAGAAGTGGTCACTAAATGCAAAATCAAGATGGAGGACTTTGCTTTTATTGCTAATCCCTCTTCTATGGAAACATCTAGTATCACTGGAAACATTGAAATGAATCAGCAGGCTTGCCTTCTGACTCTCAGAGATTACAGTCATCGGGAGAAAGCAGATGCTGCTGCCACCGACTTGCTTCCACCACAAGTGAAGAAAGCAGCTTTGGAAAAGAAACCTCAAACCAAAAAGCGCAAGAAGAATTTTGGCTCCCCGAAAAGCATACAGAATAAACCCCTGCAGTACCAGAACATCGCAACCGAGAACACGTCCATTGAGATGTTTTTAGATGCAAATAAACTGGCCACACAGATCACGGAACAGGCTGCCCAGGGCAGTGACAACTCTGAGCTGCAGCTGGCAGCTGTGGTGGAAAGCGAAACATTGACAGCACAGGATATCCTGGTTCAGACTATTGCAGCAAAGAAGAAGCGGGGGAAGCCCCGGCAGAGCTGCGCTCTGAAGGAGCACTGCATGTCCAACATAGCCAGTGAAAAGAACACTTACCAGCTGGAGAGTCCAGGGGAGGAGCTTGACCAGAAGTACTCCAAAGCGAAGCCAGTGTGCAACATCTGTGGAAAGGACTTTTCAGAAGCCAGTAGCCTCCGTCGGCACATGAGAATACACAAAGGAGTGAAGCCATACGTGTGTCAGCTTTGTGGGAAGGCTTTCACACAGTGCAACCAGTTAAAAACACATGTAAGAACTCACACAGGTAAGCCTCAGGGGCCATGGAGACCTGGGATCACAGTCTGTGAATGCAGGCCTGAAAGATCATTGTGTTGTGACTTCTGCCTTTTAGAAGTTTTGGTCTGCTGCTGCTGCTTTCAGTGTTTCTTACCACAAAAAACATGGTTTCTGCTTTAAATAGCTAGAGAGGACTTTACTAGACAGAACCAGCAAGAATTCTGAAAATACTGTAGATGCATTCTTAAATACGTGAGGAAAACAGCACTGTTAAAAACACTATTTTTGTCCCAGTTTAAAAAAGTCAGTTATTCACCTTATTCCTGGCACATTCCACTTCAGGGATGCTCCAAGGTGTTATTTGTAGGAAGTATTAGGACAGACACGTGAGCTTTGGTCAGAAAATGGGCTGTAAAGCTCCGTCAGAGCAGAGAGTACAAGGGTTCTGTTTTTCACCAGGGGAGAAGCCATACAAATGTGAACTGTGTGACAAAGGCTTTGCTCAGAAGTGCCAGTTAGTCTTCCACAGTCGGATGCATCACGGAGAAGAGAAACCTTACAAATGTGATGTCTGCAACCTGCAGTTTGCGACGTCAAGCAATCTGAAGATCCATGCCAGGTAGGCGAAAGTGAGGCTACTTAACTGTGGCTGTTGCTTCCCTTCCTGACAGGCGATGGCTGATTCCTGTGTTCGTTCACAGGAAGCACAGTGGCGAGAAGCCCTATGTGTGTGACCGATGCGGGCAGCGCTTTGCTCAGGCCAGCACGCTCACCTACCATGTACGCCGCCACACTGGGGAGAAACCTTACGTGTGTGACAGTTGTGGAAAAGCCTTTGCTGTCTCCAGTTCTCTGATCACCCATTCCCGAAAACACACAGGTGAGGGGAAACGGAGCGCTGCGGTGCGGGAGCAGTCCTGTCATTGGAGTGTGTCTGTTGCCGAGGGGTTGGCAATAGACAGTGGCTTGGAAATCTAGGTCCGAAGTTGGTTTGAGAGTTGTCCAGCTTCTTGCTTGTGGTTTTTCACTCTGACTCCAGTTCAGAGAGCTCGTTCTTCCACTAGGCATAATCTGTGTTTCATTTTGATTTTTCTGTATGTGTGTTCTGGTTTATTTATTGAAATAACAAACTCCTTGTGTTTCCTTTAGGAGAGAAGCCATATATCTGTGGCATTTGTGAAAAGAGTTTTATTTCCTCTGGAGAGCTCAATAAACATTTTCGATCCCATACAGGTCAGTTGCCAGACAGGCTGCTTCCTGCCCTATAAATAATAGTTTACTCTTTTGACTGTGAAATACACCCGCTAACTACTGTGCTGTGCTTGAAAGTAGCAGACTTTCTTAATTTATATACTTCTGGGGTAACATAATGTAAGAGAAACATCTGTTAATTAGGATATTAATAGCCTTTTTCAGACTAATACCTGTGTAGTCCTAAAGGTGTTGATATATGATTAGGGCTGTATTTCTGATGTGTGACGGTTTGTTTTGAATACAGACGAAACAAGAGATTTACCAAGTTGTTTTTGCTGCTGCTGCATCTCTGACTGCGTTTTCTGTCCATTTCAAGATTGTTCTAACTGCCACTGTTTTTCAGGTGAAAGACCATTTATCTGTGAAATGTGTGGAAATTCCTACACGGATATAAAAAATCTTAAGAAGCACAAAACGAAAGTTCACACAGGTGAGTTCCTTATGCAAAGAAGGGTTCGAACCAACACTGACAGTTTGGCCTTTAGTGCTGAATAACTTTAAAGCATAAAGTACATGTTTTAAAGTAGATTCAGAGTAAGTTTTCAAACATTTATTTTGCTATAGCAAACACATGTTGAGCAACACAGAAGTGGTTTGTTGCTGGCAAGACTTTCTGTGCGTGAATGAGTATTTACATTCTTGTCCTGGTAGTTTGTGAGAGCTTCCCACACAAAGCACCATCTGAATCATAGGAAACATTCACCTGTTCTGGATTTGTCAAAGGACTATGACTTTACTGAGTAGCTGAGTAGTAACTGAGGTGACTGAGATGCTGGTTACTAGAATTACTTTACACCTCATAGGCACAAATAGGTTTATGTGTCAGTGATTTATTTTTTTTAATGTGTGCAGTCAGTGTCAATCCAGATCTGAGCTGGATTAGCAAATACACAAGGTCAGACAGCTGGCAGATGGTTGCCAGCTGCAAACACTGCTCTAAGAAGACTTTTCAAATACATTAAGCTTCTAGTCTAGATACCAGACTTTGGGTAGGAAAACAATTTATGTCTGTTACTTACCTGTGGTACAAAGCAAAGTGGTGGTCAGATTGTTGGTCTCTTCAGTGCTGCCTCCTTATCAGGCCTTTCCTAGCATTCTTAGCCATAATTCTCCTGCCCCTGTCATACGGGAAAAGGAGTCATAGGTGTCTGTGTGCTGTCTGGATTGGGAGGGAGAGGAGGAGAAAACAAGTAATACACAGAGGCAGCATTGCATGTCAGGTGCTTTGGAAGCCCCATTTAGGAAATTCCTGGTGCAGCAGGAGGGCAGTGGAACAAAGAGTGAGGCGAGAGCAGCAGCCGGTATGGAAAGGGCCCAGCAGAGACCATTAGGGTGAGCTGGGAGAGCTGCCAAGGCAGGTCAGCTGTCATGGAGCAATAGAAGGCAGATGGGAGTGTAGCACCACTGGAATAAGGCATCAGAGCACACTGTGTTAGAGGAGGGGTCAGATATCTGATGTGGCTTAATCAGAAAGTTGGCCAAGGGCAATGAGAAGGTGGCAAGGAATTCATTATCAGAGATTTCAGTTAAGGTTAGAAAATCATTTCTCAAGTGACTGGATCAGAACTGTAACCATTCTGTCTGGACTGGAGGTAACAAATGTTTTCTTCCCAAGAAGTTTCTGGATAAGTGGTGCATTGCTCATTGCTTAGAAAAGGGTGCTTGGGTGTAGTTGTGGTTCTTGGATTTTCTGGACTGGAAAATAGGAAGGAAACCTACATAATTCCCTTTCTGTCAAAGATCTTTTGTTAAGGATTTGTAGAGACTGTGTTGTAAGGTGTCATCCTTCTAGTTGACATGCTGGAAACAGCAGAGGATGTGAATCGTGGTGTGAAGATGGTATTTACAGCTTGTTCTGGCCTTGCAGCACACCAGAACCATGGATAGCCCAGCAGCCCCCCAGTCTCTGACACAAGTGCTGGTTCTGACAGTCAGTAGAAAGAGAAATTTTTGCAGGAGCTTTTGAACATTTCTGTTCTCATGGGTTTTTTTTTTCTCCCCAGGATCCGAAACTCCTCCTGATTCTACTGCACTTAATAATTCTTTCAATGAACAAGAATCTGTTCAGAGTCAGAAAAGTCCTTTGTCAGAGTCCATAGATGTGAAACCCTCTGAGATGTCTTTAGCACTTCCTCTTCCCCTTGGGACCGAAGACCATCAGATGCTGCTTCCCATGACAGGCAATCAGTCTCCTTCATCGGAAACGTTGCTGAGATCTGCTGTGACTGGATACTCGGAACCGCAGTTTATTTTCTTGCAGCAGTTATACTGACAGGGCAGTACAGAGTCACTTAATGGTGCATTTGCATATGTTTGGTAAGATGAACAGAATCAAGCAAGCAGTCACATTCTTTCAGTTGGACTTGTTCTGCTGAGTTGGATTTTTCCTCTCTGTCATGCATTTCCACCATGCAGTGCTTTCTGTTTGGGTTGGTTGAATAGTACTGGTCTGCAAGCAGATTTCTTTCTGCAGTTCACACTGATTTCCAGGGGACAATTCCTTTCCAGCAATACCTGCCTTAAGAATTCTCCGTTAAATACATCATGCATTTTGAACGTCTCACGTTCCCGCTGTACTGATGTCACAATGTCATTTCAGAGCAGATGTTTTAAGCCATATTTGATAGCTGAAGAACATTAACCCAGAGGCGTAAGGGGAAACTTGTAATTCAAATGGACTAACCAGCCTGTACCCCAGTGTTCCATGGTAGGCCAGTGCTGCGGTGAGCAAAGCCTTACTGCTCTGTGCCAGAAGCAGCTGTTTTAGCTGTTTGTGTCTGACCAGAAGGAGAAGAAAGTGAAAGTTTTTTGCATTTTTCCATGGTGAGGCAAGTAAAGGAAGGTTAATGTTTTTCTGTAGTGCGGTCACTCAAAGGGTTTCAGTGGTGCGGATGCCCTTGCGTTTCTTCTCAGCAAGTTGCTTTTTCTAGGTAAATCCAGCATTGTTGTATCTCATCCCTGATTTATTCATCACATCCCTAAAATGCCCTGGTTGTGGCAGAAACAGCAACATTTGCTCAAAAGGAGAGCTGGAACATGCATGTTGTAGATGAGATGAAAATACGCATCAACTAAATCATGAATCACAGCTTCATCATCCATGTTTTACAGTAGCGCTGCTGCTTGTGCTAGACAGTAGGTACAAAAGAGGAAATAAATCCTGCCCTTCACTGTGAAAATGTAAGTGGGCACTGCATGAAGGGAGCATCATGGAGCAGAACAATTCTCTTCCAGGTAAGAGGTTGTCAGAGTCTGATTTATTTAACTGAAGTATTTATGCATCACTTTACCTCGTGTCACTTGTCACAGTACCTGCACCGAGCTGGTATCTAGCAATGTACGTTTTTAAAAAGCCACTTTTTTAGTATCTTGGTTAGGGTCATTAGTTAAAAATCAGTTGGCAATAGGAGTACTTTTCTGCTCTGTTTTGCCACTTTGTGCCATTAACACAAGCAATTATTTAAGCAATTATTTAAGTACTCACCAGTTACAATACCCTACCAACAATGCATTTATTGATACTATTCATTGATAATCACTTGGTGCTAGTGTTTCCTTTCCACTGATGCCTTGTGTTCAGACACTGATAGAGCTAGAAGAGTACAGGTGGTAAGTCTTAATTGAGACTGTTCTACATGGAGTAATAATTAATCGGCACCTTAACTAAACAGACTTGTGAAACGTTTCTTGGAGGACTGAATTTAAATATTCTGCAGACGGTCCCTCTATTCCTAAGCAAGACTATTGTTCTCATGGGTCTCTGTAGTTGTCTCTCTGTAGTTGTAATAGACCTTTCACTTCTTTCTGTTGATCACCTTAGCGTGAGGCATGTTTCAAACTCTCCCTCTTGATCATGTTGTGAGCTTTAATGTACACCAGATACGCTGATCTGCTGAGTCTGCCATGGACGGCAGGGAGTACAGCCATGTTCATCTGGGCATCTGCCCAGGGCATCTGCAGGCGTCTGCCTCTCTTTGTATTTTGTTTGCTCATCTGTGCTACATCATTTATGAGCAGTTGATGTCCTTGATAATCTGGCAAAGGACACTGGATGAAGTTGTATGAACATTTTTTCTGTTGATTTAGCATTTCCCCTTTTCCTCCTTGCTTTTCTTTTTTTCTAGCTTCTGTTGCTGATGTAGCACCCGAAGGATTCCTTAGCCTTGTCATGTAAGACTGAAGAACCACAAAAATCGGGATCTTGACTCCATGTAAAAAAAGCAAACTCTGTGTAGCTTGTCCTACGGTTCCTCTTTACTTTCCCTTTCTAAAAATAAAGCAGAAGTGTTGGGATAAACATAGGCTTAGTCATGAAGATTGAAAAATACTCAGTACAAAAAACACCGTACAACTGATAAATTCTGATTTTAAACAGCTTTGGAAGATAAACTGCTGTTACCTGAGGAAAAGTATCTCAAGTCCAGGATAAATGACCACAAGAGACAGCTAGTCCTGGGGGGAAAACCAGTTGAAAACTAGTGACATTCCTACATAGAAGATGCATTCCATAACAGTGTTTGTTTGGACTGTTTTTATATTTCTAAAATTAGAGCTTATTATTGTATTCTTAAAACTCAGACTTTTTTTTTTAAAGAAGTGCTTAGATTTATAAAGGATTTGTTTAGATACTTAGTAACACTTGCTTTATTAGTCATTTAGTTTTCTTTATAGACAAGAAGATAATAACTATTTTTTACAAGACAACAATTTTAACCTTTCTTATTAGAATACACAGGCTTATAGTTTTTGTCTTGGAGCAATAATTTAGTGACCTGCACTCTTGAGTCCCCATCTGAATTTTGATTTTTATCCTCATCTCTCGTGAAGATATCTCAGCTGCTGAGGTATGATCTCTATGAACTGTATTCATTTACTAGAATATAGATTTTAAATATATATATCTATATATAAAATAATTCACAGGTGTGTTCAGGTTGGGTGCTGTGGGCTCTGAAGCAGCAGGTCTGTGCTGTACCTTTTGGCCCACAGATGCATGGAAATCAGCTGCACTTCCAATTTCTAGGTGTAAGGAGTCCGAGTTAATTTTGGATGTACAAGGTTTGTAACAGTATTGCTGATTTGTCTAAGGGATTAATAGCGGGAGGCATGGAATTTTTTTAAATAGACATCTCTTTGAGACTCACCTGCAGAACGGAAGAGGGAATTTAATTCAGTTCATTTACAGAACATGACGTGATTTGTCACTGTAGAGTCAGTCAGTTTTGCACTGAAGTCAGTGCAAACTCTACGTGCATAGTTTATCTGCATCTAGAAATCTCTGGATTGGCCGTGCAGAGAACAGGTCCTTGTGTGACACTTCCACGTTTGTGCCTGTACGTGGGCACACAGCACAGTAACGTCTCTGAAATAACGTTTCAAAACCAATGTGAAGTATGGACAAGTCCCTTGTTAAGCATTTCACGGCCATGATCCTGGAGAGAGGCTGTCAATAAGCCTTGCAGAGTTAAGTTCAGATAAAGACTAACAACTGATTTTTGTGGTTAAATTATTTTTGAAGTATCTTTTCCTGTATATACAATTTTACCTCTGCTATTTGTATATACCTCGACTCTCAATTTTATAATTGCCTGAGAAGGGAGAGAACTGTACATAAATAGCCTGAAGTGTTTTATGTTAGACTTTAATAAACTTGTTTTGTAATTTTCCCTCACTTGGTGTCTCCTGTGTGTAACTGCAAGGGGTAGCAATAAAAGGAGGAGGGGAGTACCATCCAAGCACCCTGTCTGGAGAATGCACAGAGCAGGGATTCTACATTTTCTTCGCAGCAGCAAACACACCTCATTTATCTCGCAGAAGCTACTCTGGGTCCGTTCAAACTAGATTAAACAAAACCTTTATTCTAATTACAGTCATGTATAGTAATTCCTAGGTTACTTTTTTCTGCTTGCATTGAGGGGTTTGACAGCAGTTGCTTGAGGATTTTGTTTTCCTGAGCACTTTTGAAGAACTTTCTAGGCTCAAGCAGATTTTCTAGCAGATTACTTTACCAGAATTTGTATCTTAATTTACCTAGATTGTTTAATTTCACAGAAGGTGGGAATGTGGCTAGAGCATACAGTAGGACTCTGGGGACATGTTCTCCTGGATCAGTTGTTTTCCCTCCCTTTAGCTTGAAGTAGAAATGCTGCCTTTGGGCAAAGTACTGCGAATTCTGGAAGCAGAAACAGCGATTTACAGAGCAAGATTATGCTTCCTCTAGCTACTGGAAGTACTGACCCAAAACATGGCAAAAAAACTGTAGCCTGTGTAAATTCTCTCCTTCCAAGAATACAGTATCATCTGAAAATTTCAAGGTGGTTTTTTTTCTCAGAGAAAGGAAAACAAGGAATGTCTCTGGCTAGGGCCTCTTTAAGCAACACAGGCGTTGGCACAGTTCTTTCAGTTTGCATATGGAATGCAGCAGGAATGACTCAGTAGCCCTTTTTTACAAAGCAACACAACTTTGATAATCCAGGCTTATCTAATTATTTAGAAACTCAGGAATTTCCATTTCATTAAGGTTCTTCTAAATCACTGAGTATCCTCAACTTGTGTTCTCATTGCTCTGTGCTTCCAGTTGAACAACAGTTAAAATGCAGGCTCCTCTAGAACAGTTGCCATGGCATGGTGCATGGACTTTGAGGTCAGCGATAGGAGCAAAGGTTCACACAGCCTGTGCCAAACAAACAAAGCTGCTCTGTGGGCATGTCTCCAAATGCTTTCAGGAGCAACAGAGCCTGATTAATTTGTGTTTGGAGGTGGGGAGAATGAAAAAACACCAATCAAATAACAAAACCCCTCTGGGTCCAAGAGATGTCAGTACCACCTTGGTCATCTAAGCGTGGTATGAGGAATCTGGATGTCATCCTGAGTATTATCACTGAAATTATCCCATCGCACTGGGATCGTGAAGGTCTTTTGCCTGGTCACCCACACATTCACCAATTACTCTGTTCCATTATAATCATTGTTAGCAGGCAGCTGTAGACCTGCCCAAGACTGCACCAGTGGAAGCCTTTGAGTAACCTCTGCTGTCCTGTTCAGTGACTTCTGTTTAGGAGCACAGATTTAGTCACTTCCACAGTATGAGCAGAGAGGGTGGAACAATGGAAAGAGCTGAGTGATCCCTAAACCTCTACAAAGTCTGTATCCAAATCATTAACTGAAGTTTAACTACCAGTACATGCAGACAGTGTCTTACTCTTCTGTAGTAGTTGCCACATGGCTATAATGCAGGAACTTTTTAAAGAGTTTTCAAGGGATGGGAAGAAATAATGACACCAAGTTTGGTTGAGCTTTACATTTGCAGTATAAGAAACAAGTACATGCTGCAAGTTCCTCAGAATACCATTTATATTCATGTAAACTGATCTCGCCAGCTTTCAGGTTCCAACATAGTGCTTGAACCCTTACAGTCATTTAAGTTGGTTTAAAAAAAGTCACTCTTGGAAAAATCAGAAGTTACTGAGTAGAAGGGGTATATAGATTGCTATAGCAACAAAAGGTTTTACCCAGACCTCTCCGCTTCAGCAGGAATGCTGTTCTCTAGCTTATCTGGTTTGCTGTTAAATAGCACTGCTGCCCAGCAGCAGTCCTGGGTGTAAGTTTTTGTGGGTTTGATGTGCCTGGCTGCACTCCAGCATCTGTGGGCTCCCCCTCCTACATGGAAACCCAACTATAGCGACCATAGCCCAGGAAGAGTGTTGTCAGCTCTTCTTCCACAGCAGCCCTCTGGCTGAGGATCTTGTTGTCATCATCCTACAGCCACAGGCTCTAGCTGTTTCAATCCAGCCCTGCATCTTTGGTGAGAAGCACTTTATAAAATTCCAGTTCTAGAGCAGAGAACTGCTCTAGATGGAGCAGGGTAGTCCAGCTGCTAGGAATTATGTTCGTGTGTCTGCATTGCTGCAGGCCCGTTTCTTCCCACGTCAGTGGTCAGCAGACTCACCGCTGTCACTAATACCAGTGTCTCTTCATGCACTATGCTCTGGTGAAAATGTTTTCTTCTGAGCATGTCGTTTCACTAAACTGACCATCTTGGAACCCTGGAACTACAGCTGACCATGGTAAGGGGAAAGAGATCGTATGCAATAGAAAGAACTGCAGTAAAATTAATGCATTACCACGTCAATAGGATCTTAATAGATTGGACGTTATCTAGCAACACATTTTAAGAACATGGTTTCAATATTTTATCCCTAACGCCATTTCAAGTGGGTTTAGATTCGTTCTAGACTAAAGACCTTGAAGAAACGCATGCAGTGAGTCTGATAGACACAATCAATTTTACTAGACAGGAAACCAGACAGGAAAAGCTCAAGCACATGGAGTGCAAACTGCTGCCTCACTTTCACTAGTATTCTGAAACCTTTGCAATTGCCAGACTGGAATTAGCATCTTCCTTGGTCACCTCTCCACAGCTTGGTGTCCAGTAGTAATGCTTCTGAAGGCCGTGTGAAAGCTCTGCGAGGTGAACGTGCCCCTCCATTTCATACGGTTCCACATCTGTGCAATTAGGTTTTAGACGGCCTGTAGCAATTAATTCTGAAAATGCCTGAAATGAATAAAGCCAAGAATCTGACATATAACATTTCATTTTCACATACAGATAAGACACAGTAGGAGAGCACTTGATCATTTCAGCATGTTGATGTCCAGTGAGTGTCATCACAGCATCATGTTATAACAATTCTGAAAGAACCCATGGTAAATCAAGTGTCTTGTTCACTAATTGCAGTAGTCTTCCCAATGTCACTAAAAACAAATCAGAACAAGCATGACCCAGCCCTCTTAGAAGAGGCAAACACTCACCATACAGGTGTCTTCATCAAATCTGTTGCCCCAGATGTAAATATAGGAAAGCACTGTGTTAGTTTTCATTGCATCTGAAAGAGCCACGAGTCCTTTGCCACCTATATTGTTGCTTACTACCGACAACCTATTAAACAGGAAAAATAGTTATGCACACACCTGCCAAACCATAGAGTTCCCATCTCTTACTTAAAGTTTATGATTTATTCTGAATTGCTATTTTATTATTAGGCATTGAAATTTTATACTTGTCATTACTAATACAATTACTTATTTGTATCAAGGCCAGCCCTACTACAAAACCCTGTTCAGGTTGCTAAATGCTGTTTGGACTTGGACCATTTCTGAAGGCACTTCCCCTACTGATGTAGCAAGGTTGTTCACCATTTACTTTCTCAGCGTCAGTAACTTACTGCGAGGTGACCAGGTCTCATCTGCTTTGAAGCCCAAGCCTTGGCATTTATCCAGGCTAAGCTTTGATCTTCGCAGAGCGGCAGTTATTTTTATATTAGTGAACCTGGAAGGCTTTCAGAGGCACCTTGCAGCTGCCACCTCCTCAGTCTGCTACTTAAAACTAATGGCTTCAGGTAACACCTTTGATCAGCTTTTACATCCTGCCGGCATAGGGTTTAACATAGGCTGCAAAATACACCCTGCTGGAGAGATTACAGCTCCTTCAGGCTCACCCAGAAGCTAACCTAAACAGAGGATTTTCTTACGTGTGGAAGATCAAAATCAACAAATACAGTGCCTTACCCCTGCATGGAACCTGACTATCTAAAACTTCTGGAGAGGCAAATCTCTTGCTTGTTTGCGTTTATGCACTACATGGACCCATGCTTTAAGGATGCAAAAAGAACTAAGGTGGTCTAACTGCCTTTCCCCCAACACACAACACCCTTAGAATTACTGTAAAAGCTGTGAATCACATGCAAGATGAACCACTAAAAAAATCCCCAAACCTTCTGAAATAGAAGAGTATGTTAGGCCACTCAGGAATGGATACAAGATAATAAAAAAGGAACTACAAGGAAAAGGGGATGAAATGAGTTCTGAGTTGGTCTGGCAGTATCAGGCAAAGGAATCCCACCTAATCTGTCATTCATGGTATTTTCCCCCAAGAAGGAAAATGGACCAACAATTTGGAAACCCCTGACTTTTCAATTTTGATCAACATCAAACCATGCAGCAAAATCAGAGTCATTACACCCACAGCGTCCGGGGGAGCTGTGTAAATACTAACGCTCGAAGAGTCCTGTTGTACAATGTCAAGGCTTTGCTCAGGTAGATGGCTCCATCATCTTCTAGTCGGTTTGCATTAAGATCAAGGATTGCCAGGGTTTGGTTCTGTTTCAGTAGCTCTCCCAAAAATTTCACACCATCCATGGTTATCTTGTTACTGAAAGAGAGATGCAGACACCTTTCCTAAAAAAAAGGTTGCTAAGAAAATGAGATGCTAATGTTGATCAGAGTTGTCACTGAGTAACTCTTACCAGCTAAGATCAAGGTATCTCAGGCTGGAGTTTTTATACAATGCCTCACATAGTCGCTCTACTCCGAAGTTTTTCATTTCGTGCTTGCACAAGTGAAGTTCCACAAGAGAGAAGTTATTCTTCAACATCAGAGCTAGATGAACTGTGGTCTCTTCCTAAAAATCACATGCTCAGTTTTATTAAGCTGTACTTTGGGATGAGACAAGGCCTTGCCTCAGTAGAAGTGAGATGCACAATTAACAAGAATTGGTCATTAGTAGCGTTCCATTCTGGTTATTTCAGCTTTGCATTAAAAACAGCCAGGAAACAAAATACATTACAACAGTGTGGAAAATAAATAGAATATAAATAATACAAAATTTAAATATTAAATAATATATAATGAAATTAATTTTAAATTAAGAAAAATACAAGGAATATATTTGCAGATTTAGAGCACAACATATACTTGTGGAAATAACAGGAGAATCAATGTTTTAATCCTTTCATCTAAACCAGTTTCCTTCCCCAACATTGATCTTAAAAAACCAGTCCTCACCAACATTATAAGTGTTTTGACACAAGGCTAATTTATTATTTCATGAAAATATTGCTATGGGCAAAAATATGTCCTGTTACTGCAAGACAAAGTAAGTTTGTTTTGAAAGTTGTTTTGTTTTGAAAGTTGTCATGTTGATAAAATAACTGAGTGAATACTGTGAGTCAAAAAAAGGGGGCCTACAAGAAAGCTGGGGTTAGGCTTTTTACATGGGTGTATAGCAAGAGGACAAGGGGAAAGGGTTACAAAGAGGGGAGATTTAAGTTAGATGTCAGGAAAAGATTCCTGTGAGGATGGTGAGATGCTGGAAGAGGTTGCCCAAAGAAGTTGTGGCTGCCTCCTCCCTGGAAGTGTTCAAGGATGGGATTGGATGGGGCCCTGAGTAACCTGATCTAGTGAAGATGTCCCTGCCTGTGCAGGGGCATTGGAACTAGATTATCAAAGAATCGTAAGGGATCTGAAGGGACCTCAAAAGATCATCTAGTTTAATCCCCCTGTCACAGCAGGATCACCTAGACCAAGTCATACAGGATCATATCCGGGCAGGTCTTGAACATCTCCAGAGAAGGACAGTCCACAACCCCCCTGGGCAGCCTGTTCCACTACTCCGTTACCCTCACTGTGAAGAAGTTTCTTCTGATATTGATATGGAACCTCCTCTGTTCCAGCT
>VZRI01009526.1:1004448-1020570 GCA_013397515.1 Upupa epops | reverse complement strand
TGGCCACAAGAGCACATTGCTGGCTCACAGTCAACCTGCTGTCCACTAGGACCCCCAGGTCCCTTTCTCCTTCACTGCTCTCCAACAGGTCAGTCCCCAACCTGTACTGGTCCCTGGAGTTGGTCTTGCCCAGATGCAAGACTCTACTCTTACCCTTGCTGGACCTCATTCAATTTCTCTCCTCTCAGCTCTCTAGGCTGTCCACATCTTGCTGAATGGCCGCACAGTCTGCTGGGGTGACACCACCCAGCTTTGTATCATCAGCAAACTTGCTGACAGTGCACCCTAATCCCTCATCCAAGTCATTAATGAATATCTTAGGGTCCCTTCCAACCCTAGCCATTCTAAGATTCTATGAACATAAAAGCCTCAGGAAATTAATCGAAAATGGGAGCACTGGCAAGCAGAGTCTCCCACAGATACCGACCAGGCCTTTACTTATCTATATATTCAATATCTGTAGTGATTTCTAAATCTGGGTTTTGGCCAGATCAAACCTTGTATTAGTAGAAAAGAAACAGCGAAAAACATTATTAAACTGTAAATTTCACCTTTGTGAATTTAAGATCTGGCCTTTATGACAGTTTAATTTCATTATTCTGCCACCAGGAAAATACTGTACCCATTGCAGACACTGACAACCACTGGGAACCCACCATCACAACCAGCCTGATAGGCAGGGCTTCAGCAGAACCAGCCACACACAGAAGCAGCAAGTGAAAGCCCCACAGCTGTCATACGGTGCTGGGTGGATTCTCTTCTCAGTATTTGGAATGGTTTGCATCCTGGTTTTGGCTAACTAATGCATCACAGGTTTTACACTGAGGAGGTTCATCCACTTGTTACACTCGTGTTTCAAGTCTACACTTTGGATCAAGAGAAGCCCACAGCACAGTGAGTGTGGTGTATTGTTGAAATGTGCCTTTCTCCTTCAGGCTGTCAGCTCTGGCAACTGTCCATGTACTGCATGAACAGCAGCTTTTTGATCTTCATTTCTTGCTAAATGGCATTTCTCCCTCAGTTTGCTGGACAGCACACAAACCTCTTGCTGCTGTAAGAGCATGCTTCTGCAACCATTGACTGCACTTTGTAAGGAAACCCAGAGAGCTGTGTGGTTCAGCTGCCCATAGCAGCAGTGCTGACTGTGATGCTTGTCTCTGACCAAGTCGACACCCCCACCTGCTGCACACACAATCACATACCTCTTGGCTGTACAGTAAAGGGCGATTTAGGTTTATGGCTTTCACCGATTTGTTCCGATTCAGGGCTGTAGCTATTGCTATTAGACACTGCGTACCCTGAAATGAAAACACATGAACTCTTAAGAGAAACTCATGCAGTGTAGATCAAGCTGCCAAATTACCTTTATTTCTTAGAATTGATTGTCAGAAGTTGAAATCATCACATGGGCTCAGACTGGAAATACTCCTATTTCTGCCTCCTCATAATTGGAGAGGTGCAGGTGGTGAGTGCTTAGACACAATGTACTTCATGATAATACCAACACTAACTCTCCTCAGAATAGTAGACCTTCCAACCACCAAGAAGTGCTAATTACCAGTAGATTTGTCAGCTTAGAAAATCAAAAGCAAGAATAATGCATCTCAAAGACACACGCCCATTTAACTGATCCTGTATGTGATCCTTGAGGGCCTTGGTAAAATTTTTAGATAACATTTATCAACTAGGTAAATTCATACAAAATGTCAATTTATGTAGGACAGAGCAGTGATCCTCTAGGATACAGGCCAGAACAGATGTTTGTATTGCCTTCTTGTTTACTCACTAATTTATATTTACATTATTTTCCAATTAGGCTGGTCTACACGTAAAGCTATTTCATTTAAACTCAGTTTTCTATCAACTCCCTATCAAGCATAAACGTATTAAGCTTTCAAATAAATGCTACATTGCCTATGCCTTCCCCGTGCATGTTTTCATAACACACCACCTGGGTTTCTGAGAAGTATCCTCTGTCCTAGGAAATTCTGTAACTCCAGGACACAGCCATCCACAGGATTCTACTGGTCAAAGTGGGAAGCAGCCTGCTTAGTGCATTGACCTATTTACCCTCCTGACTATCCCTGTGCTTACATCCTTTATGGATCAACCCTTGATAGATGCACCAGAGCTATGGTGCTGTGTGACTTTCAAATGTTACAGCACTACACACTCCAGAAGGAAAAGACCCTCTAAGGAATAAGAACTTTCTCAAGATTTAGACATCATAACAACAAAGAAGAGCAGAAACAAATGTTGGAAAATGTGGAAGCCAAGCACCTGAATTCACAGGGACATAGCAGCCCTCACGTATACTCAGTTAATGACTTCAGGGGTGATTTATGCAACCCCTCTTTCCAAAAGTACACACTGTGCAATATTGCAGTTTTACCTCCAACTATCACAGGAAGTAAAATCAGCAATGGATGGTATTCTCCTCTCATTAAACACAGCAGGCCCTTTGTGACATCCTTGCAAGAACTACGCCATTACTGGTAATTTTATTGGGTTACTCACTATATCACAGTCTCCCAGATCCAGCTTCTCTAAGGTTGAATTAATTCGTAGCATCGAAGCAAAGAACATCCCACCTTCATTTCCTATTTTGTTTCCAGTCATTCTCAAACAGGTAAGAGTTTCATTCCTCTAGACAAAAGAAGACTTCCTTTTAAACAGCCTGAAAAACAACATTGTCCTTCTTCCTGTGAATGCTACCGGCTTTCACACAAAACCAAAACATCCCTCCAAAAGAACTATGCCAAAGCAATAGCACTGAGTAAGCAACTGCCTCAGGCTCCCCTCAGTGGAATCAAACACATGCAAGACTGAGTATTTCCCCCAATTTCACAAAATTCACACTCACTAAACTATCCAGGCAGATATTTTTGCCTGAATTGGCATCTGAAATGCAAATGATCTCAAAAGAGATCCAAATCTAGTAAGTCTATTTAAAACAAGAACATAATTAGCTTTATTATTCATCATCTTAGATCATGTGACCAAAGCTCAGGAAAGCTGGTGAGTGATGAGAAATCACCCTTGCCTTTGGTAGGATGAACTGGTGCCAGTAAAACCAGTGTGTAAGTCTTTGCAGGTCTGGAGACCCACTGAGCATAAAGTGTTGATTATGGGATAGAAAAGTCAGCACCTTCCCCCTCAGCCTCCACAGGGTTTCAGTGGACATGAAATAGTCATTAAAGCCCTAAAAGCAGTGCAGAGAATTTTTATGGTTTTATTTCCTAAGTACCACTACACTACCACAGATTACGATAGGTTACAAAACAAGTAGTTCTGTGAGCAGCAAAACAACTGCAGCCTGGTTTCATACAGCTTTTCTGTCCCCAGTACCCTCTTCCCAGCTGCAGTACCTTGACACAGCACCTCCTTCCCTCTCTCCCTTAATAACACTGTCCTGTCACCCCCAGTTTTCCCCTGCCTGGCCCAGCAACAGGAGCCCACGAAGCCAAGGGGCTGGTGGTCACATCATAACCAGAAAATGCTGCCACGGCACTGCATAAACAGCTTTGGGGTTTGCCTGCAAGCCCAGTTTTGTACAATCTACTGTACAACCATAGAATTTTGGAAGACTGTCAAATTTAGTTGAAATCAGTTCAAAGGCTATGAAGGAGGAAGAAAGAGCTCATGTGAGTCCCGTTTCATAAACACAACAGCTCTTACACACAAACCTGATTTCCTTGGGAAACCACATTTAAAACAACAAATATGGTTTCAGGCTGCTGCTGTCAAGGCAAAGTCTTGAAAACATAGCTGTGACATCTGGAACCAAGACAAACATAGACACTGAGGTACAGGCAAATTTACTGCCTTTTGTTTTTTAAAGAAGAAAGGGAGAAAACCCAGTGGCTCTCTCTTTTCAGAGAACAAACTGAAGACAGAAAAGCCTTTTAGGCGGCTCTGACATTGGCAACATGACCAACAGCAGGAATGTCAGAGTGGACACCATTGTCTAACTCTCCCAGATTAATACTCACATGGAGCGCTCTTGCTATCAGCTCTGCTCCACTTGGGCCAATATCATTAAACATCAGGTTAAGGTACTGCAGAGTGGAGTTGTCCTTAGGAACAAGCAAAGCAGAAAGCAATGAGACTTGGTTTCCAGAGCAGGCCTGCAGCTTTCAAAAAGATGTGTCATACACATACTTAACAGCTTCTGCCCTCTGCTGCATTCCTGGCAGCTCCTGGAGTGAAGGAGTTAAGGAATACTAAAGCACATCAGATGATGAGGGAAAGGAAGAAAAAGATGTTGCATGTAGGTGCTCATGGGGCTTACAGAAACCTGTGTGCTCAGCATAACTGAGCCAGGCAGGTGATCAAGCACAAGTGCAGATCTTCCGGCACCTTGTAAACTTAATGGAACTTCCTGAGCTCTAAGAACACAAGCACCCAGTGGTAACTCAGTACTTCATGTCTGTATTCTGGTGCTTAAAATGTCATCAAGGCAGCATTAAAGTTTCCTTACAGAAGGATTAACAGAGATAATAAAAGTATCTAAAACAAAGGTCCTGGCACTAGATTTTAGTGGATAGATTTGTCTGTCACAGTCAAAGTTACCAGAATTTTGCCCAACCAGTGCATGCTTGTCTCCAATGTACCATGTGTACAGACTGGCTGAATACACTGCAAACTGCTGAAAGACAAACACTGTTTTGGCACCTGGAGGAATGTTGCCATGTCTTCGGCTCCAGCATCAGTCAATACATTATACCTAAGATCCAAACCTGAAAAACACCAAGAATGTGATGAGTGTGTATCTACAGTTTATCAGCCTCTAAAACAAAAGAGTAATTAAGGCTGAAATCAAGACTGCTTATGTTTTCATAGATTCACAGATTCATAGAATGGTTCAGGTTGGAAGGGACCTTGAAGATCATCTAGTTTCAACCCCTCTGCCATTAGCAGGGACACCTCCCACTAGATAAGGTTGCTCAAGGCCCCATCCAATCCATACTTGAACACTTCCAGGGAGGGTGCAGCCACAACCTCCCTGGGCAACCTGTGCCAGTGTCTCACCACCCTCCAGAAAGGCCCTCTGCCATCCATAGCCTTCTTTTTGTTACTGATGTATGCAAAGAAACCCTTCCTGTTTCCCTTTATCCCCTGGCCAGATTTAATTTTATCTCTGCTCCTACTTTTTTGATCTGTATGCTGGCTGCACAGACAAATCGTCCCTGCTTCCACCACCTATACACTTTCTTCTTGCACCCAAGTAAGTCTAGGAGCACTTTGTTAATCCCCTTGACATTCTTGCCTGCTGCCTTCTTTCTTGGAATACACTGCTCCTGGGCTTGGAGGAGTTGCTCCCTGAATAACGACCAGCTCTCTTGGGCACCTCTTCCCTCCAGGGCTTCATCCCATGATACCCTGCCAAGCAGATCCTTGAGGAGGATGAAGTCAGCTCTCTTGAAGTCCAGGGTTGCAAGCTTACTGGGCATCCTCTTAGGTACCCAAATAATCTCAAATCCAACCATTTCATGATCACTACAGCCAAGACAGCCCTTGAGTTTCACTTCACACACCAGCCCCTCCTTGAGGGTGAGGACAAGGTCCATGGCAGCACTTTTCTTGTAGGTTCCTCTATCACTTGGATGAGAAAGTTGTCCTCAACATTAGCACAGCAATGTCAACCATAAACAAAATAAATCTTACCCGTGACAAGTGCAGTACTGCACAAGACGGAGACAAGAACTTGAAGATCATAGTCTGTAACTCTCTGCACAGGCACCAGATGATTATTTCCAGCTATTTTTAATGTGATTCCTTTTGTCCATCTGCTGTAACACATGGAAAGAAGCAAAATGACACACAAAAAGCAATTTTCTCTCCACATAAGAAATGTCTCCACACTTGCCCCCACTGATGCTTTAACACAGTTAGGAGCTGCCACTGCCTTCCGTAACAGGACAATGGGATTCAAGCTGTACCTCAGCACTGACCCTTTTGATAATTCTGAAGACACAGCAATGCTGCAAGACCATGCTTAGCACATGCACACAGAAAGCAGGGAGAAGCAAGATGAGGGGAAGACAGATGGAAATAAAGACTGTGCTAGAGACACATCATGTCCTTTTGACTTGTTTTTTAATGTACTCTATCCTGCCATCAGGCTCAAAAACCAACACAACATTTCCCCACACTGTATTTTCCTCAGATTTTCTCTCCAAAGGAGAAATAACTTTAACCCCAGAAGCACCAAAAAGAAAACACCCTACCCAGCCACACAATGAGAAAGTTTGAGTGGTTAATATCTTGGCAAGATTGAGAGAGAACTTGGAGAAGCATTACCAGCTGGAAGCTAACTGGATGCAGCTGAGGCTTTTCAAACAGGAGCTGAGACAAAAGGAAGGGAGTTAGGATGACTAGACACTGAGTTTGGCTTCTCTAAGGGACACAAAGGCACCATCCTTTACATTTTTCACTTTTTCTGATTTCTCTGTTTGTAAAGCTGCCCAGAAAGGATATATAGCTGCAAACTTCTGCCAAGATTATGTCAAGATGAGTCAAACCAGAACTTTAGCAGTAAATGCTAAATGTGATTTGTGTTTAAGCCTGAAGCTACATACATTTTCTCATTCTTTAATCCCTTGTCCTGTTATCTTGTTTAAGGCTTTTAGAAACATCTGAAACATGCTGCTCAGTATATCCTTACATTTTATTATCAGCTTCTTGAAGCACCTGAGCAATGAAAGGATTTTCAGGATGGCCCAAGTTTTGACAGGCTCGCACATAGTGCTGGTGAAGATCTGGACGGACTGACATGACCTGCTGGAAAACAAAACAAGTGTTACTGCAGCATTCCAGCAGCCTAGCAACATCCCCGTGGACTGCAAGCACTGCTGTGCCAGGCTCTGCCTAACAATAAAAATGGGCTTGGTCTGAAAAGCGTTACAGCTCTGGGTATGCAACACAAGAATAACAGCACAGGCAGGAAAAGCCTCAGGGGGAAACATGCATGTGTGGATGTGTTTCTGATCTGCCATCAGGTAGGATCCGAGTTAGCAGAATTGATATCTCTACAGTCAGGTTCATTGTCCTTGTAAGACACCTGAGTCCCAACCTCCCCAGACCTACCTGAGTGATCCACACGTGCAACCTCTCCCACAGTTGTGGAGCCCGTCTCCAAGGAGAACAGCCTTGGCTCTCTTCCAGGCCCAGCTCAGGGCTCCGGCAGGAGGCCAACTGCTGTCCCACTCCTGTGTGGTACTGAGTCCTCCCCACTCATGGGGAGTGGGGTTTCAGCAGCTCACCCCAAGTGTTTATTTAGGTCTGCCTATGGTCTCCAAGGAGCCTTTGTAAAAATTCCATGGTTACCCAGATTAAGAGTTAACTCAGAGGTGCCCGTCCTGGTCCTTTCCATCAAGTAAATCCTTCTACTGATTTCATTACTGCCCTTGTATGCAGGAAGGAGTGTCCTGTCCACTTGCTCCTGAATACTGAACTTAGAGCCAATAAAGATAAAATACCCTCTACAACATCTGAATGAGTCTGCAAAGCCCAGCATGGGTTTCTCTTCATAGTGATTGCTCACTTCTTCCTCCTTGTCTTGATGACATCTGGGACCAGCCCATCTCTGGAAATGTGACATTCTCCAAACACAGTGACAGCAGCCAGGAAAAGGACATCAGGCATTACCATTCCCTAAAAGTCATCTGAAAGTTTTCCTGGGTCCAGACATCACAGGTTGGTCAGGGAGTTGCACTTTCCCACCTCTTTCATTATCGGCAACAGTACAGCTCTGAGATTATTGAATACCAGGTTCACTGGCATCTCTGTGTCTGGGAAACCACTAAGTGTCACAGAAGAATGTATCACCTTTACACAAGAAGTTTCTTCCAGGTTTACAGTCAGCATAGCTGAAGATGGTGTTCAAGGCTCCACGCAAAAGCTTCATCCAGCTCTGCTGACTTCACAAGGTCACTGTCTGAATTTGGCTGAATCCAGGAGGCACTGGATTCAAACCCATTGTGTGTGTTGCAAGTCGATCTTGACAAGCACAAGCAGCGTTTTGCATGGGTACATTTGAGACTTGAACCTGTTCCTAAATGCTGAATTATTCCAGTATTTATTTAGTGTAGAAAAGCCTCTGAATTCTCCTGATTTTCAATGTTTTTTCTCTTTTGAAATTACAAATAAGGAGCAGAGATGGGTAAGTCTCAGCAGAGGCAGGAAACCAGCACAGAGAGAACTCACCACCCTAAACACAACTCTGCTGTCTTTAAGGATGACCATGCTGAGAGTCCACAAGTAATACCAGTGAATGAAGTGCCCAAGACTGGGGCTCTTTTTCCCACACATGTCACAGACAGGGTATAATAAAAAACTGCCAATAAAAAACTGCAAACCATCTCACCAGAGGTCTTGTGTCGAGAATATCTGGAAGAGCTGCACATGGAAAAGAACCAGATTATAAGCATCCCCAGGGACATGAATCACCTGAGGCACCTGAAAGTACTCTATTTGGATCACAATCACATGAAGGACATATGCGAAGAGTTGGGGGAAGTGAAATGTCTTCTGAGCTTAGATTTAAGTAACAATCCCCTCTCATAGTTCACTGCCAGTTATCATCAAGCTGCAGTCCCTTCAACTTCTCAGGCTCTATAAAACAAACTTGCACAAAATCCCATTGCAGACCTGTGAAAACCTCCACCATGTCGAACTGCTTGGCCTTTCTGACAATAATCTCAAGTGCTTGCCTAAAGAAACCGTGAACCTGACAAAACTCAGGGATGTTTACCTCCAGAAAAACAGATTGGAAAGCTTTCCCAAGGAGCTTTGTCATATTGCTAGTTTAGAAATAATAGATTTGGAGCAAAATCTAATCAGTATCCTCCCAGAAGAGGTTGGCTGTTTTACAAACTTAGTCCAGCTATTTTTAGCTTTTAATAACTTATCCTACATTCCTCCTACATTGCAAAACTGCTGGAAGCTGGCTGTGCTGAATCTGTCTCATAATCTCCTGCACAAGCTTCCCACAGGTTTGAAGAATCTCACTGAGAGAACTCAGACTGTCTGCAAACAGCACAGAGAAGTTCCCACATCAGCTTCACAGCTGGCCATCCCTTTCCTATGTTTACCTGAGGAACACCGGACTGCACACTGTGCCCAGGTCCTTCACCACATCAGTCAATGTCAGGATACTGGATCTGGGTGAAGATTGCTCCAATGAGATTCCAAAAGGAATATGCACTATGAAAAATCTGGAAGTATTGGTCCTGGATGGCAGTCAGATACAGGAGGTATTTGTTCCTTTGCTTTCATTTTTATTTTATTGATACCTCCCTTCTGCAAAATTTACATTCTTCACCACCTTTTCCTACTACAAGGAGGAGGCATGTTCCACCTGGTAGGGCCCTGAGTCTGGACTACTCCTAATCACTGACATCTGAGTATTCAGACAGGGAGAGAACAGCAAGAACATAGGAATGCTGACCTTTGTGTTGAGTCATAAAGGTGAAATATTGACTGGGGGGATTGCTTTGGTCTTTTGGCAACTTTTTTTTCTGTATACACCGGAAGAAAGGAGCTGCATTTGCGTAGAATCAAAACATCACACACTGAAAGACAGTGGAGGACAATGCAACAATAGATGAGAGATTGTCAATGCCCTTAACACCATTAATATTTGCTGTTTGTTTGGTCATGGGCAATTATGTACCCTAAAGCTGAGTTATTCTAAGTGTGGTAGTATTCATGGCCATCCTTATTTTGGGACTCAGGATACATCTCCATCTTCCAAGGAGATTTTCACTTGTGTGATTTTCTTCTTGAAGGTTACATTTACAGAAGTAGAAATTTATGCAGAAGAATCACTTCTAGATTTCACTTATTTAAATTACTCTTCCCTGCACCGTGCATACAAAAGAAATGAAGAAGCAGACTAAGGTTTCTGCTACAAAATAAAATTAACCCCATAAGGAATTTTTCCACCAGAGGAAATAACATGGGGTTATTTTGGGGTGGCCAAAATTTCCACCATACTGGGAGGTTATGATGTTGTATTAGTTATAGCAGAGCTGAATAGTCTGTGTTCTTCCATCAACAGCAGTGCAGCTCCACAGCATTTGCTTGGGGATTTTTCCCTAAAAACAAAATCCCTAAGATTACTGTGTTACTGACATCATGTATCTTCTGAATGACTATGTCTAGATACCTGCAGAGGTGAAAGAACTGACAAATTTGAAGCACCTTAACCTGTCGGAAAACAATTCAGTATCTTTCCAAAGGAAATCTTTCTCCTGGAATCATTAGAGAGATTATACCTGGGGCAAAATAAAGGAATTAAATTTACAAGTCTGCCAGAAGACTTCAGTAAGTTACAGGTAAGGCCAATAAAACAGAGAAGATTTTGGTCTCCTCTGGCATGGCACTTCTGTGCTGCTGCCAAATGCAGGACTGGAGGTTCCCCCACTCTCTTTAGATACTTGGTTCAGCATCAGGTCAGGCTGTCAGAACAGGAACAACATCAAAGCTCAGCATTTGAGACTCATGCTGTTTCTGTGTTTAGGTGTCATCCCAATGGTATCTCAGTTTATAAACCTCCTGCACTTAACCAGTATCTCTGCACATTGATTATGCATCAAGCTAAGGGAAATTCTTCAAACTATTAGAACTTACACACATGTATCTTCCAGAATCTGAAAGAACTGAATGTGGATAACAATAGTCTGCCCACAGCCATCAGCTCATTGACCCATTTGAAAATACTTGACTGTCGCAACAACCTCCTTAAAGAGCTCCCAGACTCTGTGCCAAATGCCAGGTGAAATGTAGTCTTTGAGTTTGTGGCCATAAGAACACCAGTAGCAGTGAGCATTTTGGAAGAAGGTGGGAGAGAAGGGAGAGAAGGAATGCAGTGCATTGTTCAGGACTCAGCCTGTAACTGCCAGGCAGGGAAATATGACAGTACTTAGGAAGTGGGAGCTGGGGTAAGTGCTGTATCCAAGCCAAGCTGACAGAAGGTCCTCACCTATGACCTACCTCAACCTCAGAGTTTGGGGAAAAAGTGTTTCCCAGAGCTCAGCTCAAAGCACATCCCTTGATGTGAGAACACCCACCAGTGACTTCAGGGGGGTGGTGTGGAACTGGCTCTTTGAGAATGCCCCCAGCCCAGTCTTTCCATCTTTTCCAGTTTTCTATGACATCTCTGAAGGGCCAAGTTCACTGCCAGCATGACAACTGGCAGGTGGCTGACAGGTGAATAATCTTCACCTAATAAAGGAAGTGTATTGCTAAAAGAGCCTGCGTCCCACCCTTCTATATTTGGGAGACAATACTTAGAATTTTAAATGCTCTGGTGAGATGTTCAACACTTACCTTCATGATACACTTCATCAACGTGCTGTATGTGGGGAGTATGCAGGAATGCTCCATATGATTTCTATTCTTTGTGTTGCAGTTCTTTGCTCTTGTGCATTTAGGTTTGCAAAAACTGCTGCTTCAGAACAATCAGCTGTTCTATCTGCCTGAGGATCTGGACAGTCTTTAGCAGCTGGAACTACTCCTTGTGGATGGAAACTCTATGATAGATCCTCCAGTTGAGGTGTGCTGCCAGGGTATGCCTGCCATAGGGCAATACTTCATGGAAAAAAGGCATTAAAAAGCCACAGACTTAAAGGTAGGGGTGATAAGAAAGCCACCACAATGTACACAAGAAACTGGGGGTTTGGTAATAAATAGTCTGCATAACAACCTAAAGGCAAGCTATACAACATCACAGGCAATCAAAACCAGGGTTTGCATCAGCTACGGCAAGCAGTACTTGCACTGATCATGTCAAGGAAAACATCAGGAAATACAGCACAAAGCATCACTCAGAAATATTCCAGGTTGTCACTGCCCCACCAGGTCACAGTCATCTGGCAGAGAACAGCCCTTACAACTGGTAAGGGAGCTTTCCTCAACAGTTTTCCAATGGAAGGGGAATGGCTGGCATATCTAAAAACAAGGCAGGTCCTTTGAGTCAAGGCATTGCTTAAAAATGAAACTAACTGCAGGTGGCATCTCCGCTCTTGCTGACTGTACTTTGTGACTGTAGAGAGTTGAAAATCCACTGTGTGAACACACTGAACAAAACACACTTTTTGTGATTTTGTTGTTTGGTTTCTTTTTCCAAAAGAACATCCATCAGGCTGTACCATCACTGGGCCATGAAATTAAATTGCTTGGAAAAAATACAGGGCAAGAAGGTAGGAAAGAAAAATACGCTGAGTTTTCTGAACTGAAATTTCTCCTCTCTTGTCTGTAATTTCTTCATGAGATACTGTGTTTCTGTTAAACTGTTCTTTGGAACTAGAAGGTGACATTAAATGATGTGTAGACATAGTCATTTGCTACTCTAGTCAAAGGGTCTGGAGAACTACAGTGTTAAGTGTCCTCCCTGCTAAGAAACTCCTCTAGAATTTTTACATTGAGTAAAAGAAAGGTCAAGTGACTTTCAGTCTATCTTAGCTGCAAACAAAAAACTCTAATACAGAATGTAAGTGGGTTTGAGACCATAATGTGTCTGTCTTTTTGCATCAGTAACTCTGTTCCATGTGACTGTTTGCTTTCACCCTTTAACTGCAGATAACTAGCTTGTTCACTCTTTTTTCAGATCTTTTTCAAGGTTTGGGGCAGGAGTTGAATGGGACTGGACCTTTCTTGATACTCAATAATCTACTGAAAACAACAACAAAGGAAAAGCAAGGAAAAGGAAAAGAGAAACCTGTGAAACCATCCAAACCCAAAAAGTGATATTTGGGCACTCACTTTTCCAAGGTAAGCAGAGATAGGGAAGTAGGAACAAGCAGTATTAAAGCATTAGAACCAATATATGTTACAATGAAAACATGACAGATTTTAGTTGTGCTTTTGTGGTTGTCAGCACTGACTCTAGCTGAATCAGACAGATTCTGAAATATTCTTGAGCTGTCTTACTCCAAATGCATGTCATCTTAAAGCAAAAAGGCAGAAGATTAAGTAATCTATAGGAGTCTGGTGCAAGGGAATGTTCTTGGTTCTGAATCCCAGAGTATTTGACATCTCATTTCCAGTTAGTGGGGTACAGCCATATCTAGAGTGAAACACTATTTGTGGCCCTACCTACTAGCAGTTATTTAATGAGTCTCTCCTTCAGAAATTACTGGCACCTTGTTTGGAAATATGGAGGGAGATTCCAGGCAGTCAGAACACATCCACTTCTCCCAGACCCTGCATTACCCTCCTCACAGAGGTATAAAAAGATCTTTTGAAAATATTTCTACACTTCTATGAAAGCATTCATGATGTTTTGACAATGTGCAGTTACAGTATTTTGAACGACTGCAAGCTGTCAGATTCTCAGAGTTTATCTCTAGATAACTTGATGACAGTTTGTAAAGCATCTGTACCATAGGCTTACATGAATGTAGGGACTCAGCAGTACTCTGCAATTCTTCTGGCTCCTGGCATGTTGTAAAACCTTTGTTACTCCTAAAAACCTTCATGGACACTCCTCACTGTAATACTAGCAAATCAATTGTATATGCAACCATGTCTTTCCACAGCTCTTTACTGACAGCTGTTTGTCCTAGATATCTGATGTCCCAGCCTACTTTCCATTCCACACTGTTCTGTTGCTCTGGAACCCCTCCAAAGTGTTATTTGCAGTGTACATGGAACATAGAGCAGAACTGGGACTGGTTAGTTTGCAGATCCAAAATGCATGGGTGTGTGGGGTGGGAGCAGAGCCCTATATTTCATTTAAATGGTTGGTGGGAACCACAGTCTTGCTCTCCCTGACCTTGTCTGAGCTGCCTCAGAGAAGCTGGTGTCATTCTGAAGGATGTGATGAAGGTAATATTGTTGCTCTCTGAATGCTGCCACTACATCTGCATACATGGCATAGACCTTATTTCTGCTTTGCTCTTGAACTGGTTGCTGGTGAAACATGCCTGTTGGCAGGAGAGAGCTGGGAGTGGAGAGAAGTAGGAAGGCTTGGATTTGATTTTCTATTTTACAAAAATCACTGGGAGAGAGATTTCCAAGAAGACTGGCAGATAGATGGGGCATTTAATAGAAGTGATTTAATTAAAGCTTTTTAGTGGCAGAACAGGAATGAAAGAATCATGAGAGGAGAAAGAACTGAGAAGGGGATCACAAACAGCAAGCTGAAAGGTTGCTAGCAGTGAGTCTGTACTGTTCTCTGAAGCTAAGAATGAGGAACCCCAAGTCTAAATATGGGCCAACTGCTTGACTGAATTGGAGAGAGGTTCAAGTGAGAAAGGAGTGACTCAGAGATATTCTCACGGAACAGAGAAAGGACCACTTTCCCAGATGAACCAATGGCAGATCTAAAAAGGAAAGTCACAGCAAGGCAAGTGATTAAGAGAAGACGTTGTTGTGCTGCTGTTAAACAGAGACGGTGGTACTTCCACACCAGAGTAACTCCTCTGGCTTGAGTCACTGCTTCAAAGTCTCTCTCATAGTGCTGTATGAATCAGGGGCACTTTGCTTCATTTCAGAAGTCGAGGATCTTGTAGAAAATCCCCTGCTACCTCTGACCAAGACACTCCAGTTCATGTCCCATTTCTCAGAGCTGGGGGAGCCAAGTGCACTTTTCAAGTGGAACTAAACCTACAACCAGGAAGTCCACAGAGACCCTCACATGAAATCATGGATTAAATGATCAAGAGGCATCAGCAGAGCAGTGACTGGCTGTGGTTATAACACTCTGTTGGCTGTGGTTATAACCCTTACCCACCAGAAGCTGATGTTCTGAGGCTCACCTGGACTTATAGATGAATACTAATCCACAACTGCATAGGAGAACTTGCTGAGAGGGGTCATAGCAAGTTAGGAAAGTGCCAATGACAGATCCTGTTGTGCCTCTTCTCAAGGAGATTGCTGCAGCATGTAGACACACTCAGGGCTAATTGAGCACTACTTTATCCCTCAGGCTGCATCAGGATTTCTCTAAGACTCCCCACTCAGTGGGCAGATCTAATATCTTTACTTCCCAAAATACCTTACCAATGAATAATCCCACTGCAGTCTTGGAGCTCATGTGTGGGCTAACACACTCTGTGACACAAGTGACTGGGTCAGAATTTAACTCTGTAAGCAAATACAATAAAATGCCAAGTAAGAAATTATCAAATAAAAAATGGAGGAGCCAAGCATGTGCCAGGTTGATGCTTTTTCTAACAAGCCTTCATGTACAGAGGTGGCTGCTATGGTCTTAGCCCTGTGACTCTGAATGACAGACTTTGCTTAATTTCATTCATCTTTGGTGCCAGGATATGAATGGTGCCTATGTCATAAGGTGTTGTGAAGGTTAATGGATTTATCCCAGGGATCATGAAGGCACTATGGGAACTCCCACTGGCTTTCACATGCTCTTAGACCTCAGATCGCGCTCTTAGACCTGGAAGTCTGCATGTTATAAAAGGGTCTGTACAGAAAACACAGTCCTGAGTAAGGCTGAAACAGCTCAGGATGAGAAGGAGCACCCTTGAAGTATCCCAAAGTCTTTGCATAACCTTATCCAGGGATTGCTCTGTATCCAAAATCCTTGCTGAAGCAGCAAGACAAAGATCTGATTTAACCTACCACAGCATGTCTTTGACTCTGCAATCTGCAAAAACACCAATCAACTGCTTTTTACCTTGATTTTATGCTGATTCTGAAAACACTGCCCATCTACACTATGAGATAACATCAAGGGCCACAGCAGAGGCAGAACAGCTCTTCGTGTTCTGCTTCTGTCGCAGTATCACAGTAATGATGAGGCTGGAAAAGACCTTAAAGATCATCCAGTACAACCTAAAACTAACCAAGTAAACCTAACATCTGACATCTAGCTCATGCCACTCAGCACTTCATCCAGCCTAACCTTGAACACCTCCAGAGATGGTGACTCAACCACCTCCGTGGGCAGCCCATTCCAAAATCTGACCTCCCTTTCAGTGAAAAACCTTTTCCTAATGTCAAGTCTAAACCTCCCCCGATGGAGCTGAAGACTGTGACCCCTTGTCCTGTGTCCAGGGAGAAAAGACCGACCCCCGCCTGACCATAACCACCTTTTAGGTAGTTATAGACAGCAATAAGGTCACCCCTGAGCCTCCTCTTTTCCAGGCTAAATAG
>VZRI01009526.1:902194-1004334 GCA_013397515.1 Upupa epops | reverse complement strand
ACCTGGGTACTCTCCAAGACCTCCATTCCCAGCCTATAGTTCTGCCTGGGGTTGTTATAACCAAAATGCACAACCCAACACCTAGACTTGTTAAAACTCATCCTGTTAGAGTCTGTCCATCTCTCTAGTCTGTCCAAGTCCCTCTGCAGGGCCCTCCTACCCTCCAACAAATCAACACGGGCTCCAAGCTTGGTGTCATCTGCAAATTTGCGCATGATGGATTCCAACCCAAGTTGCTGGGATACCTTCCAAACAATATTATGTAGTTAATGCACCTGCAAAGAAGCAAAAAATTTTGGGGAGAAGTAAATGAAATTTAAAACATAGAAATTTTAAGTCTTTTCACATTAGAGGTATCTTCCATCTCCACACAAGGTCACATTCCCACTGCCCACTCACCAGCACCAGCACACACCCCAGCCACATCCCTCCACTGGCAAACCTCAGACACTTCTGTGTCTTTCAACAGAAGTCCCTGCAGTATTCACAACACAAAGATTAAGGGTATACAGTATCATGAGCATGGCCCAGAATATCTGAAATAACACATTGTTCAACTGAATTATCTACATGTGTGTGTTAAATAACAGGTTTCTACAACTGGAAAGCTATTTCAAGAGGTCTCACAAGATGAGATTGGGAAAAACTGGTCAGTCTTCTAAGTCAGATACACAGAATACTTGGTTCATGTGCTGCTTGTGGAAGGCCTTCCAGACACCTTCAATATCCATCAACAGTAAAAGCTAATGTTTCTTCTATTGTCTTGATTAAAGCTTTCCAGTTGTCTCCGCTGCAATTCTGAAAGGCCCCATCTTTGCAATCCCAGCTCTGCCAAGGCAGGCAGCTCTGTCAGGGCTGCTAACAACTCACTGAACCACTTCCCACAGGCACGGTGGGACGATGGGCGCAGGCTGACATCCAGCTCTGAGAGTTCCTTGAACATTGTTAAGCCTTGACAGAACATGGCCCAGCCTTCATCAGAGATGCTGTTATTGTAACTCAAGTCCAGCTTCTGCAATCTGGCTAGATGGCCGTCCTGTGTCAGGAGTGCTGCAAGATATGACAGACACAGACACAACTGGCAATTGCTTTAGAAGCCAATAAGTAAGAAAAGCAGCATTTTAATACCGTATTATTTAAGGCTGTTCAGCAGTCAAACAGCAACTTTTAGCAACACAAAATCACTTGCTGTTGATCTCGGACTTTTACCACAGATTAAGGGGTGCACAAAATTTCAAACACAGGCAATTCAAAAGGAAGTAACAGGTTAAAATTGTATGACAGCCTGAAAACTTTTGAGTCAATGGAAGGAGGTTAAATCAAGTGCAAATAAAAACTGAGCAAAATAAAGTTCCTCAGAGGCAGCTTTAAAAATCTGATACAAGAAACAGACCTATAATCTACATTCTCTAAGTGCTACCTTTTTGTATTATTAGATACAACTGCTGAAAGATCTTTTTGCATTTTACCCTTTTCAGCTTTTGCACTATGCATGTACAGGACACAGAACCTTCAGCAAAATGCAAGCCCTTTCTGGGAAGAATATTGCTGTACTTTCCCTCATTTCATTTGGTTTATGCAAAAATGCGCTCAGCCCACAGAACAAGTCCCTTCTGAATTGCAGTCTAAATGCCCTGACTGCTTGAATGATAGCAGATACCAGTTATACTTACTTAGAAGCACCAAATCTTCAGCCACTAAGTTACAGCTGCTCAGTCTTAACACTTGAATCTCTGTTGCAAGCTTTAGTGCTCCCAAAAGCAGCTTTAGGTTCCCACCAACGCACTTATTCCAAGAAAGGTCTAATATCTCCAGTTCAGGAAGGTGAAGGGCAGCCTCAGCTGAAAAGATTAAGAGCGGCAATTTCTGATTACTAAGAGAAAACAACTTGGCCTCAGTAGACACCCCACCCACAATTCACCTGTAAACAGGCTCCACACAGTCTGCCTTCTTGTGCTTAAAATGACTGATTCTATCTAAAAAAGTCAGAAGAATCTAAGAAGAGTCTGCTTATGGAATCTTTAAGACCTCCATAAAGGGTTTTCTTGTCTTTCTGTTTACGTTATTGGCTTGATCTTGTTCCACTGAGGTCAATTTAATTTAACAGCTTGTTCTCAAACCATTTTATGTCAATTTAGAGACAGGCTTTTTTTTTTTCTTCCTGTGGATTCACCATGCAAGGCGAAACGCTCTGTATCTTTTGACTACACTGATCTCCATGATGTCATGCTTACATAATTGTAACAATACAAATATAGACACCCTCCTGCAGAGACCTCAGACCAGTTGAGCTTGCTACTGCTTCTGCTGAAGGCAGTCAAGCTCTACTACAGGCTTCTATGTCTCTAGTCAACAAAACAAAATTTCAGTGCACACAGTAACCAACAGATCCCTCTGTACTGAGATTTCATGTGCCATATGGAACACCTATCAAAGGGACAGCGTGGCTGCTAATCCACCAAGATTTGCAATAAGTAGGTAAAAGAGGCTGAACGTACATCTCCTGTGTTAGACTGGATTTTTTTTCATGGCTGTGAAATCTTGTTAACAGCCTCAGTTCCTTTGTTGCCCCATGCTCAACTCCGCCCCTGAAAATGTACTGAAACTTTCACCTACAGTGAGGTGAAAAACTTTCAGTCACAACTTTACCCCACTAAACTGCAAATGCAACATTACAGGCAAACTATAATTAGAGCATAATGTGAAATCCTGTTTTCCTTTCTCCTCCAAAATCAGGGAGTATATGAAAGTATAGCTGAAACCCGGACAGTTCACTACCAGACTGAAAGTACTTCATCAGCCAGGTACAATGGGGGAAGGTATATAGTGGTCTAGCCTTGCAACCACGTCCTATAAAGTACTGGTTTTATCACTGGCTTTTTCACTCAGGACCTAGCAGAAAGCAGTATGATCTTTGGAGTTTAACCAAAGGAAAATTGAGTGATTGCCCCACAAGGATACACAGACAATAAACACACTTGAAAAAAACACTCCTACCTAGCAATGAAAATGATTCTTCACCTAAGCCACAGTTGCTGACGGCTACAGATTTCAACTTGGGTAAAAACCGGAGCCTGGCCAGAAGAGGATCATATGAGACTCCTACATTTTTATTTGAGGATAAATTCACTTCTTGAAGACTAGAGAGTAAAGGTATCACCTGGGCTATGAAAACACAAAGTATGTATTAATCACCTATGCAGGACAAAAATACAGTTGTATATTTGCCTGACAGAATCTCTTATGCCTTGGAGATATTTTCAGAAGATTCTTAATGGATTTTCCTCAACATGTCCTTACACAAAATGGTCATGTCCTCCTCTGTTACACAGCACTGGTGGAGATCAAGGACTTCAAGGTTTTTCAAGCTGGCTAAATGAGCTGCAAAGTCTTTAAATCCTCCACCAATCTCTTTGTTACACGATAGGTCTAATTTCCTTAGCTCTGCAAGGTGCTGTAGAGCAGTATCTGAAAGAGAAAAGGGACCGTGCACAGGTCACAGCTTTAGCATCCATTTACTTTAACAGCAAAGTTTGTGCAAGGTATCACAGGCAAAGCTCTTGGACTTTAGCATATAATCGCAGTAGACATATACCAACACCCCAAACCTTCCTCATCTCTTCCATTCTTCTTGGAAAGAATAGGTGAAGCTGAGGCCAGCTCATCCCTCAGATCCATTCAATCCTCATCCTTTTGCTGAAATTACTGCTGGACATGCTAATTATTGTCGGTCATACTGTCTTAAGGGTAAGACCTCCACTAGGGACAGCAACAGATAATAAGCCCATCTCTATGGCTTCATTGGACACTCATATAAATGACAATAGTGAATTCAGATTTCCTTCTGAAAGCAGGATTAGCCTGTTAAAAGTTAGGTAGCCACTCTATGCCCTTGGCTATATCATGCCTGAGGAGAGAGAAATCGTGTCCAGAGAGCCACTAATCTACCCTAAGACGTGTCTCAGATAAATGGGGACACTCCTCACTGACTTTCACATGCTGGAGCTCAGGGAAGCTCCTGCTGAAAGTCTTTTATCAATTCCCAAATAGCAACTGACAACTTCCCATTAATACTGCCAAACCATCAGCGTACTCCCACCTCGCGGCCTTCCTTAAATGGTTTTCAGATGTGCCATTTATTCAGAAGGGAAGTCTTTCTGAACATAAAGTCTAACCTAAGCCCTGGAGGCTGTCTTGCTTTAATCCACACATATGCAAGTTTAACTCTTTCAAGCCTGGCACATTTTTCAGATCCTGAGCAATAACCTTCATGCTGCAGCCAATGTGTTTGTTGATAGAGAGATCTAATACTTCAAGGTTTGGGATCACATTTAGAATTTCAGCTGGAAAAGAAGAAAACAGAAGAAAACCAGAATTGGTCACTGTGTGAAATATGATGAACCCTAGAAAAATACAGCACGATGACAAACAGGAAAAGGTAGGCTGGGTTTGCCTTTAAGTGTGGTTTAGACCTACTAAGTTCCTGTTCTATCTACAAAAACAAGACCAAGATTGGACAGGAATCAAGATAACCCATGCAAAAACTGCTCAAAAATAAAGATAAAAAAATAAAAGGACAGTTAGAAAAGTACAGGGGAATAAAAAACAGGAATACAGAGAGAACGAAAAATCTCTCATGAAAATCTATAGGGCTGCATGTTGCATATTGTCCATCTCCTGCAGTGGAGATGAAAGTACAGGAGGAGAGCAACTTATTTAGAATAAAGTGCATTAAATCCCAACACAGTGTGGAAAACATTGTTACGATGCAGAGCCTCAAACATATTAACTTTCCACTAATACTGAGCTCAGTAGAGCCATCATCTAAGTCAAACAAGTGAGCTTTTGTGAAGCGAGTCTCAGCCCAGCGGGACAGATACACGTACCGAGGGATTCTCCATCCTTTGCTGTCAGATTGCAGTCTGTAATTTTCAGAAGTTTTAATTTACATACTTTCTGGAGCTTTTTGGTCAGGAGAGATAGTTTTCCACCTATGTTACTGTTCCATGATAAATCCAGTACTTCAAGTTGAGAAACAATTTCAGATGCCTCTCCTGTAAGAGAAGTCTAAGATGATTCATTGTAGCTATCATGCTCAGTGAGACACCAAAAATGCAGGTAGAGAATATATTAAAGCGGAAGGTTAATTCTCAAATCACTGTTTCTGTGCCAGAGCCCAGAAAGTCTGGTCTATAGGGAAATCAATACAAGTGATCAGTCTGAATTCACTGCCCTATGTAGCTCTGTTCAAGGTTACATTTTTATGACCCAAACAAACTTTCCCATTCTTTCAATCACTGTCTATAGCTACCTGAAAGGAGGTTGTAGAGAGGCAGAGGTTGGTCTTTTCTCACAAGTGACAAGTAAAAGGACAAGAGGAAATTGCACCAGTGAAAGTTTAGGTTATACATTAGGGAAAAACTTCTTCATGGAAAGGGTCATCAGGCCTCAGAACAGGCTTCCCAGGAAGGGAGTTGAATGCCATCCCTAAACATTGTTGCAGTTTGAAAATTATCAGATTTTCAAGTCTTAATTTTTGTGCTTTTATGCCAAAAGAGCATTTTATTTTGAAGCCTGGGGTAGCTTTCCCAGCAGACCCCTGGGTCAGTGTCCTGACCCTACAGGTAACGGGTAGACAGTCTATAAAAGGGAGTAGACTTCCTGTTTTCTTCCCTTTTTCTCTGGTACATCTATGACAGAGAGCTCTTCTGCAAAAGAGCTTCCCCTGCTGCCCCACCCTCACCCCAGGGTCAGGGGGCAAGCAAAGGCTCTCAACATACCTGTCACCAAAGGGTGGAACACAGAAGAAGCCTAGCCTGGCTGCAGCTCTGCCACAGGGGCAACTATGGCCCTCTTTTGCCTGAAAGCTTGAACATAGAAAACCAGCACCAGCTCGTCCTGGTTCCTGGCAGCAGGCCAAAGAGAGGAGCAGCTTCTACACATTGCTTCTCCAGCCTGATCATCTCTGAAGATGCCAGACAGCAGTGAGCTCTTAACCCTCACCCTCCCTTGAGCCTTAACCATAAGGGAGAAGAAAAGAGAGGAGAAAGCCCTGTAGCAGGCCCCTGAAGAAGGCCTATTTACCACAACAGGCATGGCCCCACATAACCAGTGCCATGTTGCCTCTGTCCCCACCTGGATCCTGTATGCTCTGCCACTGAGAGACTGAGAGAAGCCTCTGATAAGAGAGAGAAAGAGATCATAAGTACCAATCTACTAAGCTTTTGGCAAACATAAAGCAACAGGGGATCTGTTATATTTTCACACCTGATGCTGTATCATCTACAAGCATCAAATGTATATTTTATGCTGTATTTCTGCCACCGCCACCCTTTCCCTTCTGGAAGTGGGGTGCAATTGTGTGTGTGTGTTGGCTTTATGGTTATAAGTGTTGGTGTACACTCTCTTTCCCCAGAGCTCTGATCTAATGCTAAAAATCAATGTGTTAGCTGTCTCCCATTTCTCTCAGACTGTGTGTAAAGGCATGGTGATGCAGTTTCTGTTGTATCTTTTGGGTTCCTTTACTTATTTAGGGATTTCTTCTTTTTCTTATTGGTGGTGGGTTCAATACACTCTTTTCTTTTTAGCAAAGTTGCTTCATTGCCTGTTGAATTCTTGCTGATAGCTGGTAGCTGTGCTTGAGTTGCAGGCACCAACCCAAAGTGATTTACACCCTTGCTCTAACCCATTACAGACGTGTTTAAAAGTTGTGTAGATCTGGAGCTTAGGAACAGGGTTTTGTGGTGGCCTCGGTACAGCTGGGTTAATGGTTGGACTCAAGGATCTTAAAGGTCTTTTTCAACTTAAATGATTCTATGATTCAAGACAGACAGCACTGATTTTGATTACATAGAGAAAAATTAGCCTTTTCTGGGCTTGATGCACCTGCAGATTGAACTGTTTCAGTGCTTCTTTGTCATATCAACACCCTACTGCAAAATCCAACTTTCTAACTTCCTTTGCACAGGAGGGAGGCAGATGTGTATTTGCATAAATTCATTCCCCAGGAAGATCAATTAATCAGACCATATGCAAATACAATTTCAAAGTGTGATACAACATTTTTGATCAAGTCTTGTCAGCACCCTAATAATTAAGATCTATATTTTAAGAATAAACCCTTTGATGTCTGCATGTGGAAAGGACATGTCTTAATTTTTATTTTTGCATTTATTTTAAATTATTGCCTCAGACTTGAACACTGAGCAGTGCTCTACATTTGAGAGGTAGTTTTGCCTCTGCAGCACAGCCTATTTCTGTTAGATGTGGGGACTGGCATTACAGACACATTTTCCACCAGAAGACAAATAAAGGAGTAAAATCCAGAAATGGTTTCCTACCATCTCTTGCAGCCACAGCACAGAGCAATCACATAGGAGAGGTTGATATTATGGTTATATCTGAGGCATTGATTTCTAGACAGAATGCACTGAGTTCACAAGTGGCTCAATTTCCACAGATAAAGTGGACACAGTCAAACAGGCAGTACTGGACTAAACACAGATGCTGCTTTCAAAAGCACAGGCAAAATCAATGCAAACTGATTGTTGCTATTCCACATGTCAAGGACATCGCATGTGGACTGGAAATACAACTCCTGTGATTGGTTTTGTGTCTGTATCACCAAAGGTCACATGAGAAACAAGAAAGAAGCAGCAAAGAAGAACCAGGCAGAATAAATCAATTGAAAATTTAACCAATAAAACTCAAGAGAAAGAAAAAAGTATTAGAGAAGAGTTTGGAAAAGGGTGAAATAGATTTGAATAAAATGTAATAGAATATGAAACACAGATTTTATCCTCATCAGAAACAGACAAAATATTTTCACCAGCTTTTGTCCAGATTAATTTTTCCTGTGCAACAGACAGCATGACCCACTTTTGAGCTACCGTTGCGCATGTAATTTTATTTCTGAGCCTCCCCTGGAAAAAAGACTGGATAGGAATGACATAAACCTCAGCTTTATATCTAAGGTTGGTTTTCATAACTTGCAAAATCAGGAGTAGTTTCTATAATTATAATCTCTAATTAATTGAGTTTGCCCTTCTTTTAGATACATACAACAGACCCACCCCAGAGTAAACTCCAGGCCCAGAGGTGACTCAGAGTCAGAAACTGAGAGCATGACCCCACCTTTAAAACCTTTACATCTCAGACCTTGCAGAAAGCCAGGTTGCAAGCACTCTAACAAGTATGCAGGGGAATAAACTTCCCCTGGACTTGCAAAAACAAGTGCTCTGAGACAGCACTTCTGGTTTTAAGCCTCCTCCAAAGACCATCATTTTTTAGGTGATGAGCACTTATCTGTCCTGCAGCATGGAGACTTAAGCTGACCCTGTGATGACTGACTCTATTTCAGTTTTTCAGTCTACCATTTGCTATCAAAGCTTGTAAAAAAATACTCATCCAAATTGGAAACACACTTCCTGCAAACAGGACTGAATTCTATTCTTTATGAATGTGAAAGCTTCATACCCCGAAGGACAAACTTGGCAAAGCTACGCGAATATATAAGGTCACTCATAAGCGTAAGTTGTTCCTACTGTTTCACAGCGGGTGTTGACATTCCCCAGTGTGGAAGCCAACAGGAGTAGGATGTAGGAAGAGATGAGATGGATTATGGCAGACCCAAGCTGTCTGGAAGCAAATGTAACTGAAATCCTGTACCTAAGGAGATGACATCCTCAGCTGTCAGCCTGCAGTTGTTAAGTCGAAGTACTTTTAACAGGTTCACATGATGAAGATGAACAGTGAGAGCTTTCAAAGTCCCACCAACACAACCATTCCAGGACAGACTGAGCTCTTCCAGCTCCGGGAGAAACGGTAGTAAAGAAGCTGTGAAAAAAAAGTGTATTTTGTTTGCACTTTCTCTGCACACGTTAGATGTCAGTACAATAAAGAGATGCTTTCCATAACCAATACAGCTCTCTAAAGCCATGACAATTTGCACCTCAGTTCTCTTATCTGTAGTTTGAGCATAAGGACATTCATGTGCTCCACAGATTTGTATGATTTCTATATTTGTTTATATATTAAACCATCTCTATAATTTACTAACATTTCTCAGCATCCTGGAAGCACCAGATGAGATGCTAAATTAAGTCAGGCCTGTGTAAAACAAAGGGCAAGGAAAAGAAGACAGCATGTAACTGAACAGGAAAAAAATGTAAAGAAATGCATTAAGAGAGTGGGTGAATGAAATGGTGTATTTACCCAGCTCTGTTACGTCTGCTGCACTTAATGCACAGTTATTCACATCCAGATTCTTGCTGTTGGGTATCCTTCCCAGTTTCTGCATAAATTGGTTAAATCTCTGCTTACCAGATGGTGACTCTGCTTCAGAAATGAGATGTGGAAGTCCATCTGAGTAACAAAGAAAGAGGGCCCTGGTTAACTCTGCTATAACACAACATGTAAAACCTACCTGTGTCTGTTGGGTGATGGCTTTAGGGAAGGAACTAAATCTGTTAGGAAACCAGGCTCTGGTTTTGATCATGTGAACCAAAACCCTGAGTGAAGAGACTACTACAGATCAGATCACAGCAAAGCACCTTCAGAAGGGAGCTGTTCTACTTCCTTCATCATTTTCATTGCTCTATGCTCTATGCTGGACACCCTCCTGCAGCTGTGTCCTTCTTGAACTGAGGGGCCCAGAACTGGACAATACTCCACATGTTCTCACTAGTGCAGAGTAGAGGGGGAGAAGAACCTGTTTCGATCTGCTAACCAACCCCTTTCTGATGCATCCCAAGATGCTGTTGGCCCTCCTGGCCACAAGAGTACATTGCTGGCTCACAGTCGTCCTGCTGTCCACTAGGACACCAATACATGTCTGTGTATGGTAGTTCCTGCTTTTCTTGGCTTTGCAAAGCAACCCCCACTTACCTTCTTCTTCCTCGTAATTTGTACAGCAAGAAATACTGCATTTACATTCATTACTAAAACTCTTAACAAATCAGTAATTTCATCTAATGGCTGTAGCTGGGAAAATGCTGACAAAATTACAGAAAACAGCAATCCCACTCTCAGTAGCTGAACTCTTATTGATTCCCGGAACCTACTCAGAACTCTTAGGAACAAGGATGGAACTGAAGACTCCCCTTCCAGATCCTTTTTTCAAATGGCCTCATTTTCTCTGGTGTGGATGTAACAAGTATCTTGTGCGTGCAAATAAGATACATGGCAAATTTCCACACCATCCCAGGGGGATGGGCCAAGTGGCAGGAAACATCTTGCCCTTGCTGTCTTCAGATCATTTCAGCAGCAGAGTGGACAGACACTGATCTTAGAGTAGGCTTGGCTTTGAAATCAGATATGCATTTTCTGTGAAATGGAAATGTAAACACATGCACATGTATTTCATTATTGTATCAATATTACCTTCGGCAGGGAGATCTTCCTTCTTACTCTGAAAATCAGCTTCAGAGTTGGTAATTTCTGTTTCTTCAACTTCCTGTCTGTCCTTCACTTCAGATTTTCCAAAGTCCAAGCCCTTGAAGAATTTTTTGATGGCTGACGGCTGCCCTTTTGTTTTTCCAGGAGAGGAGCTCTTCCCTTGGAACTGCTTTATAACAGAGCCAGATGAGGAACTCTTTGGGATCTCCCCTTTGTGCTTATCCTGGCAGCTCTGAATGTCATCTGCCAGGACATCAGCAGACACAGAAAGAATTAATTTGACTAACATTTACTCTTGCTCACCTTCTTTCATTATGGCAGATGCGCTGAGTGTTTCCTGTCATCCCCTCCACACTAATATCAGAAAAGCACCACTTAGTAGACCAGACTGCAAATTCATTTCTCCTCCTTCAAAAAGAACTGGTAACAATCCATATTAGCACTGGGACTCCATGGGCCCAGTTCAGTACTACAGTGACCTCAGTGCCCATGACTAATGCACAAGAAAATTAAAGTTTTACATTATACACATCCTTTCCTCAAAAACTTTTCAAAAGACAAACTCGTGAAGTTTCAGAAACCCTATGACCTGCACAGATAATTTTCATATTATAGCAAGATTCTGATCAAAGTGAAAATGTCAAAATAAAGCCAATTCATTTTTTATACACACAAACTTCATGTGAATATATAAATATACATATTTATACATATTTAGAATTTACATATCTTCCTGTATTGGGAGTTATCTGCCATCTACACCTGTTAAAGGGCAGAGCAATGACAAGAAGCTGATTGTTTAAAGCCTTGGTGCTAACAACCTGTCACAGCTGTACAAAAATGACACAAAACAACACATACAGCTGTCCCCACACTGAGCTGTGAAGCAATGCTGCTTACCAGGCTGTATTTTCATGCATAATTACTTTAAACAAAGAAACATACCTGTCTTTTCCATGGGTAGATTCAAGGCTCTCTCTCGCATTTCACAGCAATTTCAGGGCTTGAAGAAGTGAACCATGACATGCAAACAAACCCTCACTTCTTTCCTTAATAGCACCCTCCACGTAGTTTTCTTTGAAGAGTTTCTGCCTCTATTAGTTTGCAACCAGCAGCTCTGCACAAGTGGTTTGTGGAGTCCTTCTGATCCCTCTAGTCCTTCGTACCGTCTCCCACATCAGTCTGTTGTTCCTGGCTGGGGAGTGTTAGAAGTCCATTTAAATGTTCCCATGTCCCACCTCAGACCACCCACAAGGCAGAAACCAGGAAGTGGCAGCACAAGCTTTGATAGGAAACCAATTCATGTCCCCGAAACAGCTGCTGTTAGAAGAGGCTGAGTCACCTTTCAGATCAGGTTACAAGGCTACCTGAAGAAAAGCTCTTTGTTTTACCACCCCTTTTGTCCATACAGGCCAGAAATCCTGCTGCAGGCTGAGCAAAACCCTGCCGTCTGCTACAGATTGCAGAGCAAAGTGAGAAAAAGGAAGATGAGGGACTAGAGCCCTCCTGCTCATTTTGGGGTAGCAGGAGATGTGAGAGGTCATACATCATCCAGTAGTTTGCCACAGGCAGAGCATGACACGACATTAAAATGAAATCATTTGACACATCACATGAGCACACCAAACATCACTTCATATGTCTCTCTCAGAGTCTGATTTTTGTGATTGCAGACGATGTTACAATTTCTACCTTGAATATAATTATGCTGAATCTCTTTAGCCTTGACAATTCATTTTAATCAACAAGGTCTTAACTTTTGTAGGCCAAACCAACCAAACTCTTCTTGTCTTCCCCTAACTGGCAGTCTCTCCATTCCCCTTATAATTTCCTGCTAACCTTTGCCTGCACCTGTTGTAATGTAGACTTTACTTCCTTAAACACAAGGGACCATCCACCGATATGTGTACACTAAGGGCATATGGGAACCACAGTGCTTTTGGTGATAAAGCTGGTCAATAAAATTAACAATTCCTTTGAAAGGAGCTGAGCAGACACCAGTCATGAGGACAGACTTGCCTCTGCGTGTCAATCTACAAGTGACTCACACAGGGTGGAATGAAGTGCTGCTATGAGCCAGCAGAGTAAGTACCATGCTGGAAAACATTTACAGTAGGGAAAAACACACAAAACCACTGTGATGAATTGTCTTTCTTCATGGGGATGTAGGACACATTCCCAGATAGAAGGGATGTTCAAGTTGGTTTTAGGGTTTTCTGACACCAGGAGTGACTACTGAAGTGTCCCAGATTCTGAAACTGGCATCTCACTATGGACTTGTATATACTATGAAAAAAATCACCACCCTGTGTGCTAATTCACTTCACATGTTCCAGCATCTCAGCTATGCCTGCTATGGAGAATCCCAAACCTTTCTGAACTCACTGAGTTTGACAGTTCTTTTCTACCTCACTTGTGTTTAATAATGGAGTAGTCCAGAGATGAAACACAGACAAAGCAACCCATGTTTGTGAATGTGTGCCTGGCTCTGCTAGCCCAACACACTTGACACAAGATCCAGTTCAATGAGAATGTGGAACGGGAATATCACATTTGATAATCTCCACTCCCTGCAACTGGGGAAAGCCTTAAGCATGTTAAGCACCAGTTACTGTGGTTAGGCTCAGCTCAGCCACTATCAGTATGTTAGGTGATGTGTTGCCCATTCAGAAACTCTTTTACCAATTTAGGCTGTTGGATGGCAGTGAAACAACATCTCATGGCACCTTGAAAGCATCCCTGTAATCCAGTGAGAAGGGAAATGCAGCTTCAAAGTAACCTACTTTCATCTTCCTAAAAAGCCAACCCTTACCTCTTTTTACAGCAGCTACCAGGGAAGAAGGGCCAGCAGGGTTATCCCAAAACAAAGCAAAACAGCTAGAGCAAGGTGGCTGCACTGGGCTGGAAACACAAGATACTTTGCAATAGGCCCAGGCTGTACTGTGAATACACAAAAATATCACAATGGCTAGGCCCAAACATGCCCCCGAGAACTGCTAGACTGGGTTGTGCTGGTTTCTCCTGGTGTACCGCTGAACGTGCGTCCTGCCTCTGCCTTGTGGACCCGTGTGTCTGCTTCTTGCGGTACATCATGGCCAGCACAGGGCAGGCTTAGCTCCTACAGTTTAGAAATAATAAACGCCTTCCCCTTTCTATCCAGTTAAATGGTCTGTGACCATCTGCTGGCTGCTCAGTGTCACACTTGTTTATATCTGCTCTTCCCTCTGTGTAGACCTGGGGCAAGGTTAGCAACCAATTTTAGAACAAAATAGTTAAAGTTGCATCCCACACAGCATCCTCTGGTGAGGGATTAACGTGGATTTCTGTACTTTGCCTCATTGTGACTCCTTAATCCGGCATATATTCCAAAGAAATAATGCCATTAGAGGATTAGTGCCACAAGTTCATTTGAAAAAAAGGATTTGCAAACATTGAAATCCTATATTCTATGTACTTAACCACCAAGTATCATTTTGGGGATTTCCTGTCCCTTTAGCAGTGCGTCTTTCAATAAAACACGTAAGTAGCAGCTCTGTTTTGGATGGCCCTCATTGCCCATTAAAGGAAAACAAACCCTCTAAAACAGGGTTCAAATAAGACAGAATCTAAACACGCTAGTCTAAACCCATCCTTACTGTCATGCAGTCATTGCAGTTATACCAGGGACACACTTGGCCCAATATTTATACATGACTTTAGATATTTATCTCCCAGATATTTTTAACATTCTGAGTCTCACATCATGTAGTAACATAGTGACTCTTGTTTGCTTCTAAGGCAGTTCCCTGTTCCAGCTCTGCTCACACCCATTGGTATCTCTGCCAAGAGACTGAATTGGTGCTACGTTATTCTTTCTCCCTTCTTTAGCGCACTCTCTGCTGTTCCCTTTCTGCATGACTGTCATTGCCTGCAGCAGCCTCCATTGGGCTCCATCTCTGAGAAACTCTCACACTATAAAATAATAGCAGTGAGAAGATTTTCTCATCTACTATGCCATGTTGAATCTGCATTTTGATTTCCATAAAAAATGTGCCTAAAAGATCTGTCACAGCAAGCATGATGCAGGATCTATACTAGTCTGATGGACTGGAAAATTCTTTTTGGTTGAACTTACGCCAGGATTAATCCCCTTTCAATTAATAATTTATATGAATGGGTAATCTGCAGAGTTCATGCAAGACCTGCAAACTATATTAAATTACTAGAAACCTAATTAGAAATCAACACAGTCAAAGGATCAGTGTTTCTTCTATATGGTACCATCTGGTACAACAGGTCTGTATAGTTCAGCAAAACTCCCCATTGCATTCAGTGGAACTTCAACCTGAAGATGTGTTGCTAGAGAGAGCAGGTTTACGCTGATGTATGAGCTGCTTGTAAAGCATTTTTAGGGTCAACCTAAATAACAGCATCTGAATCCCTGTATTTCTAGTTGTTATTTCAAAAGTTAGTTCTAAAAAGGGTATTTACTCAACAGTTTTCTTTTTGAAAATGATATAAATGCAGCTGTAATCTGTCTTTCCATATCCAAAAACACTCTAAATCCACAACAGGCTAAGGAAAAAATTCCACAAACAAGAGGATCTAACCTTCTTCCAACATGCAATGTTTGGCCACATTAGTTTTTGAAGGAACTTTTTAGTGAACCATATTTCATCACTTAGATTCACTCATTACATCTTGGAATTGAGATCAGACACACTAGATAAAATTCAGTAGCTTCAGCTTTGCCTCTGTTTACATCCAGTTCTCTCTGAGATTTCTAGATTTCCTAGATTTCTACTGGGAATGAGATGGCTAAAGAATTTGGTATATCTGAACACAAATTTCATTTTGGAAAAAGGTGGGGTGACCTGTGATAAATAAACCATTTCCCAAGCTCTGAATCAGTCCAGCTCATTTCATTACACAGAAATAAGCCTTCAAGGGCATCTTGCTCCAGTGAACTTCATAAGGAGAAGAAATAAGGATCATCACTCACAGATTCTTTACTTATGACAGACAGTGTTTAGAAACAGTGGATTAAAACCTGCTAAGACTCTAGTTTAGCAGGTTCTCTACTTATACAAATCCAGCCCAACATTGCATTTTGGTAAACAACATAAATAAATAAAAGTGCAATAATATCATATGATGCAATTTTTGAAGATGACAAATCCCATTAGCTGAGCCCGTCTGTCATTGATTTTGTCAAAAGGGAACTCAGACCCAAATCAGTAAATGACAGAAGGTCTGGTGATGACATTAAGACTAAACCTATGCATGGAGGTGATTCAACACTGCTAACCCCTTCCAGCCCTTCAGGTGTTGGGAAAGACGAGAGCATAGTGTCCATTTATTTTTACATTAATTGAGAAAGAGAGCCTCCTCATTGTTAATTCAGCTTTAGAATAGTACATAAACTGCCAAAGCCTGCTGGGGATTTGGTAGCATTTACCCAGGTCCTTGTGATCTCTGATGATGTGATGCTCTCTTGGAGCATTCATACCTGATGGGTAAATTCCAGTTTCGAGATTTAGGTGCTGCTTTCCATGGAGGCAATCCCAGCCAAGGTAATAGGGTATAGAATGTGGTGTGACTCCAGCTCCACCTTCTACATCAGTACATGAAACTGGTATCTCAGACTACAAACTCCACATACTGGATGGCAGCTGCCAGGCTAGTTATACCTTTGCACAGAGGAGTGTTAGTGTTTCCCTACTCTGATTCCTCTGTGCAAAGGGACAACATGGGACTGCACTACCCTAAACTATCTTAGCTAACAGTGATACTAATTGGCAAACAAGGGCTCAGATCAATGTGATATATCTACATGACCTCCATCACTAAGTAAAACAGTCAAACGTAAATCTATATCCTTATTGTATTACTGGGTTGGTTTCTACCTCAGGAAGTGATTTTTCCTGGTATTAAACCTTCAGTAGTTTTCCGGAAACTCGATTCACATAGACTAACACATCTGATGAAGAATGGATGCTGATGCAAGGCTTTGCTTTTACATTATTCAGGCAACCCCATATCTTACAAAGCATTTGCTTTGGCCTCATCCAGACAGTCTTGAAAAATCCCAGCAGATTTTTTCAAGCAGAACTCTTTTCAAGGCTTGTTACATTTCCAGTCACAGGCTTCCGTAGACAGGCACAGACTGAGTGAATTTAACACAAGCTGAAAAGTATCTAAGCCTACAACGTTCCTTGTCTAACTGCATGTGCAAAGATTCAGGCAACCACACGAAAATCTTTCTCAGTTTACTCTAGCTGGTCTCTAATTATTTTTTAGAAACATGTTCTACGAGTATTTGTAAAACTTGGCATTGGAATGTTTTTTTTAAAATAACAATTCTGGGTGTGAATTTCTTAACAAAGAAGGTCTAAACAGCAACAAAATAGCCATGGCAGCATTTAGACAAAACAATTGTGAGACTCCTAGTCACTTAAAAAAAATAACAAAAATAATCCCACATTAGATACTATCTATGTATTTTGTGTTATGTTACATAAAACAGGATTTTTTTCTCTAAAGATGTGCTGAATATAGCAGAATCACACCCCTTTGCTAATGATAACCCTTCTCAGTAAGTGATGTTTGATAGGGACGAGACCATTTTCTCCAGGGTTAGGTATTAGTTGGCATTGGAAAGAGGACAAAGGGCAAATTTTTGTTGTTGCTGCAAGCACTTGAATAACTTCAGTGAGGTGAATAAGGGATTAACAAACACCAAACCTGATGTCCCATCAGCGGATGTGGATATCAGAAGAAACCAACCACTTCCTGATGTTCAAAAATCTGCCACTTACTAGGCATCCATTCTGAGAACTAACCCACTGCTGGTGAGAATTAAAGAGTAAATTGCCGGCTTGAGCAGTATAACCATCTGATCCCTGTGTTAGCCTCACAATATGCTTAACAGGATTTCCATCTTCCAGTTCCCTCCAATCCAATCCGATACATGGTTCTGGGCTAACATGGGTCCAGGGTAAGAACATGTCAACAGTCAGAAGAAGGTCTTTGCTAAAAATCAGTATAAGGAGGGAATCTGGTGCATGGGAGTGAGACATGTGCCAACCTTGTCTCTTATTTCTTGCTGGAACAGGAAGATTTTAAGTGAACGCATCAAGCATCTTAAAAGCTAACAACAGCTTAGCAGGTTAAATGTGAAATAGGTTTATCAGATCAGTGAAGTGCTCTTCTTGTAATTATGTTTTTACAGCTTGGTTAGGGGATGGTATTGGAGAACAGCTTGTGATGTCAGAGTGGGTAGGGCTTAGAAGCTGGGATGAGGGCGAATCAAGGTAAGTTCAAATTGTATTTAAAGTAAAGTCAGCGTTAGTTAAGGCAGTTTTTGACATGTTAATCTTGATGTGTTTTAAAAGCTGCCAATCACATTACTGAGGCACCTTGAAAGGAAGACTTATAACGAAGGCACATACTTCTGGATGTCCATGGTGACTTTATTGCACCCAACACCACAGTCTTCGCAATAGACGTAAGTATGCATGGAATAAAAATGAAAAATGCTGGGGTCTAATGTAAATGGTGATGTAACATCTGCTAAGCTATTACAAGAGCTGCATGGATTTCTATTTTTTATTTTTGGAGTTTGACAGGAGAGACTTATCACGTGGTAAGCAAAGATCAAAGCAAACTTCTTCAAGGTGTTTTTTTTCAAGAGCAGCACTGGGCTGCAGACAGTAAAGTTAGGAACTCGCAGGGGTGATACAGAAAAAGTAAAGTAGAGGATTGACTGTGTTCTGATTTCTCTGCAGTCTGATATGTGTGTTCATGTAGGTAAATGATCCTACAATTTCAGATGTGACTGCTCTATTTTTTATGACATAAACTTGATCATTTTAGAAACATTTCAAGATCTGCTTCACAAATGTCATTGCATATTCAGTATTTTTCTAGAAAACAATGTGTACAGATTTAGTTGCTCAATGTAAATACACAGAAGTTTTGCTGTCTTGTCTAACGGCAACAAAATACTCTTAAAAGCTAATTGGTTAATACAAAAAAAATTAGCATGAAGATTTTGCTGCTTATCTCTTAAAGAGTACAAGAAACTAAGTTGTACAAGAGTATGAGAAACTATTTTATAGATAGTTCTCAAAGCAGTGGATTTTATAAACCAGGGAGCAATCAGAATTAATCAGGACTATCACCACACAAATATTTGGCTGCTTTCTGAAGTACCTACATCAGATTTACCTGAATAAGATTTTATGTAGCCACTGTAACAAATGCCAGTGGTAGCAGCTTTGGGGAACACCAGCATATGCAGCAGGACATATTTTGTAAAAATAATACCTTAACATGATGAGGGTTTCTTACATCTTGTTATTACCTGAGCATGGGGCAACAATTAACCGTAGACTGAGAAAGGCATGGACATTGTTATATTGCCTCTGAAGATAAAATTTCAGGTTCCTCAGTGACAGAGTATGTGAATTTCTGTGTCTTCCCAATGCCCAATTAGTATGGAAAAAGTGAGAGGCAATCCTGACTCAAGTTATTTTATCATGGTCTGAGCCTGAGAAGTGGATCTGAAAATGTTCAGGCTGTTAAAGATGCTGATTTCTGAGGCTGTTTGCAGGATCAGATCTGCAATTTCATATGTTGATCTCAGAAGGGGGAAAATCTTGTATTAAAACTTTGACTTCATGTATGACTCTGAAAAACACCAGCAGGTTTAGGCTCTGACATCTGTGAGTTACATGTATTTTAACATACCTGCAAATATTTCTTAAGGTGAGTGTGTGCTGTCTTTTCCTTTGCAATAAAGCAAGCAAACCTGAAATTATCAATGCTGAAGTGGTGTAAGACACAGCAGTTGCAGTTTTGTGTTTTCTCAGAGGATTTGGGGGAGCCTGAGGGATACTGCTACAGTATTTAATATCCTAACTGAAGAGAAGGTACTGAGGAATCAGTACAAGTTTTCTTGATTCAGTGCCAGTTAGCCAATGCATATAAAGAGTTATTGCATGAAAATAGTTTTAAATAGCCTTCATAAGACCCATTCTCTTTCCCACTACGGTTTCTTTTGGCCCTGGGAATGTTTAGTATTTCAAGCTGAAATGAGCCACAAGTCCCACTAACATGTACAGAATCACAGAATCAATCATTGAAGCTGGAGAAAACCTCTAAGATCATCAAGTCCAGCGTGTCATCTAACATCATCACAATCACCTGGACCATGGCACTAATTGCCACGTCCAGTCTTTTCTTAAATGCCTCCAGGGATGGGGACTCCACCACCTCCCTAAGCAGGCCATTTCAATGTCTGGTCATGCTTTCCCTTGAGGAAGTGCTTCCTAACATCCAGCCTATACCTCCCCTGGCACAGCTTCAGGCCCTGCTTGTCCTCTTGTCTTACCACTAGTTGCCTGCAAGAAGAGCCCAACCCCTTCTCTCTACAAGACAGTGATAAAGCCCCCCCTGAGTCACCTCTTCTCCAGGCTAAACAATACCAGCTCCCTCAACTTCTCCTCATCAGACTTTCCCTCTAGTCCCTTCACCAGGGAGCTTGTTGCTCCTCTGGACCCACTCCAGCACCTCAATCTCTTTCTTGAAGCAAGGAGCCCAGAACTGCATGCAGCACTTGAGGTGAAGCCTTACCAGTGCCAAACAGATGGGAGAAACACCTCCCTAGTCCTGCTGGCCACAGTATTCCTGATACAAGCCAGGATGCCATAGGCCTTTGGTGCCACCTGGGCACACTGCTGGCTCATATTCAGCTGGCTGTTAACCATACTCTCACGTCCTTCTCTGCCAGGCCGCAAGCCACATCCCCCAGTCTGTAGATGCAGGGGGTTACTGTAGCTGAAGTGTAGGACCCTGCACTTGGCCTTGTTAAAGCTCATCCTGTTGTCCTCTGCCCATTGACCCAGCTTGTCCAATCTCTCTGCAGCATCTTCTTCCCCTCCAGCAGATTGACATTTCCCCTCAGCTTGGTGTCATCTGCAAGTTTACTAAGGGTAGATTTGATTCCCTCATCCAGGTCATAAATAAAGAAGTTGAATAGAACTGAACCAAATACTGATCCCTGGGGGACACCTCTGGTCACCGGACCAACTTCCTTTCACTAGGAAATACTAGTCTTGCTCTCTGATACTCACAAAGCTTTCTGTCTCAAGTCTTCTTTACAGCATTTAAAAGTAAAATGTAAAAACCCCATAATTTTTATGCTTTAAAAGTAAAAAAAATACAGATTTGTTTCCCTTTAACTTATGCCACACTTTGCAATCATTAGGCTTCTAAAAGACCCAAAGACAAGAGGATAATGTTTCAAATGCCATCCTTAACTATGAAATAAATCGGCAAAGAAAACAAATCACATCATGCTTTTATCTCTGTGTACATAACTGATGAAACAGAGACATCCATCCCTTGCCAATAGCTTCTCCACGTACCAGTTTGTCAGGATACGGGGTGGGTGTGCACACACACTTTCTCTGCTTCAACCACCATTTTCATTACTTCTAGATTAGTTACCTTGCTCAGTTTTCTAAAAGGCTAAAGCTCTCAGTGTGATCTCATCTGGAGCCACACACATGAACAGCATTAGGACTATTGCTCTGCAGAAACCAACCCTGTGGTTACAGGACAGAGCTGAGAGAAGTGCTGACCACAATTCCCACCTTGGGAGTTTCTTGTCCTCTGTCTTTGTGCCCCTGATGCTGTATCAAATGGCAGGACAGCTACTGCTTTTCCCTCCACCATCTGTCTCACCTAGTAGGCTTTAAGGGCTCCTGCTGTGTGTTTGTACTCAGCACTACACATCTCCACCTTTGGTTTTAGTCAACACAGTAAGCTGGCTCCTGCCTTAGTGGTGCACAGGAATAACAAAGGGAAGCTTCCCCCGGCCTCAGCCACTCCAGCGTGAACAAGATGAACTTCTATTATGAACCTCACTTGGCTCTTGAAGGATTGGCCAGTACTATGCATGGATTTCTTTCTGGGACCAGAACATTTAAAAAATGATACAAGTGACTTGCTGCTTGCAGTCTTACCATTTAGCTACACAGGGTGAAACACCTGCTGCTCCATCTCAGCGCAGAGGCATACCATGCAAACTGTACTGCTGACATGCGCACTATAAATATAGTTATTTTCCTTTCTTTAGAGAACGTATAGTTCTCAATCCAGTTTTAGGATTACACTCTAATCTCAGACTCTGAGCTGTCTGTGCCCACGTATCTAGGATTAGAATTTAGTCCTATGGCCTCACCAATGGAACCTTACTTCAATTAAGAGACATATTTCATGCTCCTGTAGAATACAATGTTGGTCTAAATCCTTTCTTGCTTTCCATACACTATTTAATTTGCTGATTGTGGGTTCCTGAGTAAGTACAATCCCTAGCTTTATGACTCTCAGCACCGACTTTGAGGAAGAATCCTTGATACTACAGGTAATATAATTAGAGTATTAATAATATTGAAATATTTATTTTTTAAAACAGCATCTGATTTCTCAAATAAGCAGAAGAGGATTTTCTAAAATGGGAGCCAATGCAAATGCAAATGAGACTTCATGAGTTTGCTCATGTATTTCACTCGCAAGCAGGTATACTTGTTTGTGTTACATTTACATTATTATTTACCTGAGCTTTTTAAACAACACTCAGCTTCTTCAAAGCAGTCTGTAGAGCCACTGCAAAGATACACCAAACACTTCTTTGTAAAAATGCTAATTCCATGTGTTTGATGTAAATAAAAGCAGTGTTAATCAAATCCTAATGAATTTCACCCCCCAAAAAATGTAAGAGGTCTGTAATAGACATAACACTCTCCTGTATTTTGCCAATGCAAATAATAATTACAGATACACAGGCTGTTACCAACATTTTGAAACTGATCATAGCATGATCAGATTTGCAAATGCTTCTGGTTCTTGAAGTTCATGTCTTGCCACTTCTCATCTAATAAATTGAGACAGAATTAGTACTGGGTGAGTGGTTCTGCCTGCTGCCAAGAAGGGTTTGCTAAGGGTAAGACTCTAAAGGTAGAGATTAACTTGTCTTCATCCCTGTAATGTGCTGTACAGCCAGGATTTGTGCAATAGGATCAGGGAAGAGCGATATATGAATGTAACGTTGGACAGCTGGTGTGTATGAATTTATATGAAGCCTGATGCAAGATTCTGAGCTCCTCTCAAATCTCAGTTAATATATGTATCAGAAGGATACTTTCCCTGGTCCCTCAGAGATCTCATTTTGCTGATGCTGGTTTTTAACATACTAGGTTTTATGAAAATAGTGTGAACATTAAGCACCCTAATTTTGACCTGCAAGTCAGTCTCAGCAAAGCAACCCAAAAGAGGTGTTTTCCAAATGGAATAACATTAATTAATGAAGTTCAGTACCTCCTCCTGACAGAGGGTTACATACAAACCTTTATATTAGGTTATTAAACTAATTAGTTGTCCTATCTGATCAATTTGATCCTGTCCTGAAGAGGAAATTTAGAAAAATAATTTCATGCTGATGGCAAGCACATACAAAATGCATCCTTGAAGTAAGATTTACCAGATGTTGACATTTTAATATTCAGCTAGGGAAAACAGATTAGAATTTTGGCTGATTTTTTTTACCATAAATACCAGTATTTTTATAAATCTGAGAAGTTGTCCAAGGTAAGTCAGATAGGACTGACTGGCACGCCAGTGAAAAAAAGGAAAACAACTTCACGTTGTTTCATGTTCCAGTGACAACCTACCTCACAGAGGAATCCAACTCGCCTTTTGGCTCATGGTGATTCAAGAACTGGGTCAATGGAAGCAGTAAGTTACAGCTTTAGTGGAAGATTGAACTTTCAAGTCATATTATTCCATGACTTTTTTCAATATTGTGTCTTCTCCATGTCAAACCAACAGATTACTTAGTCTGTCTTTGCAGGGGTAAGTTGTTTATGTGATGCACATTGCCTGAAGTGATACTCTGTGAATCTCAATCATCTAATGGATAATAATCTATCAGTAAATATGGCTCAACCCCACTGTGGCTGCTACTGCATTTGGGACTCTACAATTCAGTGAAAATCCAAGCACATATAAGAACACCTCATTTTTTAAAAAGACTTTAAGAAAGTTGTTAAGTAGTTTATGCTTCAGCCCTGAAAGGAGGAGAGATGGCAGACCATCTACCAACATGTTCCACATCCAATATAAAATCAATCCAGACTTGTTTTGGGAACTGTTCAGACTATACAAGGAACACAGGGATACTGGTACTGCTGATAGTTCTGGGTAAGCTCAAAAAGTGTCTTTTACCTGAATGTCTTTTCCTCACAGAGAAAAGCTTCCCCAAAATGAAGCACATTCACAACTGTGACTAAAACAGCAGCTTGAGGCACTATAGAGGTTCTCTTAAAGCAAAAGTGGCACAGCTTGACAATCACCTACCACATAAAGCTTTGTTAGTGTCAATACTAGCTTTTAATTATATTTTTCCTGATTTACTATCATAAAAAAATGTTAAAACCTGCGGGGTTTTCCATTATGCCTATCTGAACCTCTCCTGATTGTTTTGCACCTTCATAATCTGTAGTCAAGTGCAAAGAGAAAGGCCAAAGGCCAGCCTCTAAGGAGGACAGCATGAAATTTTAAATTGCAGTGTTGTTTTGCAGAGTATTTAGTACATGTGGCCACTCATCTAAGAAAGGAAAACACCTAAATGGCTCACTGGACCAGTATGGTCTGGCAAATACCACCAACTCCAGTTGCCATCTATTTTTCGAGCTGCTGTAAAGTTTAGTTCAGCACTAAATCGCTTTAGGACTGAGCTTTAAAATGCTTTTAGCAGCTCAGAAGCACTTTGGCAGCTCAAATGCTCTGCATGAAGCACCCAGTATCCTAAAGCGCTTTAAGTCTAAAGTATCCTAAAAAAAAAAATGCCAATGGAACCACATCCAGCAGCACATGTTCAGATACATACATTCTACTCTTCATCTGGCTTTATTTGCCTGCATGTCCATGGAGAGTTGATCAGAGCCTTGCTGGTTTCATCGCTGTTTTAATCACTGCAAAGCATGTTCTTTTACTTCATTTGGCACTCCTAGGGGGGGCTGATGTCGCTTGGAACAGCTTATTTCTACCATTTCTTTCCATCTGTTTCATTTACTTTGCAGTAGACAGGGCTCCTAGCTATTAAAATTCCCAAATAAAATCAGAGATACCTGTTTTCCTGAGTATGAGCACTTGGCACTCTTCTCAGGGCTGCAGGCAAAAGACTTTGTTTTAATTACATTCTTCTAGGCAGTAGATATTTCCCAGTCTCTTGACTTTCCATCCATAGCAAGACCCAAGGACATTGAACAGCTCGGTATAAACAAGGGCAATGCCTTGTCCTGAAAACAAAGTTTCTATATGGGTAGCAACCCAATCCACAAGTGCAGAAGATACAGCTGTGACTGGCAGAAGGACTACCTGCTTATCTGAGAAATAATTTGTATAACCCACTGTTGCTTCTTATATTGCTGAATGTCATGTTCTTCCCTTTTGACCGACTGATTTGGTTCTTTACAACATAAAAGTTGTTACTGTCTCCACACAGCATGACTCCACGAGATCACATAAGAAAAATGTCTATCCTGGGGGAACAAGGAACACTTGAAGAAAAGCACTTGTATCGCTTAGCAAGTGGCATGGCAGCAGGAGGTAAGCAGAAAGAAACCTGACTCTGTGTTTGTTTATGGAATTGTTAATACCTGTACAGTGTCAGTGAATACTAGCTTTTAATTATATTTCAAGTGTATCACAGGAACAACTGGAGAAACATTTCTCTTGGTCACTAAAAGTTAACATGGGTGCATTCTTACGTTCAGAACTGGATCAGAAGATGCACAAGCATCTGGAGGAGTCAGGATCACACAAGACCTCAGGAACAAAAGCCATACCTGGATGTTATGATGTTCTGGCTTGCCACTGCAGGCTCTTCTTTGTAGAGCTGCTCTCTTAGGACGAGGCAAGTGACAGATAGTTAAGATTTTTGTAAAACTAAACCATATTAGAAATGCAAACTCTTTCAAGCAGAGAACCCAACATTCGTGGCTATTCACATCTGTTTAATGGTGATACATATTATCGGTGACTGGCAAACTGTCCTTCTGTACCTTGGACTGTGTACTTACTACAGTTTATAGAAAACTACATTATTTGAAAAATGTGGTCCAGGCAGCAGTGGAAATACTTTCATTTTTAGGTGCTGATACTAAAGAAAAGGTGAGATTTGCTAACTCGCACTAAAAACTGGGGGGGGGGGGAAGTATTCTTTTTTGGTAAAGTTATAGGGCAGAATCATGATTATAGTTTACTGTATTAACAACAGAACTGTATATGCTTTGTGTCAGAACTGCGGCAGCGGCAAGAGATGCTAATGAGAAATCAGTTGATGGCAGTCAACCCTCAGCTAATGGGTGCAGGCCAGCAGAGAATGCAGGCAATTCCCTCCCAGTTTGAGCCTCGACTTGTGGACAGGTAATTTGCACCATATCTCTATTATCATACTACACTTAAAGAGGAACTGTACATAAACATTATATATTCATGTGGTTTTTTCTCCCTCTCTCAGAGATCTGTTACCTTCGACTGAAATGATGGCATCAGCTGACCCCAGACAAATCCATATAGCATCCCATCTTGGACCCACAGTCCAACAACATGCAAACATGCCAAACATACTGTCCAACCGTGTGTACCCAGGCCCAGGTAATGAAGCATGATCTACATCCTGAGCAGGGACAACAGGCAGAGAAGAAAGCAAACTGCACCTGCTGGATTTCTGTGGGTTTATCAGTAGCGTCAGTAACTGGTTTGTTTGGGAGAAGTCTTACTAAGAGGAAACAGGCTGCAACCAGAGACTCTAAACTGTGTCAGTTTATGTCTAAACACATCCATTTTAGCTTTTGTTTTGTTTTGAAAATCACTTACATGGTTTTGTTCTTTTTGTATTTTCCCAGCTTTTTCACACCTGAACAGAAGGCTGGAGCTAAAAAAATGAGTACCATCAAGAGCACTTTTTTGCTGCATTTAACACTTGCTCACCTACCAGTGTTGGCTGTTCCAAAACACTAGTCTACCCACTGTTTTCTTTGATCATAACACCACATACCACTTCACTCACATAGGGCAACTACAAGTCCTTTTAATAAAGGCTCAAAATTACAGGGCACAGTGCAAAGGGCATAGCTGGACACCACAGTGTGGCAACACAACCGTGGCACACAGATCTACACATCACTTTACACAGAAGTCATACCTTCCAGTTCCTTCTCTGAGATAATTCAATAAACTCTCAATGCCATATTAGATCTGTAAGAAGGCAGCTATGGCTTCAGATTTTCCCCTTCTGAAGTGGATCTCAAATAAGAGATTCTCTCAAGAGGAAATGCCATTTAAAATTACACAGTATCGAGGATGAAAACGGTCTTGAAGGAGCAGGTTGAATTTGCTTAACTGTTGGTTAGTATTTTCCAAGCAGCTCTATGTATTCCAGAGACAAAAATCACCAGTTAAAACCACCCTGCTGTCTCCTTCCTTTCTGGATAAGGGCAGGCAAACACAACTACAGAGCTGAGCCTGCCAACTGAGCCTACCTCATGCTGGACGGCATGTTTCTATTACAGATTCCCACCAAAGCAATGAATGCGAATAGGATTTAAGTTGAAGTCATAGGAATTTCCTGGTGAAGTCTTAAGAAACTTTTTTAAAGTGTCTCTGTACTGCTTTGGGGTTGGTGCATTTGCTTGAGGAAACAATTATAAAGATTTTTTTCCACCTTCCCTTTAAGGATACAGCTTTCTGCAACCAGAATCCATGGAAGCTGCAGCCAGAAGACAGGAGCTGGTTCAAAAGCAAAATATTGCCAGGTAACCAACAGGAAGCTTTGCTCTGAGGCACATACCAGGATTAGGGCAGCAAAGGCAGCTGGAAATTACTAAGTCACAGACTTTTTTGGGTTTTAGCTATTGAGATACATTTTCAAGTCACCCAGAGAAGCAGAGGTCCCTTGATTAATTTGTATGGTCTGACACTGCTGAACTTTCTGCTTATCCCTGTTCTGCTTTTAGACTTCAAATAATGTAAGTAGAAGAAACAAACTTCTCAGCTTGGTTAAAGAAGCAAGCAAGCTACAAACTTCAGCCCCAGCCCTTGAACAACACCTTGAACAACATCCTGAAGTTAGAAGTCCAAAACAAATTAAAACTTCACAGCTGTGTGCTATCACACACAATATTGTAAACCACTACAGCTGGGCCCTGGGGACGATTAGCTATGTTTCCACCCTGCCAGGCTCGTTTTGGTTAGGGCTTCCCAGATTAAAGAGTCCAGTTATCTGGACCAGTTTCAGTTAAGTAAGCACCACTACCCTCCCTCGCAGCTACTCCAGTGCTATAGAGGAACCCTAACCACAACCTCCCCAACAGAGAGCAGGCTCTGGCACCATGCTGCATGGCAGCTGCCCTCACACAGTAACAGAAAGGGCAAAGACCAGATAAATTCCAAAGAAGCATCTCAAGAGAACAATTACAAAAATGTTCTGAGCTCTTCAGTCAGCAAAGCTTGATTAGTGAACTCCAAGCACAAGATCTGATTTCATAGAGCTCTTGTTGGCACACAGAAAAGACTGAAAAAAACAAGTAAAAGCACAGCAGCAAACACTGCTGTAACCTATCCCCTTAGCCACAGCACAGCTTGTCCTACCTGTTCAGGCTCTTCTCCCTGCACATCAGTCCCAGGAAAACCCCAACACAAAACCTAGTTTCACACTGTTCTGCAGCAAACATCACCTTTGGACCTGCACTGGCTTCTGTCAGCCTTTATAGAAATAGGTGTTAGCAATCTCCTATGCTTGCTGCTGCTGAGCACCTGGGCCTAAATCCTTTTTCTCATAGCAAAGCTCAGTGATCCCCTCCTGCTGGTCCTCAAAGGAGCAGACTATCTTATCTGGAGGAGGAGTGAGGAATGTAACGCTCTCTACTGTTTATCTCCTCCACTTCAAGAGCTGTGTGTGAGCATTGACAGATGGGCAAGACCTAGAAGGCCACAGTACATAGACAAAATGTTCCCCCTGCATCTCTGAAAGCAGGAAATTAATGACTTGGTGGTTGCTGCTGAAAGAGGGAAGAGAAAATGCTTTGAATGTTATGATCAAGTAAGTCCCTCACACAACAACCATTTGAATATACACCTTTTGTGTAGATTGTTATCCTGGCAATTTCACATGAACGAGAAGTCTTATAAAGGCCAGGTGCTCTCAGACCTATCATCCTTAAAGCAGTGCTATACAAGATTTCTTAGTGCTAACTTTAAAGATTATTTTTAGTCCTTGGCCTTTATGACCCTTGAGACAATATTCCAAATCATAAGTGAGCTTAATCACTCTAGTAATGGCTGGATTGTTAAAACACAAATAACACTTGTTTTGTTTGAAATATTATTCAGAAACATCACAAGGAGAACAAATTTTCTCTTTGCTTTAGTTTAGTGTATGTACCTGGCAACATGTCAAATGCAGCCAGGCCATCAGCAGCAACCTCTGACACACAGCAATATAGGGAGAACAAAAGCAGAACTCTTGCCTAGTCAATTGTGTGATTCTTCAACTGCTACAGAAACAGAAGGAACTGGGTGGCCCTAACTGCCTCTGCTCTGTGTGTCTCTTAGAATGGAAATGGAAATGAGTGCGATTTTTCAGCAAAAAGAAATGGAGAAAGCTCATCGGAAAGGGCTGCTGGGCCTTGAAGCACCCTTTCTTTACCATGGGATGCCAGCCAATCCCATTGCTCTCCGTGGCAGGCACAGACTGCCCGAAGGCCATCTCCCCAGTGACCTGTATGTTCACCGTTCCACCCTTGATGAAATTCATGGCAACACTATGCTCATGGCAACCAGCCCATACCCTCCCATCAGCACTTTGCAGAGGGAGAGAGGACGTCGTCCGGGAAGAAGAGCTGGAAATCACAAAACCGTGGACTATAATGCCAATGGCACGAAGAATCAAACTGATGACAAAGCTACAGATCCTGCTGCAGCTGCAGCAGATGATGAGAAAGATGACAAGAAAGAAGCAGAGTTAGAGACACCCAACAAACATGAACAAAGCAAAAACCAGTCTGAGCCATCTGCAATTGCCAAGAATTGTAAAGAGTTTGAACAAGGGTTGAAAAAAACCTGTGCTGCTCACGAAATTTCTACTGAAACCAACAGCTGCAGCAACACAAATGAGAAGGAATCTAATAGCTCCTGTGCTACTTTTGATGACAAGTACATGTATCCTGCGATCCCATTCTCAGCGTTACCATATGGATTTCCAGTACCCAGCAACCCACTACTACCTTCAGGTTTGTCAAGTTAGAGTGGCATGTTGACATTATTTATTTTTATTGATTTGCTCCCTGGTTTCTTCCCTTGGTTTTAAGCAATTTTTTTCTGTGATGGACTCATGGCAACTAAATGTAAAATTCATATGCTACAAATAATAATTTGGTAAATCCAAGTCAGCAAAGTTCAGCACTGAATCCTGGAATAATAGAAACATTTAGGTTGGAAAAGACATTTAGGTTCATTGAGTCCAACCATAAACTGAACACTGCCAGGTCCACCCCTAAACTGCAGGTGAAGAATTCTTACAAAAAGCCATCTCAATTCAAATAAAGAGAACTGCTGAATGAAACAGTGAGCTAGGCTCTGTCTTTTACCCATGACTTTTCTGAATGTCCTAACTCACAGTAAGTGTTTGGTGCTGTACTACTGGAATACTAGTCTAGTTAAAATAACAATAAAGTCTAACAAACCAAAAGCATTAGATAATGAACTAATTAGAGAAAACACTACAGTGTAATTTGTGTATTTAGTGACAAAAGCAGCCACCGAAAGAAAACCCACCAGAATCAGCTACTACTGACTCTGGTGATTTTGGTGTGTAGGGCTGTGACCACACACTGATGTTAATATGTCAGATTCTGGAGAAATGTTAACAATTCTCCGGTTAACAACTACTTCCTATTGATTTGCCACTGAGGTTCTACAAGGTAACACCTGTGTTTCCTCCTCAAAGGAGCACATGGACTGATCCTGAATGGAGAAGACATTTCTGCCATTGAAGACATTCGCAAGTGGACAGTTGATGATGTTTACAACTTCATTGGCAGCCTCCCAGGCTGCTCAGATTATGCCCAGGTATAAACATTCATCACATTCTCAGGTCGTTAGGACTACCTATACTTAAAGGTCATCAGACAAAACGTAAATGCTGGAGGCTATTACAAAGATATAAACATAAAAATAGTTTTCATTGTGCTTTGACATATGAAGCCACTTGCTTCTTACAGGGAAAGCCAATCCATGCTCTAAGAGGTTGCATGTGCTTCTGCTGCAGCCTGGAGTCACTGGTCATGACAGAAGGATAGCAGCAAAAAATAAGAAACACATCTGGATTTTGTCATTCCACATGCCCTGCACAATTTTTATGCAGTTTAAAGCATTCTTGGCTATTAGTGTAACCCACCTACCACCCCTGAGCTCTTACAGGCATATAATTCAATTTGAAAAGTGGAATGTCACTAGAAATAAAAGCAAAGTGGGTGCAATCTTGTATGCTCCTACTGAAGCCTTAACAAGATCAACACTACTCTTTTACTGATAGGCTGTTCACTTTCTAAAATGAAAAACCCAACTAAGTAACACTGAAACATTACAGGATTCCCACTTCTCAAAAACAAATAGCTAAACTACAGGCAAATGTGCTGATGCCCCCACTTCTGAACAAAAGACCTGCTGCAGTTAGGGGGTAAATACAAAGACAAAACAACAAAGTTATTATTTTCTGCTTTTGTTGTCTAGTGTCAGGATTAAGCATAAAAACTTAACCAGTGCAGTCTGTTTTAGCATACTGTGATGTGTTTTGTCATCTCCTAAGATGTTTAAAGACCATGCTATTGATGGAGAAACTCTCCCACTGCTAACAGAGGAACATCTCCTGGATACGATGGGATTAAAGCTTGGACCAGCACTGAAAATTCGCTCTCAGGTAAGATCACTACAGGTATGCCAAGACAGCAAGTCACAGACACATTGAAAAGACAGAGCTAATGGGATTAAGTGTTTCCAAACTAAAATACCTTTTTCTCACTGATAAGGTAACTACCATGATATTAGGAGACAAGGAATTATTTGGTTTGCTTTTGCTTTTCTGTGTTTTACAACAACATGTAGGGAAATGCTAAAGGGAGATTGGGATTGACAGTTTGAAAGACAGTTGAAGGACACAGCCATGTTGGAGACTTGGCTGAAGTTGGAAAATATATTATGTGTTTGATTAATTATTTCAGATTCACTCCTCTTTTTCCTTCCTAGCTGGTTAAGAACAGCTCTGGTAATAGTTGCTTTTATCTCCAACCTGGATTTCAAAACACAACCAAGCAGCAACTTCTAAAGCCTTCCTGGGAATGTAATTGTACATGTTTCAGGGACAGGCTGTCCTTCTATGTTTGAAGTTTGCTGCTCTTAATTTCATCCAGAAATACCAACTCTCTGGGTGTTTCTGTTGTTGCCTCCTTCTTTTAACTCCTTCCTCTCCCTCACTCTTCTCTCATTAAAAACACCTTCCCCATTCCTGGCTTTTTGTCTCCCCTCTGTGCCATGGGTGCTACAGCACCTGTAAAAGGAGCTTGATGTCCTTGAGCATTGCCAAGATCCTTCCACAAGAACCTGGGCACAGAAAAACACGAGATAGGGAAAACAGAAGAGTTTTTTTCACTTCTGCTAACCACTGATAACCCTTAGATGCAGCTGGGATCTCCTGGATATCCCTCCTGTTGCTACATAACAGTGAGCCCTGATGTTTAGTAGGATTAACACTATCTCAAGAAGCAGCTGCCACAATTCTGCTTTTGTCTTTAAAGGTGTCCAGACGTCTGGGCAATGTGTTCTACATGATGAATCTTCCTCTGTCTATGCCCCTGCCACCTGCTCCTGGGAAACCCTCGGATCAACCCTCTGACATGTCCTCCCCTCTTCACTGTAACAGCAGTGGTGACACGCTGGATAGTCCCTGCTCACAGGACCCAGAAACCTCAAAAGCCGTGGAACAGATCATTTCAGAAAGCAGGGAAAACCCCTGTGACACAGCTGGATCTCAGACTGACTTCCAGATGATCACTTTCCAGAAAAGCTGAGCAGAGATTGGGACAGAACATGTTTTAAATTATATGGGAAGCACTAGTTACAAAGCATTTGAGAAGATAACTACCACCTGAAAGCTCTCTATGACTGGGGCTGGATGGAATAAGTTGCAAAGGCAGCACAAGGAAGTATAATACCTGAACTACATGTTAGTGGAGTTACTTTCAAGTGCACTTCATTGAAAAGAACACCAGTGCAATTAAAAGGTAAATTTAATTTTTCGTTGAAGTAATTCTGCACAGAAACAACAAGGAAAAGTCACAGCTTCTACTTGTAGCTGACTTCTGCTTCTGTGGAATGGAATTCATTGGGAGAATATGGAATTACCTGCAGAATGTAGAGAAATAGGCCCTAGACTCAGCAATTTGAGTTAATTCTGTTGTTATTCTAGAACAAAGCCTTTCTAAGTGCCTGGGAAGGGTACACAGGGTATAGATGAGACACATGATTAAACCCTGGTCATGAAAATACCATGAGAAACTGCAATGTTAATTATTCTGAGGCATTCTTATCTATGGGGTTTGAATTTCCTTTGAAGACTCCATCACAAAGACCAGTCACTGGGACAGTAATATCAGGCAGGCAGCAGGCTAAAAGGTGACTCTGTTACTGCCACTCTCTGAGGCAGCACCCCTCTCCTGGGCACACCCGGACAAGCTCACTCTCTCTTCACTCAGCAGCATGCTCAGGGGATTCATTATGGAAGAGACCATCAGTTTTAGCCTGAAAGCTTCATTTTCTTTGCAAAGATATGGGTTCCCCTCTGTTCTGCTACCTATGACCTCACAGCAAACAAAAATCACCAAATAGATTTTAACTGGGGATAACCTCCAGCATCCTACTGAGATTCCTGTGTGGATTAACCTTGTTTCCTCTTTAGGGGGTTTGGTCACACACTGATGTCCCACTTAGGCTTTGGAAGTTACTACAGTGCCCTCTTCCACTGTCCTCCTTGCAAGAACAATTCCTTTACTCCAAAGGACACAAAAATATTTTTGATCAATTTGACTTATGTAAATTGATGAGGATTTATGGACTGCGGATCTGCTATGTTTGCTACTCTAGATTCTCTCCTCTTAGTTTGTGTGGCCTCAGGAGGTGCATTGCTGGTTAGATGGTGAGCATCTAAATATGAGAGGGAGTACTATCCTATTTTAGATTATTCTTGTACTTTAGCCTAAGATAAACTATTCTGTATCTTTGCTGTGTTTGTGCACTAGATCGTGTGATTAGGTGTTACTATATGGTCCAAACTTCGCAGCCTTGAGAAGGACAGGTATCTATGGATCTCCTTTTCAGAGATGGCAAAGTCTTTCTGTAAAACGAGTGGAGTATGATTCTACTTTCACTGAAAATGGCCACTGACACCAGTTTCAACAATTTGGAGCTCTGTGCAAACACTATAACTGAAGAGTATGATTTTAGGGCTTCAATTACATCTCGCTCATCATTTGTGGTCATTTTTGTGGAAGGAATTATTTACTGGATACTCAAAGTTTTTAAAAAACCAGCAAAAGTATAAAGGACTGTCTAAAAGATGTAAAAATGCAACCTTGGACAACTGTCAGTGAGTTTGCTGTTCATGTTGTCTCAGTGAATTTCAGAAAGTATTAAACCTATGTTCATTTATTCTTCTACATATTTTCATGGCTTCAAAACTTAGTAAGGCAGTTTGGACAGTTTTATGTTGAATTTGATGTCAATATTGACTTTTTAATTTACTTTTCAGGTTTTGGGTGAAATACAACTGTCAATGTGAAAAAATTATACTCTGTTTGAAACACTTTTACCTGACATTTGAACTTGTAACATCTTGAATTATTTTCACTAGAAAAAACAATGTGCAATGGTAGATTTAACTATTGTGATGGATATTTAATGTAGATTGTTCATATACCATGAGGGGAGAAATAAAATATTTTTATATAGCAAAACTACTTGTTAAAATTGAAAACATATTAAAAAACAACTTGGGATACCAGATCTGTTCAGCATCTGAACTAATTTCTAACTTTTTTTGTGTGTACAATTGAACAGCATGTTGACGACACTTACCTAACTAAACACAGTTAATGAATTGGTTCTCAAATGGCATCTTACCTCCTTACTGTATGAAACGTTTGACTCAATACACACGAGACCTCTTCCACCCCACAAAAGGAGTCTCTGACACATTTCCTGGTCAATGAGGCCACCACGAGATGTCGCTGCAAAGCTACGAGAAGCTTCTTTACAACTCCTCCAACCCTCGAACTATCGGCGGCCCGTCGACAGCAGGGATGTTAAGAAACTGAACTTGCTTTTCTAAAGTAACAGCAGGAGAGATTCGCTCGAAACCCCATATGCCAGGGAAGAAAGACTGAAATCTGGATTTGAAGAGCGTGACTGTGTTTGTATATGGTTTGGCCATGAACAATGCCAAAAGCACAGTAAGCTGGGATTCACACTTGGCTGTTTGGTACTACTCTTCAATTAAAAAAATGCCTTTGCACATACTAGGATTTTCATCCCAAAATGACAAAAAGAATGACTTCATGGCTTGCCATACAATAGGGCCTGGATTGCATAGAGCCATAGAGTGAAATGGGCTGGAAAGGGATCTACCTAAACAGACAGAATGAATTCTGTTTGTAATGAAGGGAGTATCACTGGTAATGAATGTTTCCTCTTCTACGAACACTTCAGAGAGAATGAAAAAAATGTCAAAAGTGGTAAAAAGCCATGCAATCAGTAGACCCGTATTTTCAGATCCAGATGTGGTTTTGACAACTAAGTCTATATGCAAACATTGAGGCCTTACTGATTCTCAGCAGCTATATGGTTGGGGTTTTTTTAATTTTAGTGCTTACCCCAGCTGCAGAGGGCTGCAACAGTCACAAAGATATAAGAAAACTGGCAGAACTTTATTCCTTTCTGGTGTCTATGCCACCATTGCATTCATTTTTCCTGCTATGCCACGAAATCACAGTGGGATGCAGACAATGTATTTTAATACATGTGGAATCATTAGAAATCCGTGCCTTAACATCTGCTGCTATGTTATTCTGTAATAGTGATGCAACTGAAGAAGAGGATGGCTTTATGAGGTGCTGTAGATTTTGTCTGTATCTACACTAAGCTTGGAGGTTCCTAAGGACATGGCCTTCCTTTTATTATTTTTCTTACTGGGCCAAGGTTACAGACAACATTAATAAAAAAGTATAGCAAACACATAACAAAATGGTTCTGTACTATAAATAACGATTCAGGAAAGTCCTGAAAACAAAGAAATGGTTTGTCCTTCCTACCACAACCTGCATGTCTAACCTCATGATTGCTACATATGATGATATAAAATACATATTCACATGGACCTAGACAGATAGTTCTCCGCTCGGCTATCTGGGTGAAAACATCTCTACAAAATGCTATGAATATTCAACAGTTGTTAGGCAGAACTCCCCCCTGGTCCAAGTCAGGCACTAATTCTAACCAAGCACATGAAAACAAAAACAGGCAGCTAAGCCCACAAGGCGATGATATCTCAAACTGACTCATATCCATGCCACCAGCTACTTCATAAAACTAAGTATTCTGAGATTCTGTGAAACCTTCACAAAATAGTTTTTTAGAATGTTAATTTATTCTTTGAGTGAGAAACAGGAAAAAAAGTTACCTCCATTTTTAAAACCACCTGTTTTTTAAACTATGTAGGAATATCTTAGATAGTAGACTTTCCAAACACCTTAATATAATGTTAATTGGTTGTGTAGAGTTTTGAGTCATCATGAACATCAGGAATTTTACAGGGAAGCACTCAAAACTAGATACAACTCTTGTTTTGGTAGCTCACTCTGATAATGGCATAATAAATGTCCTATCTAAGCCCTTTATTATTCACTGGAAAATAGCAAGTCAGCACTGTGAGGCTAGGTTTTCATCAGGGTTCTGCTCTCTGTGATGCCTAGTTTTGATTAAGCCCTTCATGCTATAATAAATACCTACAGCTATACTGAAGTAGCAATTTCAGGATAATTAGAATACAGGTTATAATAAAATGAAAACTTGCCTCTCCTTTCTCATTTGTTTAGGGTTTGAATGTGTTTGAGGGGCACAGGGGTTGCTTCCTGCCTTTGTAGTTGCAAGCTGTTCTCTTTCTTTGGGAAGGTTTGAGGCAACAAGGATTATTCTGTTGATTTGGCCTTCACACAGTCCTTTCCTCTGACCCATTGCCAAGTTCACCAAAATGTGCATTCTGCCATTTCTGCTATTGAAACAACAAATTTCCCTGTTGGTGAAGATGCTAAGTCTTTTAGCTAGACCATAGAAAAGAGGAACCTATTGCCTATGTTGTTGTCTGGAGAACAATCCAGTATTTCTTCCCATAGTACAGTGAAGATACGAATAGATGTTTTGCTTAATCAGAATTTTTACAAGGCATGTATGTGTCATCTGTGTGACTGAACTACTGAAATAAAAATCAACTGAAACAGCAAACAGAAACAGCTTTGCTGACCAAAGGGGGAAAAACATGGAGCCAAGTGGGTTTTCATCTTTGCCGATTACCTTTTAGTGATGGGGTTCAAGCAGAGGTGCCAGACAGAGGTGCTGCTCAGTCTGTGATCCCTGGCACTCCAGCAGTCTGTATGCAGATCACAGTGAAAGATGGTCTGTAAAGCAGTCATCGGCTTCTGGCTGGATCTGTTAATTGGAGAGATGTAAACTCAACAATCACATTTTTATATAGCAAATATTTTTTACTCAAACACCTGTAGTCATGACAACAAACATATAATTTTACAAAACAATAACAACTTGTTTTCCTAATGCTGTGTCCTTAAACATTACGATTCTTCTCTTCCCCTCCTTCCATTGCCAAAAATTACTGACATATAAGCAAGCTTAATTTCATTTCATCTTCTTCCCAGGCCTTAGCTGGTTCTTCCAAAATTGCATTGATGTATTTTCCATTAAACATATTTCTGTGTCTACCCATAGTCTCCTGTATCAGCAGATTGACAGAGTTCTTTAGAGTTACATGCCACTCCACATCAGGAGATATGTCCTTACTATGGTTCATCAGTTGCTGCTAAAATGAAAATAGATTTCACAGTGAACAAACTGTGTATTAGAAATTAGAAATAGATGCAATTCATGAAGAATCAGAATCAAGAGAAATTAATTCTTAGTTCTACTATGTTTTTCGTAAGTTCTGTGTATCAAATAATTGTGAGCTGTAATGAAATGAAAAGAAACTTGGAAGAGTGGAAGAGTTTCAGAAGCATCTCAGTGAAAGGTAATTCTGGATATTTGTCTAACGAATCTTTGTTGTTCTGCTAAATTAAAAGCTAAGTGGCTAACTAAATATTTATAAGCTTCTGAGATGGAAGTGACTCAGGATACGTCTACACAGGAGTGTGCTGCTGAGTGAATGACTCATGTGTATGTGGGTGGATTGTAGCTGAATCTGCCTTGAAAGTACACGATGCTGTATGGTACAAGGCCCATGTTCTGTGTATTTTGAACCTATATTAAGTGCTGAAGCTGACTGCATGAAAAGGGAGGTCACTCCAGAGCTGGCAGCATGGCTCCTAACATGTTGCTCAGGAATTTGTCCCTCCTCCTTGGATTCTTTTATGGAAGCTCTTTCCTTCCTTCCTGCTTTCCTGCCTGTCAATATAATAGTTGAGGTACTTGTGATTTGCATTCTTCCCTTTCTTCCCCCAAAGCCAGAAAGAGCAACCATGGATCAAGTGGATAAGCTTGTGCAAGTTTTGTTCAGCAGAACAGACACTTGTTCAGACTCCCAGTCTCACTTCAGTTTCTGTATTGCAGAGAGAACATGACTCTACAGATAATTTGTGCCACGCTTGCCAGTAATTCAATTGCCAACGTAGCCCTGTGCTTCTGGTGTGTATTAACCATGTCATAGTGGGGAGACCGCATCATCTTAGGGATCCAGAATGGCTAACACTGAGCCCAAAACAGTGAGAGTATCAATAGCACAAATGCCAGGAAAAATGAATACAAGAATACAAGAAAGAAATGCAACAAGTGCCTAACTCGGTGTCCTGACACAAAGGCCAAAGGAGAAGACCTGAAGCAGAGTGTATGAACAAAGCAAACATTTCAGAACACTTCTCCAGAGGCCAGCAGTCTCACAGACTACCAGGAGTGATTTATATATTTAAGAGCTAATGCATTTTTTTACATGACTGTATCTAGCTGGTTTTTGAATTAAGTTTCCAGCATTCATACCACCATATTAGATCAGATTACCGTATTAGAGTAAAGAGAAGGAGGAGGAGGGATAAGGGGTTAATGAAATACTGTGGGTTTGGCTTCAGTTGAGAAAGGAAACTGTTCCACTTCCATGCAATATCCTCCACAACAGTAAAGTGGTGATGAGTTTGAAACCCTCCTCTAATCAAAATGGCAGTTGGCACTGAAGGGGCTGTGACCCCACTGCATGGTTCTGAAATGCTGCTTTTTGCAGCCTGTCCTACAGCTGAGTAGACACTAACCTTAAACACCTTAAACGCAAGCCACTCTCCAGCTGTCTTGGGATGCAGTTTTGTGATTCAACTACTTGTTTCTCTGCTGTTCTCATGCCACACTGATGACTGCAAATTGACAATCCTGACAGACTGTGCTCCCAAGTGGTAGAAGTTCACCTAGCATTGGAGGTTACACTCCCTGACCTGCTTTTCATCAGTCCTTTCTTATAAATCTGTTTGATGCATTTGCTACCCATGCTGCACAACAATCTGCTACTGTGTGCTCAGCTGTCCTGGGAAAATAGTGTTTCTTAAACTTCACAGGAATTAAAAGTTCTATGAAAAAAAAGATTAAAAACCCCCAAACTGATTAACTAGAAATCCAGGGTGCTTTTCTGACAGCAAAGAAGCTTCATGCACTGCAGATAATATTCCAAAAAAAACCCAAAAACAATGCAAAATGAGGAGCTAAACATCAAACATGGGTTTGTGAATCACCTGTAGATTCCAAGACACAGAAGGCATATGGGAAGCAAGACCTTTAAAAAGCCTGAAATTGGAGGTATAAGGTATGATCATCTGGAATGAAACCCACCATAAGGTGACTGAGGTCTTCCCAGTGTGCAGAGAGAAGCACACAACTGCTCTCATGGACAAGGGAGGGAATTCAGAGCTTTTGCTTGTGCAGGGATATCAGAGAGGCTCTGAGCTAAAACGTTTACCCAGACATTGGGTGTTATTAGCAAGCTGTAACTTACAGATGGCCAAAACTCCTTCTACAAGAAAGCCTCCATTTCAGCTGTGCTTTCACATCTCTGTGAGTGAAGCACGTGAAATAACTGTTAAAATGACTGACAACTTCAAAACACGTTTGTGAATAAATGCAATTTGCCTGCTTTTCACAAGGCATTACTTGCTTGTAACCATAAACACTTTTAACTCCCTTATACCTACAGTTCTATGTTTTGAATTGCACCTTGATAGTTCATTCACTCTGCTGTCACTCAGCTGAATTTGTAACTTGTATAGATTTTCTGCCCAGCAACAGCTAGAGGAAACCATTCAAAAGAAAAACGATGCCATATCAGGAAAACAAGCACAAAAACTGTCACTAAGGGGCAAACACACTGCTAGAAACAAATTCAAGGTTTTAATTACCTAGTTTTCAATCTGAGAGGTACCAAAACTGTATGGGACAGGAAGGAGCACCTAGACTTGAAAGGACAAGATGATGTGACACTGCACATACTTTTCCATCCCAGAAAGCCTGGGTGCAGTTTGGAAACATGGAGCCAAGATAAATCACTGTACACTTTAGTAACTTGAGCGACCTCACAGCAAAGGCACATGGAGCAACCTCTGACAAAAGTCCACTTAACTGTATATAGGCTGTTTTCTGAATCCAATTCTCTATGAGCTCTGGGAAGTGAGCCTGTTTAGGCAACAACTGCCCATTGCCCCAAGGCCCGTTAAATGGAGCATCTTCAAAGCCTCATGTCCTGTGTAGGACCATGGGAACTAGCACACAGTTTTTACAGCCAAACAGCTGCAGCACCTTCATTCCAGCAGGATGAGGTTAGGGATCAAGTGACACCACTCACTGTCTCTTGACACTGCCGCCTTCCAAGGAACCGAGTGGTGGGAGGCCTCCAGAGCGATTAAGGGAGCTGGACTTTAGACGCTGGGGCCTGAAGGGCGGTAAGGCAGGTTGAACACAGCTGATGGAGTTAAAGGGCTGAAGGAAGCTGAGTGAAGCCTAAGGGGTGCCGATGGGGTCTGAGGCAGCCTGAGAGGAGCTGAGATTGGCTGAGAATAGTTCCGAGAGCCTAACGGTACCCTAACCGCGCAGAGAGCCCCTCACTGGCGCTGAGGGGGAGCGCCCTCTACGCTCCGCGCCTGTTCCCGCCGCTTCTCGCGAGGCCGCTGCCCCCCATCCCCTTCGCCGCTCACGTCACCGGCGGAGCAGACGGGGACAACATGGCGGAGCGGCGGAGGCACAGGAAGCGGATCCAGGTAGGCGAGACTCTCCCTTCCCTCCCCGTACGGCCTCGCGCCCCCTCCTCAGGCAGTGGCTTCCCCCTTCCCTCGAGGGGCTGTTTCCCCCTCGGTGCTGAGGCCTCACCGGAGAGGGTCGGCGGGAGGGCAGTGGCCGGGACTGTGTGGAAGCTGGGGCTGGCGCCGGGAGACAGATTTTCCTCAGAATTTTCTAGCGAAATCGGGAGAAAATGGAGAACCTGCGGCGGGGTAGTGCAGGTGGGACCTGCCCGCCGGTGCCCGGCGACGGTCGCTCTCGGGGAGACTCGGAGCTGCGGTTTGTTACCGATCGCCGCATTGTACCGGGCATCTTCACCCGCTACCGGTGCGGAACAAAAGCTCCGCGTGCGGTGACAGCCGCCACGTTTACCCCCTTCAGACCTCTGCCAGTGACTCCTAAACAAAAACACCCGGGACCGATGGTATCAGCATCTTTAAAATCAACCGTCCGTGTCCATTTCCACGGCAGCCCCCTCCCTCCTCCCCCCCTCCCAAGCCAGGAAATGATGTGGTGAGGAAGGGAAATTTGTTTTTCAGGAAGCATAAACAAACCAGCTCGTCTAAAAATAGGCCTAATCGGCTTTGGGATCATCTCAGAATGTGAGGATAATTATGTGGTGTTACTTCAAGGCAAAGCAAAGTCTGTGCAAGGTGTCTCCGGTCACCTGGGAGCCAGGACTTCTCGCTGTGTAACTTTGGGAGTTTCACAGAGTTCCTGCAGCCTGTTTCTGGCGCAGTTACGGCATTAGTTGCTCTAATGCCTGTTACTGTTAGGTGTTATTAGTGCTCAGCCTAAGCAGTGTTTGTTTGGAATGTATCGTTCTGCTCTAAGTGGATGTAATGTTTATAAGACATAGTGTTTAGGAGTGGCATCTTCAGGTGTCATCCTTCTGCTTGGCTGGTCCTGCTCATCTCTCCCCCCTCACACTTTCCCTTCTCCCCCCCTCTTTCCCAAGAACATGGAGTTGTGCATGTACCTGTAGTGGTAACTTTTTTTTTCAATTTAAATTACTGGGGAAGGATGGGGAGCAGAGTTAATTAATCAGAATCTTGTTAAGCAAGCCTTATCAATCAGGCATTCCATGAATTATCATAACACATTACAGAATTATTCTCTTTTCATTAATCGTTATAGACTGTCCCTTACTGAGGATGACAGCAACTCAATAGAGCATCCATCAAACCCAAATTAAACGTCATTTAATGTCTTGTATAGTACCCAAGGCTGTGGTTCTTCAGGCACTTAAGCACATGCTTAATTTCCAGCCTATTAACAGTAAAAGTCTTGCCCAGACTCTTAGTAATTAAATCGATGTCAGGGTGTTAACACTTAGAGCACAATCTTAAACCTTAAATGTGTCTCATAATTACGCAGATAAATGTGTTTTCTGCCTTGGTCCCTTCCCAGCCTATGTCTGATTCCCAGCATATATTGACAACAATGGGAAGACTAGAGAAAGAACAAAGAATCCTGTTAAATACCCAAAGCTTGTTCTTACATTGTTTTATTCACTGACCAATTATTTTTGGTGGTGGGAAGTTAAGGTTTTTGGAATTTAGTGGCATAGCTACAGTATGGTTATCCTGTTTCAGAATAAGACTGCAAGTTTCTTCTTTAAAAAAAAAGTGTGGGATTTTTATCTGTAGGTGTTTGAACTGCTTTAGAAGCATGTAGTTCATTTAGGATAATGTGTACCCCTTAATAAAGAGATACTATAGGTAAGTCTGACACTTGAACACCCCACTGTCGTTAAGCTGAATTGTGTTCCTTGACAAGAATGAGGTGCTTAGGAGGACGTGGTAGATTTACCTATGGAAGAGGCCGACTGGTTCAGTTGCAGATAATGCGTGTACAGAACCTGGGTTTGGGCTCTGAATAAATTCTAGAAGGTTTTACATAGGCTACCAATATTGGAATCACACATGAAGTGAGACATGGAAGAAGTCTCTAGTGTAGTTTAAAGTTCTGTCAAGCCATCAGTGTTTTCCATAGGAAGACACAGAGGTGTGTTTCATAGAACATGTTTTCGTGAAAGGACACGTTGCTCAGCCTGTATTGCATAGCTTGGGCTCTTCTGTAACTTTCAGCCTGTTGCCAGAGGAAGTTACAGAAATCTCAACTTCAGAAGCTTGAATAATGGCATTTCAGAGGTAGCATTTCCTGAATGTGGCATAATCTAGATGTCAGATGCTTAGGTTTACTTGGTTGGTTTTGGGTTGGACTGGATGATCTTTAAGGTCTTTTCCAGCCTCATCAGTACTGTGATACTGTGACAGTAATTCAACTATAATTAACAGGGTGATTTCTTCAAACATGCAGTAGTGAAGAGAGACTACTGGGCTGTGGGATGCAGACTGATTGAGCCAGTGGGCTCCCACATGATTCAGATCTCTGAAATCAGGAATGCTTGCTGTATAGACAGGACTTCAAAAAAGAAAAACAACATATGTTGTGTGATGGCTAGTTTTAATATTTTTTTCTATAGACTGCTACATCTTGAAAGATGGGAGATGTCTCTGAATGCCTGTTACTGCAGCAACCTTATCAATGCTACTGAATAAAAAAAAAAAACCAAGAGTTTGATAAATATCCTAAAATACTTAAGTACAAAATCTTCAGAGCTAGTTACTTCAACAAGAGTTCAGCTGGCTAACACGTGGCACTTTGCTGGCAGGTCTGCAATTTGATTGTTAAGTAGGCATTAACTTTTAATTACATTGGCCAGATTCCACTGTGCATGGTTTGATTCTGTCCAGGTGAAGTTCTGTTTATCTTTGTGTTGCGATTATTAGCACTTGCATCACGCCTTAGTGCTGCATCCTCCGCTCTGGAAATGTTAATGCCTATAAATACGGCTCCTGTGAACAGAGAAAACAATTCTTGGGGAATGTCTTACTGCAGATTGATGACTGAGGTGGCATCAGTGCTGTGCACATGCCATTCATGGTATGTACCTTCCTCCTTGACTTTTTTTCTCTCTTCAAATGTTGGATTCAAGGTTTGAGATCTTCCTCATGGAGGACATCTACTAGTCAGTGTTAACTCTTGTAGCATGTAGTTTCAGCAAGTTGTGATTTGGGCTCTGCTGAAGGGGAAAGTGCAACAGCTCCACAGCTGCATCCTGTGCTGGAGTTCTTTTATTGGATAAGTATGGAAAGGATCTTCAGAAATGACAATGCAGTGGTTTTCCAGTAATGTGGATTTTAAGCTTGTCTGTTTGTCTTTATTTTCTCAAATTCTAGCAAAGCTGAGTGGAACAATAAAAAAAAGACTAACCTCTTAAAAGGTTAGTGGTATCGGGTGATAAGAGGGGAAGAAACAAAGATGGGGGTTGGAATGCAGAAAAATAGGAATAAAAAGTAGTAGCCCCACTCACCAGCAAAACAAGAATCACTGTTTTGTGGATTACATTTTGTAAGTGGAAAGGGGAGAAGGTCAAAACAGCTGGCCTAGAGGGCTGATGCTGCCGTAATTTCTGTACCTGACTCCTTTGGCAAGTGTTGTAAATCTCTACACTTAACAGCTTTTCCCCTGCTTAGTGATGACTGAAAAGAAAGAAAGAAGAAAAACTAAATACTTTCTTTTTATTGAATGCATACAGGGCAAAAAATCCTACTAATCTGTTTGGGTAAAGAAAAGTTAATGGCTAGCACAACTGCCCCAGTAATCCAGAAGAACTGGTTTCTCTGCATGGCTCTGCTACAGCTGCTTTTAAGACACCTTGGGTAATCCATGTATTGGTCATCAGTGCAAGAGCTGGGCAATTTTATGTTTATTAGTCACTGAAGAAAATATAGTTAGTGTCTAAAAGCAAGTCCTATGACCCTTAAGTGATAGTTTTTCATCACTATCTACTCCGACCCATTATTGTGTTGAATCATATTCATGTCCTTTTGCACCTTGATTTCTTCCAGGCAGAGTATAAATGCTTCAGCGGGATGGTTGAGGGTTCCCACTCTGCTGCCACAGAACATCATCTAGCCTAAGGTCCTGAGAGTCAACAGGGAAAGGGAAACAATAATCTTGTGACGCAGACCATCTTCAGAGAAGATAACACTAATGCACTGTAGTGTCCTTACGACACAAGGAATGGAACGTGGGTTGACACAGTGTCATTTCTGACGTAGACTCTCACCTTAAAGAATAGGCTGCTTGTGACAAATGTGCTTCGCTTTCTGCTTTTCCATATCTGAAGACCTTATAAATGATTAGGCTTCAGAAGTCTTCTGTGAGGAACCATGTTTGGAAAAATCGAAGTTCTCAGATGTAGGAGCAATGAAATGAGTTAGATATTAATTTTATTGAAATAAAGGAATTTTTATGACCTCTTTAAAGTTAACACAATCCCTATAGTGCATTTGTCTGCACATGAAATAACTTGTTAGTGACAATCATTATTTACTCTGTTCTGACTTTCCAGAAACCTTGTTCACATTGCGATGTTGTGGAAGGAAATCATCCTGGCTTGGGTTGTGCCTGTCTTCTTGCAACTGTGATGCAAAGGGGAAAGAAATAGAGATTTCCAGCCACAAATGTGCTCTGGCCTTTTGACTTTCATTGAGTGGTTGTAAGGAACCTGAATAAGTCATGCTCTAGTAGAGATGATTTTACATGTTCTTTAGTGACAACATGAAATTTCTTGACGTATGAAATTAAAGTGGATGCCAGGGCTCAAAACAAAATCGAGAGCAGAAGTATTTAGAAGATAAAACTATCCTGTTTCTGTTATTAGCTGAAAACAGTTTAATCATACTTGAAGACATTTTACAAGTTTGCAGGTGTACATTGCCCAAGACACTTCTTGAATTTTTCTGTCTTTCCTACAAAAGCAAACTTTAAATATCAGAAGATTTTAATATACTTTTAAAGGCTGTGTCATCTTGAAAGCATTATAATTTATTGAGAACTACCTCTTGATCATTTGTAGAATTTTTTCTCAGTGTATCAAGAGGCTTAAAATCCTTGGGGTTTATCTGTTTTTACAGCTGAGCATAAAGATCCATTGAACTGCATCATTAAAAAGTTGTTCTGAGGATACTGAAGCTTTTAGTGCTTCTGCTGGTTTCGTTTAATGATGCAATGCAGTATTATTTTCTGTCAGTCTTCTGTTTGAATATTTTAACAGAAGCCTGGCTCTGCGAATAAAGGGATGAAAATAGGATGAGAAATGGGAATTAAACTGCAGGGGATACTTGCTCAGAATCAAGCTCAGTTAAACTGTGTCAGTCCCTCTCATGGGGAAGTTGCTTTTTTTTGTTGTTGGTGTTTGGGATGATACAAAACTCTCCCACAAAAAAGGATAAAGCAGCAAATAGTAAGAGGCTGTAAAAGAAAAAGAAAACCCAACTCTCCTGCTGCCAGCCACTGCCTGTCTAGCACATCATGTGCCCTAGCGGAATCATAAATATTTTAGGAAGAAAAGAACCCACCCGTAGCAGAAGAATTAACATTGACGTGAATGTCTGTAGCTTCTCTGACTATTTTATGGTCTATGCTGTGAAGAACATTTGTCCTGTGAATTGTTGTTCCAAGTTTAATTTGCTGGTAGGAAATACTATACAAGTAGTATAGTATTGGAAACCCAGTTAGTGCCTGTAGCTGTCAACCACCACGGTACCTTTATAGCCCTTGTGTTGCATGAGAACAGTGGAACATGTTTGCCCATTTTGTGCTTTTAAATTAAACCTGGTTTGGTACCAAACTTGGTAGCATCATCAGTGATTTACAGTTACTGGTACACTGGTACCATATATGGTGGCATCAGACCACAGTCTAGAAATTGTGTGTGTACATGCACTGTCAGCTGGTGAAGATTTTCCATGAGTTATCTGATGTTCTGTTCAGATTTCGACAATTAAAAAGAGGTTGAACGTATTACTGTGATCTACATGAAGACTCTTAGGGTCATCTGGCTTAATGTGGGAATGTGGTTTTGAAACTTAACTGTGTGTGAGACCATACAGATATATAGATAAATTTCCATATAGATATAAAGAATTTGCGCTGAGAAAAAGATCTAAATCTCAGAACTAGCAAACTGTGGGTTTTTTTGTCATTTGGATATCTTGATTCTGTATTATTCTCTTCAAAATTGTCCTCAGATAGGAACAGCAACTATCTCCTCTGGAAGGATCATTCATTAACTAGTTGATTTTGAAAGTTAGTTGTGCAAACTGTTGAAAATTAACAACTCGCCATCTGAAGTTTTTATTTTGGTCTAACAACATGTATTTGACCTTGTACTTCCACTTAACATGCTGCTTATGATACTAAGATCATGCATCTTAAAAGCACTAATGGGGGGTTATGTGTGTTTATTGACCTTTAGAAACATTGCGTCTTTAAATGGAATCTGAATTCTGTGTTTTCCTGTAAATCACAGAATCATTAGGGATCGGAAGGGACCTCGAAAGATCATCCAGTCCAATCCCCCTGCTACAGCAGGACCACCTAGACCAAGTTGCATAGGAACAGATCCAGGCGGGTCTTGAACATCTGCAGAGAAGGAGACTCCACAACCCTGCTGGGCAGCCTGTTCCAATGCTCCATTACCCTCACTGTGAAGATGTTCCTTCTGATATTCATACTGAACCTCCTCTGTTCCAGCTTGCACCCATTGCCCTTTGTCCTGTCACTAGATGACCTTGAGAAGAGCCTGGCTCCATCCTCCTGACACCCACCCCTCACATATTTGTAGACATTAATGAGGTCACCCCTCAGCCTCCTCTTCTCCAAGCTAAAGAGAGCCAGCTCCCTCAGCCTTTCCACATAAGGGAGCTGTTCTACTTGCTTCATCATCTTTGTTGCTCTACGCTGGACACCCTCCAGCAGCTCTGTATCCTTCTTGACCTGAGGGGCCCAGAACTGGACACAATACTCCAGATGCTGTCTCACCAGTGCAGAGTAGAGGGGGAGAACCTCCCTTGATCTGCTAACCACCCCTGTTCTGACCCCTGTCTGGTTTGTGGCATCTGTAATCTGTTTCTTTGGCCAGCACAAGAAAAACAGGTCCAGAAAAGGTACTGACAGTCTGAAAAGATATCCTGGTGCCTCCCCTGTTCCTGATCTGCAGAGAATTAAGTCTTTCAGATGAAAAGCACTCTTAGGGAAAGGAATTTTGAGGAGGTTTGCACAAGTCAGTGTAATATGCCCAGTGTTTGTTTCAGATAGATTTTGGTGAAGCAAGAACATTAGGAAGGTCTTGTCCTATTATGTCTTAATTTTACTTCACTGAAAATGCTCAGCTCCATCCTTTTTGTCTTGCACGTCTCTGGATTCTGTGGCTACTCTGCAAGTAGGTACAGAATTGATGAGTGTATGCAGACTAAGGACTCCCTTTTCCTGGGTACTTCAACCTGCTCCGCTTCTCACTGATGTGTTCCTGGTCTCCTCCGTTGTAGAAGTTGAGGTCATTCTACAGTCACGTGGTCAAATTTTCTAACCAAATCTTTCCACTTGTTCTCAGCACAGTTTTTTGTCTCACAAGGAACTCAGGCTGCTTTGTGTTTTGTTGATGTGCCCCACTGCTGTCATTTCCTTCATGCTCATTCATCACTCTGGTACAGTTTTTCTGTGCCTCCTTTGTGGTTCTTCCTTCAGTTTGCTCTTTCTGCAGAGCTGTTAAAGGAGTTTGTAGCCGTTACCTTCAGATCATCTAACTTGAAAATTCCTGCTTTTATTGCTTTGTGTAGACAGAAAGTTCTTGGGAAAAATGACTTGACCTATTTTCACATATTTAACATTTTATGCATTATTTATGTATTGCTATAAAATAATGAGGACTTGGCAATACCTGATTTTTGAGCCCAAACGAGTGATTTTTCCCATGTGTTTAGAACTGTATTAATTGTACATTTTTACTGTTGTAGGAGGTGGGTGAGCCATTCAAAGAAGAGAAGGCCGTTGCTAAGTACTTACGGTTCAACTGTCCAACAAAATCCACCAACATGATGGGCCATCGAGTTGATTATTTTATTGGTAAGGTTATTATTAACCAGAGAATGAAACTTCATTCTAACACTGTGCTCTGATGGGGCGCTCGGTTTTGGTTTTGAAAAATTATCCAGACATTAGATAGCCATAAAATTCATTTTATCAGCCTGAAGTAAACAATAAGCTCTGTGATTTGAAGGTTGAAAGTTGTCACACGTGATGGCTTTCAGAACAACAGCTACTCTGACTGTAAAGATTGAGACCATGTGAGACATCACCAGGACTGACCAACTGTTTGGGGTGAGTCTGCTGAATGTTAAATTAAATGTGTTTCATTTTAATGCTTTTTGTTTCTTTGGTTTTCCCTCTAGCCTCAAAAGCTGTGGATTGCCTCCTGGATTCTAAATGGGCAAAGGCAAAGAAAGGAGAAGAGGCTTTATTTACAACCCGGGAGTCTGTAGTAGATTACTGCAACAGGTACGGCCCAACCAAATTCATCAGTGTTATTAGTGAGAATGGTTGTCTGGGTACCTGTTCCACAAGCACCAGTTTTACAGGTACTTGAAGTTAGCAGCATCAGAGCTATCAGCTCTCTCCTTTGCAGTGCCATAGTCTTACCACTGTGGCAGAAGATGGACTTGGGTGTTCAGTTTATGCCTCTGACGGGGTACATCCCTGGTGCCTGATGCAGCGCTCTCTGAGAGCTTTGTTTGGATGTTTGGCATATCCTGACTGTACCTCATCTGGGGCAGATGCAGAGAGCTGAGAGGACTGCCTATACCTAGAGAGCTCTGCAAAAGTCTTAGTGTTATTTTTTCGTTTTTTCCTGGCCTCTTTTAGGTAGCCACCCAGCAAGGTGATTGAGATTCTTCCTCCACTTCCAGGGCTGAAGCAGCGCTAGTACTGTGTTTGGACTGTAATCCATTTTAAGTTTTTCCTTACAGAGTCTTTGGATTGAAGTAGGAGCCTCTGTGTTTGTTCTTCAGTTCCTAAAGCATCAGATGAGAGGACAGTTGGTTAACTCCTTCAGCCCCAGCAGCTTAAAGAAAGCCTCTGTAGTGTACAAAGAATATCAGTACAGCCTCCCATTCTCTGGCACTGATTTTTATCACCAGCATCACTTCATGCCCCAGTGATCCACTTGGTACCATATTGTACCTGCAGTTTGGTGTCTCTTGCTAACATTGGTATTGTTAATAATGTTAAGGTCGCCTGTGGTCACTGATCATGTTTTCAGAGCTATAAATGTGATGAGCACTGTCTCCTTCCTTTGTGTTTTGGAAGGGATGGAGGAAGAAGTACAAAAATAATCCCTTCTGTTTAAGAGGCCACTTAGACTTTTCACAAAAATAAGTCCCTTTGCTCTGTTGGTGTGACTATTGTTTTACCTTCTCCTATCAAACAAGACCCAAGTATCAGATGCTACACCTGCATCCTGTGTCAAGTATGTATTTTAAACTAGTTGCAAAGTAAACTCATAATGCTGCCTCCAGTATATAAGGTTTCCTGATACACTTAGCTGTTGATCTAATTTCAGCAAATTTTCTTTTGAGGGGTTTCGTTTGCAAATAGGCTACGTCAGTAGTGCTCTGCTCAGCAGGTCTTGAGAGAGTTAACAAGTCAGGAATGGGAAAGTAGTCTAAAATTCATTACTTATACTGAGGTCCATCCCACTTCAGGACCTGGCTGTTGGCCCCACAGACAGTGCGGCGGTATGGTCTGACCAGCAGGTCTCACATAGTCCTGTGGTATCATATTCCATCAGGGGTAGGGGGAGCTCCTGAAAGTAAAAGAGCTTTTCTGCAGGTCAGGCCCACACCCACTAATTCCTGCTGCAAACAAAAGTAGTTTCTCCCAAACAGGTGATTTTCTGTTGCTAGAAAGAAAATGCCTATCAACAACTGCCTGAAACAACTCTGCAGCACTTACCGAGGGAGGTTATTAAGCCATGTGTGCTCTTTCTTATTTTTGCTATGAAATAAACACTGGAGGGAGGTGCCTTAATGGCAGAGAGAATTAAACTGGCCTGGTGGTTTCTTCCATCTTACACCTTGTGTATTTTAATTCCTATCTATGCAAATGCAGCTATGGAAAAGGACAGGTTTTGCCCATTCTTGAGGAGAACAGAAAGAGCAAAGCAAGAGGTGAGACACAGGGTAATACTGTAGGTCTGGAGTATTCAGCTGTAAGTAGAGCAGATGGTGGTGACATCTCTCTCTCACTCATGCTATTCACGATTATATTAGATAGTCTAAAATGATATCAGTAATCCAGTGTAAACACTGTTAGCACAACCACACTTAAATGTGTTTAATTTCTTTCATTTCAAGACTCCTGAAAAAACAGTTTTTTCATCGAGCATTAAAAGTGATGAAAATGAAACCTGACAAGGATTCAAAGAAAGAAAAGGAAAAAGGAAAGGCCGAGAGTGTGAAAGAGGAAAAGAGCAAAAAGGAAAGTGGCAAAGATGAAAAAACTAAGAAGGAGAAAGAAAAGGAAAAGAAAAAGGATGGTGAAAAAGAGGAGTGTAAGAAGGTAAGTAGTCTCAGAGAGAGACAGACCTGTGACAAGGAGTACGTGAACTAATGGTTAAGACTGCGTTGACTTTAAAACATGGTCAGTGGTTCTGAAATGTTACCTACCTTGTTTTGTAAGGAGGCTTCGGTGGGGCCTTGGTGTAACTCATCATCTTCTAACGTAGGCTGAGTTAATCACAACCTGTAGCTGCAGTGGGCAGAGATGCTTCAGGCAGGTGTCCATTAGCAGTAACGTGATGGTTTGGCATCTCACATCTGAGACCAGTGCATCTACACACAGGACACAGAAACAGTTCTGTGAGGTTTGGTAAGAAGAATGTTTGGAATGTAGTATTTGGTGCTTGTCAGAAGCTTTGTAGTTGTGGGCTGTGCCTAGTTTTTATAGCCTTCTGATTTGAAGTTCACACTATTAGTACTATACCACTTTTTTGTGGTTTTGCATGTTTTTTATTCTTGTTTTATTTTATTTATTAACAGAGCAGAATTCCTAAGATAATGTCAGGAACCTGCAGGAGAAACTTGATGATAATGTCAGGAACCTGCAGGAGAAACTTGATGAAGGGATGTGGGGATTTTCCCTATATGCAGTGGTGTGAACTCAGTGAGCATTAGCAAGATAGTGCCCAAAAGTTATTCTTTCATGGTTCAAAGCCAGCTGACAGCTGAACAGCATACAGCTGCTTGCTTATGCTCCTGTGCCCTGGGAAGTGGGGGAGAGAGCTCGAAAGGAGACTCATAGGTTGAGGTACAAACAATAGAATAATAAAATAAAATTATTATAATGATAGAATATACAGACAAGTGATGGACAGTCTAGTTGCTTACCTCATGCTGACCAAGGTTCAGTGTGTTGTCTCCCAGAGGGAAGAATCCCAAACCCACAGTCCTGGAAAAGATAGCAGTTTCCTGGCCAACCATCATGTATATCCTGAGTGTGATGTTTGATGCTGAATATTCCATTGGCCACTGTGGGTCCACTGGTCTGCCCATGCTGCTTCCCGGCTCCTGCAGCACCTGCATGCTAGCAAGACAAAGGAAGTTGAAAAGTCCTTGATTTCTTAGCAACAACTGAAACCATCGGTATATTATCAGCATTGCTTTCATACTGAACCCAAAACACACCTTAACGCTAGCTCCTCAGAGGAAAGATTAGCTCTGTCCAAGCTGCAACGAGGACAATTTCCATTCAGAGACTCCTAACTGAGCGTAACAGTGAGAGATACAATCTGCATGTACCATGCTGAGGATCTTAGAGGAAAGCTGCGGGGGCTAATAAAAGAATTAAAAACAAAACAATCTTGCTTCTAAACATAGAAACCAGTGTAAGATTTCCCAGCTCTTGTGGTACTTTGAAATGCTGATTATGAAAGTTATGAATTGCTCCAGTTCCCTGTCATCTAGAGAGTTACATTATTAAACGCAGTGTTAATTTTTAAACTAATCATTAATTATTGAACTGATATTTTAGTGGATTATATAAGGTAATGACCTGAACACCACCACCACAGGAGAAAAATGGGAGAGCTAATTTCAATCACAGAAATAAGTGAAGACAAGGAAACAGAGAAGAGGAAACAGAAGATGCAAAAGTGGTTGTGGAGGATAGAGAATAGACAGGCAGAAAGTGGTTCCTAGAGGGTGCCCATGTGGTACCTGTGACACCAAGTAATTCTAATAAAGTCAGTGATTATGAAGTGTTGGTCTTTGTGCAGACTCTCAGTATCAGCAGAGCTTTACTGGGTATGTGAAGACACAACACAATCCCAAAGCCGTAGTGTAGGCCTTAGACACTAACTGAAAATAAAATGTCTCTTTTCTTACAGCTTTCCATTATTTTTGAGATACCTTGATTGTAAAAAATGAAGAGAAAATAAAAGTATTTTTAATTTAAAAGTGTGAATGTGATTTTGAGTTTCTGGGAATTTATCAGACTCAGTACTTCAAGAGTCTAGAAATTAAAACCTTCTCAGTTCTTCAAGTTCCTTTTTTAAATGTGAGTCATATTTTTTTAATCCACAGGATGAGACCCCAGGAACCCCCAAGAAGAAGGAAACTAAAAGGAAATTTAAACTTGAGCCACATGAAGACCAAGTTTTCTTGGATGGAAATGAGGTAAGATGTACGAGTATTTTCTAACTCGGTGTCAGTGTCCCACTGTCAGACTTTTAGAAATCTGCAAGGATACGAGATGGAGATAGATGTAGGACTGTAAGTTAAAATATCTAAAAGAAACTTAATATTACCAGTAGTGTTCATGCAGTGTGTGTCCTTGGGATGTAACAGGGTGTTGGAGCAGACTGCTCAGAGTTCTTCTGCAGCCTCTGAGCCCCAGTCTGGTTAAAGCCCCCAGTAACCTGGACTGGTCTCACTGCTTTGGACAAGGAGGGTGGATGGAGACTCCTGAGGTCCTTTCTAATCCAAACCATCCTGAAATACTTTTAAGTAGAATGCAGGCCTTTTAGAACATGTTGTTCAGTTACTGGAGGGAAAATCACCCAGAGGCTGCCAGACTTTGGGTTCTGAGCAGGTAGGTGATAGCGAGGCATTCCCAAGTTCCTGTCCTGGCTTCACCACCACATTTGCGGTCCTAAATATTTCTCTATACTACTTCTTCCCTGGAAAAAAAGGATTCCAGGGAATCGTCAGTCAGGTAGAAAGTCATATTTGTGCTTTTAAGATTGGGGATAAGTCTTTACATTAGCAATATTACCCAGTGCTGATGTGTGTCAGTGTACTGGCACCTAACCTGTATCTTTGGTGCTAAAGCACAGCAGTGACCTTTGTCAGTGCATCACTTGTGCAGGAAGTGCACTTTTGGTACGTGTCTGATCTTTTCTCCGTTCTTTCACAACTTGCCTTGCTCTGTTTCATCCCGCCTTGTATAGAATGTATTTACATTGGAGCTGTTTTCCCCTTTTTCTTCATTATTTTGCACTTGTAAACACAAAGTATCACACACGACCTTATTACCCAGCCAGCAGTCCTGACCTTCAGTGTCTTTGGGCTCCCAGACCAGCTGACTGGCAGCACAGCTACACCTGCATATAGTAAGTCTCACACCCAGAGAAGTACAGTATTAAATACCTCTTGCGTCACCCTGAAAAACAGTATGATTGCCTCTTAGGAATCCCAGTTCCTCAGGAGTTGCTGGTTTCTAATAATTAGCAGTGTCTTCTCCCAGTTCATAGCTAAGATTCAACCTGCTTAGTGTGGTGAGCAAAAAAACAAACCCCACAACTTATTTTTCTAGTTCAGAATATCCTGGGCTTTACCAAGAAGGCTTGGTTGTTGGGTTTTTTTAGTAAGGCTGAGCAAACCTGATTGAACTGAATCCACAGTTCTCATGCAAACATTTGGTACCCAGTGTTGCAACTGCAGACGTTTAGATAACGGTGTGCTGGGGAACAGAGAGTACAGCAAAACTTACCTGAGGCCACTGCACAGGACGCCAGCTGAACGGAGTGTTTCAGCTGCTTGCTTGTTCCGCATGTTCAGTCTGGTTTTAACTCCTAAGGGAATCACTTTCAAGCTACAAGTGCTTGATGATCCTGAGAAATTTTTTTCTTGACAAAAGTTTCTTTGGCTTCATTCTGAACATTGCTGAATAAAAACAAACCTTAGTCCAGTGATATTTCTGAAATTTTACCTCCCCCATCAGTCTGATCTTTATGTTTTTTACCCCATGATCTTGCACACCCTAAGTTACTCTGGGTAGTACAACTAATTTTATGAAGTAACTCTGAGATACCCAGTCTGAGATTGCCACTGCTCTTCCTTTCCTTCCTTTTCCCCCTCTCCCCTCTGGCTCTGCAGGATGTCCTGCCCCAGCATTGTGGTGTCTAGGTCTCCTCCCAGGAGGCTCAGATAACGTCAGCACATAGCTCTGGATGTGGTGTGGGTACACAGCGTTCACCTCTTGCCTTGCTGGCTCCCTTGGCACATCTGGCACAGGCAGAAACTTTCAAGTCCTGTTCAAAACACAGCCTCGACTATGGTACCTGACCCCATGCCCTGATGCGGTACTGGCTGCAGGACCCTCTCTCCATTCAGCATCAAGTGTTACAGTGGAATGGATGAAATGGTTGATCAGAGTTTGTTCTCCAAGTGTAAACTTGATATTTCTGTTGCAGGTCTACGTGTGGATCTACGACCCTGTTCACTTCAAAACTTTTGCCATGGGACTTGTACTAGGTAAGTAACAGACACTGGTGAGCGCATCACAGCTACTGAGCGTATTGTCTGTGGGCCTGTCTGTCCTTCGGCAAGTTGGCCTCTTCAGATTCAGTATGATTTGATACCAGTCACGTTATATGGATGTTTTAAAGGAAAAAGCTGAAACATTCTTTAGCAGTATTTGAACTTTTACCACTGTGCAAGCTGTTGATGTCCGTTGGTTTAAGCTAACAAGTTGTCCAACGGGCAAATGTGCTTTATATAGAAATGTGACAGATGCTGAAGGAATTGTGTTAAACTCTGACAGAAGCCTTTCTGACCTTAGAATTTGTATTTGTGTAGCATAAGTCAAATCAGCTAATGATACTTCTGAGTATTGATGTTAATGGACATCAGTAAGCAAACCGATCACTGTACTGCTAGTCCAGCACCCCAGACCTGTACCTTCCGGCTCCTTCACCTTGAGACAACCACCCTTCCTGAGAACACATGGCATCCTTGTGGGCCGCACTCAAAACGCTGATCAGTCAGTCCTTGAGGCCACCATGATCCAGCTCTGCTCACCCATTTTCTCACACCCTCTCCTCAGAGGTGATTGCTTTGTTCTGTTGACCAAGCACAGCAGCCACCCAGTCTGAAGACAACAGTGGAACTACACAACATTTCAGTAACTCATACTATGCTGAACCAATGCCTTGAATAAATAACAAGCCTGGAACCTTTATGCACATACCAGGGGAAACTAACCACAATTCTCATGCTTCTCTCCTCGTCTCTATTCAGTGATTGCTGTTATAGCTGCAACTCTGTTCCCGCTCTGGCCCGCAGAAATGCGTGTTGGTGTTTATTACCTCAGCGTAGGCGCAGGCTGTTTTGTCGCCAGTATTCTTCTTCTTGCTGTTGGTAAGTGTTGTCTTCGCTTCATCAGCTGGTGAAGTCTAAAGAATCAGAGCTGATGTGTGACTTTACTTGTAGCCCCACTGACTCCATGTAGGCTTTTCCCTCGTGGCCAGTGGGTGTCAGAGTTGTGCCACAGAAAGGAAATGCAAAGCTTGTGTCACCTGTTTGTGCTTCCTGTAGAGCAGGCAGTTCTTCACTGCCTAAGGGGAAAAAAAGAATACAGAAGGGCCAAAACAACCCTCACAACTGTAAATAAGAACAGATTCAGCCATGAGAACGGTGGCACCAGGATTTTAAAGCTTTCTTTGGTTTTATTTCTGTAGTGCAGGGGGTTAAGTGCTAAATCATGGATGAAGTATGCGGTTCATGGGATGGGGTGGGAGAAAAGTAGGAACAAACTGTTCCACAGTAGAATTGTAGAGTGAGAGATTTCCCCTGCAGTCACCCCTGTCCCTGGCTTGGAGTGGGTGTTAGTAGTGGACACAGAATCATAGAACAGTTTTGTCAGGAAGAGACCTTCAGGATCATGGAGTCCAGCTTTTTCCTAGCCCTGTGATCACCACTAAACCATGTCCTTCAATGCAACATCTACTCTTCTCTTAAAACACCACCAGGGATGGTGACTCAGCCACCTCCCTGGGCAGGCTCTTATGCCATTGTCATACAGTGTGAAAATACGCAATAAACCTCCAAATTCCCTTTGTTTTTACACAGCTCGATGCATCCTCTTCCTGATCATCTGGCTCATTACTGGAGGAAGGCATCATTTCTGGTTCCTGCCAAACCTGACAGCAGACGTGGGATTCATTGACTCCTTCAGGCCCCTATATACACACGAATACAAAGGACCAAAAGCAGACTCAAAGAAAGAGGAAAAATTAGAATCCAAAAAGCAGCAAAAATATGACAGCGAGGAGAAATCAGATACCGAGAAAAAGGAAGAAGATGATGGGAAAACAGAAGGGACAACAAGGCACTCAGGAACAGAAGGCTCAGGAGGAGAGCGGCATTCAGACACTGACAGTGACAGGCGTGAAGATGACCGATCCCAGCACAGTAGTGGAAATGGAAACGACTTTGAAATGATCACAAAAGAGGAACTGGAACAGCAAACAGATGAAGAGGATTGTGATGAGGAAGAGGAAGAAGAAACCGAAAGTAGGCCTTCACATGAAAAATCATAACTCACTGTGGTTTTGGGACTAAGTATGTGCAAATGGTTGGATTTTCTTTGTTGGCTGATCACCAAAACATAGACCATACGGTAGCATCTTTGTTTGCTGAAGTACCTGTGTTACCAAACAGCTTTATATCTAGTTCCTTCGTTATTTTTTTAACCATTAACTTGATTACTTGGTACTGCATTAATCATTAATACCCACTGAGAGAAGTTTTATCAATCTGACAAGTTTTCTGTTGATTGATAGGTTGCCCAGATCATCCTCAAACCTGCTGAAAACCCTAGTTTTCTGGTACTTGTATAAATGGTCAATGAGTTTAGCTTCTCAAACTTGCTTTTGTAAACCAGGCAATAGTTGAATGACCAAATCTCAGATTCTTCCTAGTTATACTCATTTGATAGCTGGTTAGGTAAAGCCCTTTCTTAGCCCACAGCTTCCTTGATATTTTTCTTGATTTTGTTTTCAAAAGATTGTGAAAACTTTCCTAAGAGAGAACTAGTTTTGGCAGAAGTATTTTGCTGCAAATAGAAGAGCTGGTAGCGCTGAATTTGGCTGCAGTGTTCTTTATCTCTCCAGACTGTGTGCCAGCAACTGAGGAAATCCAAACTGGTTTTGTACATCTGGTTCAGAGAAAGGTGTCATCTCGGGCAGGAGAAGGAAGCAGCACTGGTTGGAAATTATGTCTGTTTTCTTTCTCCTGCTCCATCATAATTAAAAAATAAATAAAATTTTTAAAAATGTATTCTGTACATAATTTACAAATAAAGCAAACCATTTACTTTAACTGCTACTTATTATTTAGAATTGGATCCAGCATTCAGTTTGTAGTATTAAAGCCATTTTGTGGTGTATCTATCGGAGAAATGCAAGCGAAGGGGACCTCACGGAATATTTGTGTATGATCGGTAGCTGTTCCACAAGAGCTTTAGTTTTGTGCCAACATTCCATGTATTTGAGTATGAGTAAATCGATTTTTATTAAATGAAAGCAAACAACATAGCTGTACATATGCCTTAATGTTAATGCTGTCTGCATCTGCAACTGGAATTCTTTTTAAACCCAAGAGGCAGCAGAGTACTAATCTGTTCAGAAATACCAGTAACTCAAAGCTAATAACGAAGTGACCATTAATAATTTGTTTATAAATCTCTCCAAGCAGTTTGTGCAGTTTCTCTTCCGCATCCCTTTCTGCTGGACATTTGGAGGATGGTAGAGTCTGGTTTGGTTAATTAAGCACTGAAGAAGCTCAGACATGGTGTCATTCCTCTAGATAACAGTAATCCTAGATTCGCTCAGCTCCAGAACCCATTCAGAGAAGATAAGGGTAAACCTGATGTTTTAATAATTGATGTAGAGAATCGGTTTTCCTGTCTTAAATTGCTCCCTCTTCCAGCAGCAGCATTTTGGATGAAACTACTAATTTTTCAGATTGTGCGAACATATCCACTGTAATGGGTGCATTGATAACCATGAATTGTTTATGGTGTATTTGCTTCTTAAACCTCCTGAGTATTTTACTCAATAAGGGAACAGCTAAATTGGATCAGTTTTTTATTAATACAGCAAAAAATTAAAAGACCCACAACTTCAATGGACTCCTGGACACTTGTGTGTAATCACCAATGAACGTAGCTAACAAAGCCCTGTCACTGCCTGCTGTACCTGGGGTGTGTGTTATCTGATTGCTGTCTACAGCTACCTGAAAGGAGGTTGTAGAAAGGTGGGGGTTGTTCTCCTCACAAGTATCAAGTGGTAGAATAAGAGGAAATGGCCTCAAGTTGCACCTGGGGAAGTTTAGGTTAGACATTAAGGAAAAACTTCGTCATGGAAAGGGTCATCAGGCCTTGGAACGGGCTGCCCAGGGAGCGGGTTGAAATGCCATCCCTGGTCATGTTTAGCAGTTGTGTAGATCTGGACATACCAGCACTGAGGCAGCTGGTTTAAGGCGCTCCTTACACCCGTGCACACGCTAGTTTCCTGCGTTTTCATTTCTCATTGATGTACCTGGTACTGAGACTGAGCTGCTCTTCTTTTTGCACCAGAATCTTCAGCTGGTTGGAGCTGTTCATAGCCCTAAAGAGCTGCTTCTCCTGTGTGCTTAGTACAGCTATGCAAACAGGTGCAAAAATCTCTGCATCCATCCTCACTGTTTGGTTGGTTATATTCCTGGCAGTTCCAACGGGGGCTAAAATAAAGGTGTCTAACCTTCTGTTCACATATCTATAGAAGCCTCTTACAAACCAGCACTTGGCAGGGCACTGCTAGATGTGGAGTGTAGCAGAACAGGCAAGTGTCCACCAGTAGTCTCAGCAGGTAGCACGGCCACTGACAGGTTCTGAAGGACTTAATGGATTTCAATTATGTTCCAAGTGTGTTCCCTCTTAAAGGTGAAGTAACAGGGCCTTGCTGAGAAATTAAAGGTGAAGTGGTCAGATACTAAATAATTTCAGCGATGGTGTCGCTGGTCCTGTGTGAGAAATCAGTGCTACACTTGGGGACGTGTCTGGGTCTCAAAATTAACCATCACAAATGACTACTGTCACTGTAACAGAGTTTCAGGCTCACACAGCTGTAAAGGCTGAATTAGCCTTAAACTCTGCCACAAACAGCTCCCAGCCCTCTGCTGTGGCAGTGGAAAAAAATCTTGCTCGGGGTTTGCGTGTATCCCATTCCTGTAAAATAGTGTTTTCTACAAATAATCCCCAAACACCTCAGAATTATTTTGAAATGGGAGAAGGTAGATAAGATTACAATGTGCTAGTAACAGTGAAATTGTGAGTGGACTTAAGGTATCCTGAGAACCAGTTCCAGTCCAAAGAGAGGAAAATCACAAAGGTATTTGGCCACCTTTAGTAATGTAATGGGACATTTTTATATCAGGCACAAAATTCTTTACAATGACTTTGACTTTCAAGACATAGGGTGACATAATGGGAATAAGTTCATAAATATTCAGTGGGAAGTTAAACAACCAGTCTATTAAAACGTCCTTTCTGCAATAAAATTTTATAGCAGTCTTAGTTCCAGTGTTTTATATACCCAGTGTAATTTTCTTTTCAAGAAACTATTATTCCTAACTTTTAATTAATTCCTGGTGAAACAACTGAGTGTGTAACGAAGGTCACAGAATCATTAGGGATCAGAAGGGATCTCAAAAGATCGTCTAGTCCAATCCCCCTGCCACAGCAGGATCACCCAGACCAAGTCGCACAGGAACACATCCAGGCGGGTCTGGAACGTGTCCAGAGAAGGGGGGTCTACAACCCCCCCTAGGCAGCCTGTTCCAATGATCCGTTACCCTCGCTGTAAAGAAATTAAGTCAGCATTTAGCAGAGATGTTACACCTGAGTGTGCCCTGCTCGAATGCAGACCTCACCTCAGCTCACTTGTTCTGTCCCAGGGTCCTTAAGGGTAGATCTTTCTCTAGCAGTTAAGAAATAATTAACCATTATTCTTTGACAAACTCATGTATTTATCTATAGAAATATTACTGTGCTGGTGGGGATGCTTGTCTCTGTGGGAAGCTGTTTTCTAATAGCTCAGGGAGAGCATTTGCTTTTACCTATGGTATCATACAGCAGATTTATCTGATTTTTTTAAAAATACCTATCTATTATGGGATATATACATACATGGCTCATTTAGTTTCAATTTAAAATCAATACTGGGTGGACTTCACAGAGCGTCACACAGCATGAATGGCAGATGTGTAAAAATGGAGAATCTCAGTTCCTCAGTCAACTTTTAAATTACATTTTAACCAGTAGTCACCTTCCTTCCCTTAGACCAGGAGGATGGCTGACAGAACTATCTGCCTTGTGTCCACATTAAATACAGAAAACATTCCTGCCTGGCTTAGTCCCTTATTTGCCTTCCTACAACCACCTAAGAGCTTCACAAAGCTGCTCTCCAGCATCTCTGAGAATAGAACTCTTTTCTAGTGGATCATAAAGACAGCAAAGTAATGATCAAACTTCACAGCTGGCAACAGACAAACATCCTCTGCCAGCTGCAGCTGTTTTACTGGCAGCACTTGGAATTCCCTATCAGAATCCAGCACGTTCCTCATACCACACCTTATTTCTGTTCATGGGTGTAGCTATTTGTTTCTTAGCTGCTGTGGGATGGCAAGGCTGTGGCACTTCTCTTGGCTGATACTGCACCCAACTGCTTCTCGTAACTTTGCAAAACCAAGCCCAGAAATGTCTGAATTGTGCAAGTTTGAGAAACATTCTTTGCAATGCAATTTTTTTACTAGAATATCTTTATCAAACATTTTCCAGTCTCCCAAAGCAACTTAGCAGATTTAATGTAACATCTGGTCTGCATTTCATTTCTGCTAGGGTTACTGCTTCTTTTGAATTAGGCAACTCTCACTTGCAACTACAGTGTGCTCTGTGGAAGCCTTCACTTACTTGACAAAAGAGATGTAGCAACTTCTGAACACAGAAGAGGCAGAGATCTATTCTGTTAAGGGCTTTCAGACAAGGTGTGGTGGTATTTAATGATACTGAACAAGTCTGACCCCCAGCTCACTCCAGAAGGTTCCTCAAGATACGAAGGTATTTTGTCTAAGAAAGGCTATCTTTAACATTTCTGATAAATCCCTCTGTGTAAAACCAGGACATCACGGAAGATCTTTTTCTGCTTTACCACTGTGCCATAAGGGTAGAAATCCCAAGTGCTGAACTGTAGAGATGGATTGCAGCCTGATTCTGATCTAACATTTCAAAGGAAGTTGGAGGAGAAGGGTGTGGAATATCCATGGCTCTGCTCACACCAACCCAGCACTATGACTTTCACACTTCGAGCACAAGGAGAAGGACAGAACAATCCTGTTAGTGTAAGTGAATGGAGACTGAGCAGCTGCTGAATGTTCTCAATACACTTCCTGGTAACGGCTGGTACAATTTCATTAGGGTTTCTCACTTCATTTAATAAAACATTAGATGATTTTATTTGTAATTCAGCAACAGGTGCAGGAAAACAAAAGGCTCATTCCCTGAGCATATCCACAACAAGCCTGTTACTTATTGGTCAACACAGCATGCATTTGTCTGGCCACAAGTATGTGAAAATAATGATCAGCCAGAAAAAAAGAACTGGTTTATGATAAGAGTTTTGAGATAGGAATTAAAAGTGAATAATTATGCTGTGCAAACAGTTCCAGTGCAAGCTGAAGTAAATAGAGAGCTAACAGTACTCAGCAAACACTGATTGTGCTTCAGATAGAGATCAAAGAATTCTCTGCAGGTGGGAACTACCATTAACCCTTACCATTCTGTGATCATCTCTACTAGAAACCAGATACGCAAAAGACTCCACTTGTGACCCTAGACAGTACTCTGAGGCCTAGATCCAGTAAAGAACACAGATGCTCATGAGACACTCCTACAGTTTACCAGTCAGTGAATCACAGAAGAGTCCCGAGTGACTCTCTCTAGTCTTAACAGTAAATTCTCTTTCTGGCATGCGAGTCTTTAAGCAGTAATTACAAAAAGCTGTTTGCTGGAAATCAGAAGATGCCGTTCTGAAGTCTTCAGATTGGGGGTGTGATTGAAACCACATTCCCCCTTTTTTAGCTTCCTTTTAAATGTAAGTGCCACTACAGGATTTCTTTCAAACCAGTCTATGGCAAGGCAGCAATATACTAAAACACTACTAGCTGTGTTCTGTTGTTTGTGAGCAACATAACCAGGCTTGGATCACACCCTGTATTCTGCTTTGGCTTCAGTCTTAACAACTTTAATTCTTGTCACCTGAGAAGCAGGTCATGAATTGGGTTTTATAAATTACTTGTTTATGTAGTTTGTAAAGCCTTCCTCTTCCAATCTTTCTTCTAGTTCCCTGAAAAATCCTTTGTGTCAAGAGAAACTCAAAAAAATTACCCCAAAGACCACAGTGTGCCTGTCAGCACCAGGGAAGGCCATACGATATGCAATGAAAGTACATGGCAGGGACACAAACCAAGGAAACCCTACTCCTGTAAAAAGCATGACGGCTGGTAGCAACTATGATTTACTAGATTTTCATTGAATCAGCAGTTAGAATTCCGTAAGCAGTTGTATTCAAAGTAAAATTACTACGGCAATATTTAAGAGATTCTTCTCAACAAGAACTGCCTATCAGCAAACCTTACTTTTGAACACCTCCAATGAGCCAAATCGATCTCCAATGAGCACTGACTTTGCTTTTAAAAGACACCTGGAAAATAAATGTTTAGATCAGTGGGATACTACTCAAATATTTTCTTCTTTAACAAATGAAGTTAATTAAATAATGTATTAGTTAAAAAGCTGATTAAAAAAGTAAACTCTTCACAAGCACTACCATGTCTTTCTGAGACATGTCTTTCAGGAACAGAAACTCCACAACCACTTGCTCATGAACCACTGCAAAGCTCCAGTTGCTAATCGTTGTGCTGACAAGGCTTAAAATCTAAACATGCTCAGCTAGGCAACACCCAGTTAAAGACACATCCAGGAAAAAGAATCGTAGGATCACAGAATGGTTTGGGTTGGAAGGGACATCAGAGATCATCCAGTTCCAACCCTCTGCAATGGGCAGGAACATTTCCCACTGGACCAGATTGTTCAAAGCCCCATCCAACCTGGCCTTGAACACTTCCAGGGAAGGAGCACACACAGCCTCCCTGGGCAACTTGTTTCAGTGCCTTAGCACCCTGAGAGTAAGGAATTTCTTCCTCTGATCTAATCTACATCTCCCCTCTTTTATCTTGAACCCACTCTCATTGTGCTATTACTAGAGCCGCTTGTTAAAAGTCCCTCTCCAGCTCTCTCTTGCAGGCCCTTCAGGTATTGGAATGCTGCTATAAGGTCTCCCAGGAGCCTTCTCTTCTCCAAGCTGAACAGCCCCATTCCCTCACCCTGTCTCCATAGCAGAAGTGCTCCAGCCCTCTGATCATCCTTCTGGCTCTCAAAACAAGAAAAGAATGCAGGAAAGGCTGTATCGTATCAACACTCATCTCCATGCATATTCCAGAAATGACACTGCTCTCACCAGCAGCAGTCTACTGCCTGCTCTGCTCAGAGCTATTACATTCTTCATCTCCAAATGGAGTCTCAGCCACATCTTGCTGCTCAGGATATTGATTTTTCAGAGTAACTTTACCAGTTCACTTTGCAGCTTTCCCTGGAAGAGGTGAAAGGCTGCTACTGTGAATTGTTAAGTTCTATTAAGTAGATTGCTACAGGATAGTCAAGCTAAAAAGCCAACAACTCATGTAAAAGGTTTTATATGTGCTGTCAGTATTACCTACTTTGAATTATCATTACCTTAAAACAAATAATGGGTATTCCCTAACCTCTCTCCTAAACTTTTCTTAATTGTTAAGAAGCTCTGAGAAAGAGGAATTGAGACAGCCATTTGTAGAACATCTTCCTGCCAAGATAACATTCACAGTAAAATATTCCTTATCATTCATGTCACAGCCTTTCAATTACCACAGAACCACAGAATCATTCAGGCTGGAAAAGACCGTTTGGATCATCGATTCCAACCATTAACCCTACTCTACGAGTCCAGCCCCAAAATATATGCCTTAACACCACATTGAACACTTGACTCTTGAGCACAGACAGAGATGGTGACTGAACCATCTCCCTAGGCAGCCTATTCCAGTGTTTGACCACCCTTTCCATGAACAACTTTTTCCTGCTGTCTAGTCTAAACCTCCACTGTTGCAGCTGGAAGCCACACACTGGTTCTGTCACTAATTACCTGTGAGAAGAGACCAGCACCAACCTCTCCACAATGTCCTTTCAGGTAGTTGTAGAGAGTGATGAGGTCTCCCTCAGCCTCCTCTTCCTCAAACTAAACAGTCCCATATCCCTCAGTTGCTCCTCATAAGATCTATTTTCTGGATGCTTCACCAGCTTCATTGGCCAACTCTGCACTCGCTCCAGCACCTCGACATCATTCCTGTACTGAGGTACCCAAAACCGAACACCAAACTCAAGGTATGGCCTTACAAGTGCTGAGTATAGGGAGACAATCACCTCCCTCCTTCTGCTGGTCACACAGTTTCTAATACAGACCAGGATGTGGTTGGCCTTGCTGGCTACCTGGGCACACTGATGACTCACATTCAGCCACTTGTCAATTAGAAGCCCCAAGAGCTTTTCAGCCAGACTGCTTTCCAGCCACACTTCCTCAAACCTGTAGCACTGCATGGGGTTATTGCGATCAAAGTGCAGGACCCAGCAACTGGCTCTATAGAAACGCATGCAGTTCGCCTCCACCCATCCATCCAGTCTGTCCAGGTCTCTCTGCACAGCCTCACCTTCCTCCAAGAACAGACCTTCCTCCAGACTGACACTCCCTCCCAATTTAGTGTCATCTGCAAACTTACTGAGGGTGCACTAAATTCCCTCATCAAGATCATTGATAAAGACGTTAAACAGGAGTGGCCGCAGTACTGAGCTCAGGGACACACTTCATAACTGATCTCCAACCAGACTTAACTCCATTGGCCACAACTCTTTGGACCTGGCCATCCAGGCAGTGTTTCACTCAGCAGAGTATGTGCCTGTCCAAGCCGTGAGCAGCCAGTTTATTCATGAGAATGTTGTGGTGGACATTGTTGAAGGCCTTACTGAAGTCCAGGCAGACTACATAGACAGGTTTTCCCTCATTCACTAAGCAGGTCACCTTATCACAGAATGAGATCTGGTTTGTCAAGCAGATCTGCCTCTCATGAACCCATGCTGACTGGGCCTGATTGCCTGTTTGAACTTTCATTGTTCCAAGATGGCACTGAGATTATGCATTCCATAACCTTCCCAGGCACTTGAGGTGAGACTAACTGGTCTGTAGTTACTGGGATATTCTTTCCAGCCCTTCTTGAAGGCAGGTGTAATATTTGCCTGCCTTCAGTCCATTGGGACATCCAAACCCTAACATCCTGTGATATTTAGAGCCATACCATGCTCAGTATGTGGAGTGTAACTTGTAAAAGGAAGCCCACAAATCACAAGCACAGCACTGTGACTGTAGCCAATTTGACTCACATGCTTCCCCGTGGAGGGCTCCATGGAAGAGGACAGATCTGCACTGAGAGTCCTTCCAGCCGTGAAACCAGAAAACAAAGATTTTTATGATGAGGGTGGTGAGACACTGGCCTAGGTTGCTCAGAGAGGTGGTAGAAGCTCCATCCAGGGAAACACTCTGTGTCAGGTTGTATGAAATCTCTGAGCAACCCGATCTAGTAGCAGATGTCCCCTAGGGGGTTGGACTAGATGAACTTTAAACGTACTTTCCAACCCCAAGTATTCTATGGTTCTACGATTACCTCTTCCAGACCCCACTGGGTAGCTTCTGGGACATCTCTGGGCACAGAGCAGCAACTGCACTTGCTGAGGCCATGTGGGTAAACCCGGTGTCTGTTTACCAGCAGGGGTAAGCCCAGAAGCAAGCGTGGGTGAGTGAAAGCAGGGTGTGAAAACACAGGACGAGTGCGAATCGAAATCCTGAGCTCGTTGCCTCAGGCAACCGCGACCGCACCCTGAGGGACTGGCCCCACTGCCCCGAGCCCTCCCCGGCGACCCCGAGCCGCCTCGCCACGGCTCTGCTGCCTTTTGTCCGCAACACCTGGGACAGATGTTCTCCGGCACCGAGCGAAGGAGGGACAGAGGGAGAGAAAGACGGAGAAAGGTCAGGAGGGACGGAGGGAGAGCCGGAGGGATCCCGGCCCTGCCCTACTCGCTCAGGTACCGCGGGCGTACCGAGCCTCTCACCTCTCTCAGCCGCAGCGGGGGCAGGCGGGGAGCATCAAACACAACAGATTTAGCAGTTTTTCCTCGNGCTCGGCCGGTCTGATGTGGTCTGTGTTCGGAGCCGTCCCGTATGCGTTTTCCCTAGGAAAGGAAACTTGCAGGAGGCTGAGAAAGGCTGGAGAACTGGGATTGTTCAGCCCGGAGAGGAGGGATCTCACAAACGCTTCTCAATACCTAAGAGGTGTTGGGAGGATGGGACCAGGCGCTTACCGGTGGTACTAAACAAACCAGAACATGGGAAATTCAATTTAAATGTGAGGAAGGAGTGTTTTGTGGCGAGGGTGACAGAGCCCTGGCTGCCCAGAGAGGTTGCGGAGCCTCTGGAGACATTTAAACCCCACCTGGTTGCGTTCCTGTGGGATCTGCTCTAGGAGATCCTACTGTGGCAGTGGTGTTGGACTAGACGGTCTCCAGAGGTCCTTTCCAAACCTCACCAGTCTGTGATCCTATGTAGAGGAAAACAGCTGTTTTGAGGTGTCTGTCTTCGTAAAAAAGCCCAATCAACTAAGGAAGCTTGTGTGCTCTGGACTGCCTCGGACTTCCAGAATTGCAGTGCTCAAAAAGCAGTAGTTGAGTTCACAGTTTTTCTGGTTTTAGCATATTTCTGCAGTCTGGATTCCTTATGGATTCTATGAGCATAACAAACTGTGAGGCCATACTGTAACATCTCGCATGCCCTGAAGAAATTAGACAACCACTTAAGGACAGAAATTCTGTAAAATGTGTAGGAGGTCTGAAACATCCATCTCTAACTATCCCTCTGCTCAGCTGAACAGAAAGACAACCTTCTGTGCAAGCTTTCTACAGGCAAGGAACAAAACCAACTTGATCTCCTAAACTTTTCCTTAGGACAGTAGAGAAAAAAGGTTACTTAGGTTAATATTGACCTTTTAACTCTTTAGAATGTAATTCAAAGAATATAAAATTTAGGTTTTGTCAATTTAATTCTGTTAGTGACTCTACTGGCTCCTATTGAAAGACTCTGGAAAATTCAGGTGTACATTTGGCAGTTGCTGTGATGGAAAATATGCTGTTTTGTTGATGTACCCAGAAATAAATTCTTACAGATGTTTGTGGGTTTTTTTTCTTTTCAGCTATGAAGCCCCATGCCCTCTGATTCTTATTTTGCTAGTTCTCATTGTTGAAGGATGGCTTCCATACTCTGTGAAAACTGTTCGGGTCAGTACCACTCCACCCAGGTCGACCAACCTCTTGAAATGAGCTTCATGTTGCTCCTGATCATGCTTGGAAAAGTGCTGCTTGGTTTCTTCATGTTGCAAGTTAAGCCAAAAAATGTGAAAGTCAGTTTTATGGGATACTTTTGTGTTTCGCTGGCACTTCTCGATTTGACACTGCTGATGAGTATCGCTTTCATTTTCTGTTTTGAGGACTCCACACTCTGGGGCGTGCGCTTCACAAAGTACCACATTTGCCTGTTCACTCAGATAGTTTCTCTCACCTATGGCATTCTGCATTACCCAGTGTATCTTGTGGCTGGGCTGGATTATTACATGACTGTTGCTCAAACCTCTGATTTCCCTAGAAGAAGTCAAAGACTACTTTACATATTTGCTGTGGTTGTTATATGGATTTCAGGGTTTTTTTATATTCTCAAAGTTCCCTCTATCTATGAAGAACTGGAACTTCAGAACTGTTTTTCTCCTTATCAGTGTCCCCTCTATGCCAGTGTGCAGAGTTACTCAGTCTCATATGTCATGGTGCTGCTGATAGGGATGGCTCTCATAGTGTGTCTCAAAGATGTTGTAACCATGCTGTTGTCCATCAGGGTGGTCTCCTTCACCAGTCAGCCTGTCCTGATGTTCTCTTACGTGTCTAACCACAGCAGCACTGGTTTTAAGCAGCAGCTCCTCACCAGACTCCTCATCTGTTTTCTTGGCACTTGGGCACCTTTTGTGGTTCTTCAAATTATCATTTTGTTTCTTGGTGCTCAGATTCCAGCCTACGTGGAGATGAACATTCCCTGGCTGTACTTCATCAACAGTTTTCTCATCGCAGTAGCATACTGGTTTCGGTGTCATGATGTTGAGTTGACAGAAGAGACGTGGTCTACAGATCCATTTGTCAGCTGGAAATTCTGCTTTATGCCATTTCACAATGAAAACACAGAGCCAGCTGATAAGCCGAGCACAGTAGTTGTTATCTGTTAATGACTTGCTGACTGAAAAGGCTGCAAGTGCAGTGCTGTGATCCCGTCCTTACATACGACATGAGGAAACAACTCCAGAGCTACAGCCCATGGAAAAAAACCCAGCACACACCCATAGCTCCAAATGGAGCTACTTTTGTTAGGGGAATGAATTAGGCTTCTAGCAAAAATACTCAATTTTCATGTTCCTGTATTTTTTTATGAAGTTCTTGAATTAATTTTATAGAAGAGAAATAAATGACACCCAACCAAAGCAGACAAATGGAAGTATCATTTATTTCTTGAAGCACTAAACTCACAATACAAGGTTGTATCGAAATAGAAACTGTGTAAGTAAATGATGCTGGAGGTTGGTTAATTGTTCAACCCAGACCCTCAGGGAACAATGATCTTGCACAAGAATACTCATTAAGAAAACTCTGCAGATAACAAAAGGTGCAATTACAAGCAAGTTTAAGCAGCATAGTATAAGGTGCTTTGTTTCAGCATCTGTATGATGAATTTACCCATTAACAGACAGATTCAAAAAATTTCACTTCCACAGATCATAACAATTTAGAGAATCTAAAATTCACATGCTAAGTTGGCGATAAGAAAGTGCTTTTTAAAAAAATTATTCACAAAGTGAAGATTTTCCTAAGGTTTTTTTTGTTTTTGCACAGTTCACTGTGTGTTCTCCAACTGTAAAATGTAACGTTTGGGTTACTATTTATACTATATCCATTACAGACATACATTTCATTGCAGAAATTAATGCTGCGTGGGTTAGATTTTCTTCTGAAATAATATTCCTATCACTCTGTAAGAATACACAATCTCATATATTAATTGTACATTTCTCTGATGAAGTCCAATTATCACTCTGACTTACTATTTCTACCCCACATAGTGCTTATTTCACCCACAGTCTGTGGCAAAGTCCTTTGAAGTTTCAGTAATTTAATCAGAAGGATGTGAGAATGTTTAAGCAGTAGAAAATGGTTTTGGGGGGAAAGAAATATCTGCTCAAAAAGCCAGAAAAATGATCAAAAACTGAAACCTAGTGCAATAGAAGGAAGCAGTGCTTAGCGATGTAGTTTGAAGTGTTTGGCACCACAATCGTTTAATCCTTTACGTGTATTTGGAGGAAATTATATTTCCATGTTAAAAGCAGGAAAGCACGTACAATGTTAAAGTGAAAAACAGCTTGCTGGACCCCTCCCTGCTCTCTCTAACCGTGATCACCATTATTTGGTGCTTTTCTTCACCATGTTCAAATGCTTTTCTTTTTTACAGTCATATCTTTGGGTTTTAGATAAACTGGACAACCACTGAAATGGGGTTGACAATGTATTTACAAATCCTAATTCCATTTAAAAACCAGCAAGTATCCTAAACAGAGCAATGTTCCAGGCATTTCAGAAGATCATGAAAAGTCTAATCCCTACGGACTTGGCAGGCAAGGGAAAAATCCTAGTTTAAAATTCATTTACTGCCAGATGAAGGCAAAGTTCTTTTCAAAGAAGCACATCTGAGATACCTCTGTTGTGTGTGATTGGTCTCACCCTTATGATTCATTAGCAAGTACAGAACTGGAACGGCAAGAAGTTGGGAAAGGCTGCTGATGTATTTATCAACGTGGTTCAACTTCTTGACCTATAAAGTTCGTGCAACCCCTCTGTCCTGATGTGACAGAGTTCCTGTAGCTGCTGCAGTGCTTCTAAGGCTCTCTCAATATTTATAGGGTTTTTTTTTAATTTGTTTTTTACAGGGAAGCCACAACACGCAGCCAAAGCAAAGTACTGATGTGACATCACTATATTACCACCAATTTAGTTCTTCCAAGCAATTTGGGGAAAAGTGGTAAAAAGCATCAGCTTCTAGGCTGTCGCAGGTACCAGTGGCACTGGGGGTCTTCCTGCAGCATCCAACTGTGGCATCTGAGCCCACCAAGTAACAGTTTTAAACTAATAAACAGTGGGTGTCTTCAAAAGCCCACTGTTACCGTTGACTTTTTAAAGAGGGAGATACCAGTTGAGAATTATCTTTATCCTGTTACCCTCCTCACAAGTGTCTCCCCTTTTGTGCATTTTCTTTTATTGGGTACTTCTGAGAAGTCCTAATGCACAGCCATAATTCTCTGCTCTGCAGAGGTTTCAGGTTCACTGCCAGGCAGAAAGAAGAGAGAAACTGCACTGGGCAGGTGGTAATATCTGAAATAACAAGAACTGCTGACAAGTGCTGCTGTGTCTCCTCTGTACCTTACACTAGTGCTGCGCCAGCAACTAATGGCTTTATACCATCCAAGTACTTCAACGGTCTTTCATTCCTATAGGATTATTTGATATTAACGGTAACTGCATCTTAACCTTTCATGAGAAACTTCAGTACTTTCCTCATATAAGAAGTGTCTTAAAAAATCCAGGTATGTGGAGTGTTTTCAACTCTCAATAGGAGTATTTGGCACTTTATTGTAATAAACCCCTTTATTCTCTCCACACCACTTTCCTGACCAGCACTGGTTTGCTAACACTAACACTAAGACTACTGGAAAAGGCAGCCAGGTGTATGGAGTATCTCACTGTTCTTTCTAACGCCAACTTTGCAACAGGCTGCCAGAGGCTGGCAAAGTCCCAGCAACCCGATACGCTGGGCCAGGTAGCAAATGACACACAAGTCTTCCCACAGACTGACCAGACTTGGCTTGTAAAGAAACATCGTGAATCAGTTGTATTTGTGCTGCCAGCCTAATCCCATAATCAGCAAGGATACCCTTATTTGGTGCCTATAAATAATCCTATGAGCCTTCCAACAACACCATGTGACACTAGAGTGCATTGCACACACAGTTCAATTGTTCCTTAAATGTTATGTATTGCACTTAAACGATACTTCTTATTCTATGATTGTACAATTGTGCTAAATTTTTTTTAGGTGGGGAAAAAAAATCTGCTTAGACCTCTTTTTCTAGCTCCTTACTGTACCCACCTTATGAGAAAAGTCTGCGAGACCTGGGGCTTTTTAGTCTGGAGAGGAGAAGATTACACAGGGATTTAACTACCATATATAAATATCTGAAGGCTGACTGTCAAAAAGAAAGAGAAAACCTCTTTTCACTTGCACCCTGTGACAGGACAAGGGGCAAAGGATGTAATCTAGAACACAGGAAGTTCCACCTCAACTTGAGGAAGAACTTTTTTACTGTAAGGATTACAGAGCACTGGAATTGACTCCTCAGGGAGGTTGTGGAGTCTCCTTCTTTGGAGACTTTCAAGGCCCATCTGGATGCATTTCTATGTGACCTGTCCTAGACTCTATGGTCCTACTTGATCCTGCTTGAGCAAGGGGGTTGGACTCCATGACCTCTAGAGGTCCTTTCCAACCCTTATTAATCTGTGTCTGTGTTGGATAATTCAGCAGGAAGCCAACATACGGCTTTGACCTGAAATATGTTGGGAATGGTGACACCTAGAACTGGGCTTAGCTGTGCTTACAAGCTCACTACATACTTTCCATCACAAGCCTGTTTACATCTTTGAATTGTGCTTGTCCCTTCCACTTAGCTACAAGAGATGAGTAAACAATACACACAACCTTTGAGAGCAAGAGAGGAGTGTGCATGTTTTACCATAGAAAAACCTACAACAGCAGCTTAGAATGGGGGCCTGCAGTCCAGACATGGAAGTGCTGACCATCAGAGTTGGGGACAAATGGGTCACAGAATGCTGCAGCCAACACTGCTGGCACCCAGAAGGGGAAAAAGTACTTTAAGCTGTGGAGAGGGAAACTGCATGTGATAGAGTTCCTCAGAGTTACGCAGGGAATAAGGAACCAGCCCGATTCATATGGATTATGTCTGAAGCACAGCATCTACACAGCAGGCACTGATCTGCACTACAGCTTCCATCTCTCTTCTAAATGTCACTCTGAAAAGTCACCTAGGGGACTTAATAACAGAAAATCTAAACAAATTATCATGTTTAACAGCTAAATTCCTTTAAAATATACTTAAATTAGGCTTAGCTCAAATAAACTAAGCATTAAATGGGTTTAAATCTTCGTCTTCACAGTATTTCCTGTCTGAAACGACAGCAAACTGTGCCAGAGTGCCTTAAAATTAACATTTTATATTGAAATCACAAATTTATAGCTCTGGCCATAATGTTCCAATGAGCACTCTACAGAAACAGTATATGTAAACCAAAATAATGTTAATGTATATAACGTTAATTTCTCTCCAGTTCTAAAAAACTAATTTGGGTGAACGTTAAACTGAAGTATCCTAAATTGATTCTTCTGCAGAGTCACTATCTGCAGCCTAGAACTGATGAGTGTAAGTTTGGTTAATGAGTGATGTATCTAAATACAGGCTAACGGGCCATCTCTATGTCTCTATGCCATACTGGTACGAGAATAACCCTGTAAGCTTTCATACACATGCATATATTTCCTATGAATATTCTCAATATCATCAGAACTATTCCTATTATAAATTATGTGGATGTCTATTTATCTGCCAACCCAGGATTTGCAAAACAGCTACCCACTGAATTCTCTGATCACTTAAGAGTTACACATTTCTCTTCAACATGAGAAATTGCTTAAACTATTGAGCTCCACATTTCTGCATTGACGTTGTGATGTTAAAATGGAAAGAGTCACCTGGAAGGGGCTGGGCACGTATTTTAACTGGTAATGCCCAGTAAAGTCTCATCGTGTAAACTTCTATTCAAACTACAGGTAAGAAATGTTTTTATATCGAATGGATTCCTGCTTGTGATTTGCCCCAAAAGTTAGGTGAAAAAAAAGTTGCATTTGCAGAAAAGAAATGAGGAAATGGATGCTTGAAGGATCACAAATCTTGCATCTAATTTATCTCACTGGCAAATCTAGTTCCATCAAGAACTTTACTTCTGGAAAAACAAGTATGATGGATAAAGAATGGATTTACAAAGCAGTCTGTTTAAAAGCCCTTCAGACATTTTCTGTTGTTCCAGGACTGCAAGACTGTCAGTTTAATTCAACAAAATGTTTATTTTTCATTCTCTATATAAGCAAAAAAATAGTTTCTTAAGAACATGCCACAAATGGGCTGGCTGAGCAAAGTCAGCAATGCATTGGCAACACCTGATTTTGAACAAGGAGCAGCCCAGATCTCCCAGAACACTTTACTCAGTGGAGGTGGCCAAGCCTCCCCACTGGAGTTCTTGCTTTCTGCTGCAAAGCAGGGCAGCAGCTCTGTGACAGAAGTCAGTTGAAGCAAGGGACTATGCACAACTATTATGCCTGTTAAGTGCATTTCTTTAAAATCCCAAATAAACAAGCAAGATAAATCACACAGGCAATTCTACTGGGAGAATCCTGACACTCACATTCAACCCAGGACTCTGCAACATGATTTTATACTGAGCTAATGCTGCAATTTGCATTAAGGTGATGGAGACCAGTACAGAAAAAGGAAGGGAAAAAGTAATCAACTTCCCTTTTGACTTAATATCCTATAGCATCCATCCTTCCTTTCTATAGGAAATGAAGTATTGCAGGGATTACCACTTGATGTAGCTCAGCAGTCTGAAACACAGAAAATAAAATCCCAGGAAATAAAGCTAACAAAAGGATTTGTTGCAGACAGGTCCAATGGGAACAAGTGTTAAAAGCCAGTTAAAATCTGCAATACTTCCTGTTTTGCACGAGAGACTGGCTCGATTTCTGGGAAAAGCAACAGGAAACGGTAGCATAAGCCTGCAAAAACCTCGATGATCTGAGCAAAAACAAGTGATCGCTACACAAAGTGCTTCTGAGATTATTCTAAGTATTATATTGCTTTTTGAGTCAAGCCAAAAACTTATGAAATAGATTTTAGTTGCACTTGGAGGGTTTCCAGCCTACTTATACATATGTGATTAGTTTAAAACTGCTTTTATTGACACAGCTATATGGGCAAACACCACACACGTGTGCACTTGTATCAGTACAGGCTAGGTCTACTTTAAGGTCCTGCTTCATGCTAAAATCAGTGAAGGAGAAAACACTTTCAATATGCATACAGCCCACATTCTTAGCTGCTGTATTCATGAATATTTAAAGTGCAGCTCACTGTCTGTGGCTCTCCCAGAACTGCAGGAAATGCTGTGTACCAGAAGCACCAGAACAGACCTGCACTGCCCAGGTCTGCTCTGAGCTCCTGGCATCTGTTGGTGATCATGTCCGAGCACCATGTATCAACACTACCTGTAGAAAGTCTCCTGAAAGCTGTCTAAGAAAGCAAAACCAAAACAGTCATGAAAGCCTCATGCATGTAACAACACTGCAATTAACTGCAGGTCTAAGTAAAACTCACAAATCCACGTTGAAATCTGTCTTATGCCACTATCAAATCACAGTTATGTACACCTAACTTCCGTTTCTTTTACACTACCGAAGAACAGGACAATCAGAAGATGGGTTAAAAATTAGCCAGTGAAATTTCTGTATAAAAATAATAAAACTTTAAGACAAAAGCCAAAGGATAAATATCTGAGATATTCTTTAGTCTTGAATTAGCTCCTTTAGAATGTATGTTACATATATGCTACAGGGTATATCTTACAGAAATGCTACAAATAAGAACCCGCTGTCTCACCTCAGTTGACTATTTTTCAGATGCATGTTGCCAAACATTGAACCTTCAACTAGCAAGTTTATTTTACAACACTAACTGAAGATAGAAAAAAAAAACCCAAAATTAAAAAGTGCTTAGCAACTTCCTTCCAAAGTAACCCCAAGATGTCAGTGAATTCTCTGAAGCTTCTGGTGCATGTTGGAGACAGGTTCTCACCACTCACTAGCATGTAACAGCAAAGGGTTGTCCTAATTCAAGCTTTAGTGGTTAATAAAAATATTAATAACATCTGCTATTAGCAATCTCAGTCACAATTAAAAACAATTATTATAATGTTATCTCAGGAAAATAATGGTAGAAAGTCTGTCAGTAGAAAGAAAGCAGGAGTCTAATGAAGGAAAATAAAGCACAGATTTTTCTGTGGTCCAAATTTACTCTCAAAGGTCATCAGTTAAGTAACATACATGTTCATCTACCTGTCACAAACCTTCCATTCAGTCAGTGTATGTGCATTGACTCCTCCTGATCTAGGTCAGCAGTTCTCAAACTTGAGATCAAAACACTTTACAGACTCCCCTGAACATCTCCCTACACATTCATATATTATGCCCTAATTTGCATAAAATATAAAATAACATTTGCAAACACATACACATAATTAATTCAAATATACACGATGATTCTATCAGCACACATGACCTTATTCCCCTACACAAGAGCTTAGGGATCAGGGCTGTACACAAGGGGAGTAGAGCTGCAATACAAGGGAAAACAAGGTTCAAAATACATCCATGAGCACTCATACATGGATGATGGGAAGCAGAGGCTAAGAAGGCGCTGCTGCCTCAGAATGCAGAAGACTGTCAGAAACTGGGGAAATATGGTTTTGTTCCATGTAGAGTGTGACAGGGAAGACAGAAGGAGACACTAAAATCCCACTGCATGCATCTGTAGCATCCCAGCAAAAATCTTCCAGAGGGACAAAGAAGGGTCTCTAGAGATTTCTGCCGGAGCTGCCTACCGGTGTCATTCCTCCTGCTGATCTGCAGTGCTGCACTCCCTTATCAATGCTCTGACATTGAGCAATTCACCGAGCTCCTTCCTTAGACTGCTGCAAGCCCAGCTTGCGCTAACCAGTGGACAAATAAAAAGGTGCTTGGAAGCTTCCAGTGAGGCAATGGGAACATGCTAAAGGGAAAGATGAGTTACAAGACCAAGAAAAAAAAGAGTATCTGAGCTTTACTGTCCTTCTCTACTTCCAGCCTTTACACGTCTCAAAATGAGCTAATCCTGGCTGTGGTTTTCAGCCCACTACCCCTCAGTAGTCAGGAACCTGAACTCTAAGTCTTCCCACACCTTCTCAGGATCCACTCTGAGCCTTCATTTGAGAACTGCTGGTTTAGTTTAGCTAGCAGCATGCGAAACTACAGACCTAACAACTTAATGCCCTCTTAGTGCATAGCAGCATACAAAGAGTAAAGTAACATGTGCTTCAGTTACCTCTGCAGGAGTGTCGTGCCTTTGCATTTCAGTAGTCTCACGATGAGGATTTTGATAAAACATCGACAAAGTTTACAGTATTTCCAGACTTCACGAAAATATTACAGTGGCAGAGATGAGGGTAAGCCTGCACAAGAAAAGACAGCTGCCAACCTACCCCTCACAAGCAACTTGCTCCAGACTAGAAGAAACTTGACGAGCACAAGTAAATGCATAGCATTTTACTGTTACTAGTGCTTCCACAGGGTCTGTGGACACTTCTGTCATTTCAGTTCTAATACTGCTGTATTTGGGGCAAAAAAATAATCTTTCAGAATACAGCAATGCAATTGAAATAGTGCTCAGATTGGGGTGAATGCTGGGGTATTAACCTTCTACTACTTAATCTTTTAATCATTTTTTTCAATGAACTCCCACTTCAACTCTAAAGTATTACTCAGGCTGTACCATGAACCCATGAATTTGCTGGAAACTACAGAGGACTACTTGGTATAATCAGAGGAACATTTTTAAGTCTTTCCATGGGGAAAATCCCATATTTAACGAAACATCACAGTAACCCTCACACCACAGTGAAGATGTTGGCATATTACTGCCAGTTCTGTCACTAAGAAGATGTTTACAACCTTCATGTTCACCCCTAGGACTCTTTCAATGAATTAATGCGTGCACAGATTTTCAACGCAGGTCCAAGCTTTATATTCATTGCACTCATAAGGTGATCCTCCTTCAACAAGAGAAGAGCTTGCCCATCAATTTCTTGTGCTCTAAATTCTTCAGCAATGTCTTGACAACCTACACAGTAACAGAAGAAAAGAGTAACCGGGTTAGAGATGTGAATTCGTAGATCAAATGACTCTGGCCATGCTAGAGGTCTTTGGCTACACAATTCCCAAGGCCTGTAGAACCTAAGGAATATTCAAGAGTTCAGTATTACAAGGGGAACTTCCAAGGTAATCCCAAAGTTTTACTACAGCCTGATGGAGAATTACTTCTTGGAAATTTCAAGTCCTACCATGGACACCTCTTTCCCATTTTGTTAAGAGGAACAATTATCATCTCACAGCTGGAAGATTCTGGCAAAATACCACTGAAATCATAATCAAGTAAGAGCATAATTCACACAGGTTCTTTCCAGCAGTACACAGACACACATGTTCTACTGCTGTGTACAACTCAGCCAGAAAATTCACATAGAGGTTCAAAAGGAGTTAACTCCATCTGTATGTTACCATATGCACAGATGGGGTCAAGCAAACAGAATGCTGACTTCTGGGTTTTAGCTTGACTGTCTCACAAAGACTTTTATCATCAGTTACCTGAATGAATGTTCTCTACACAGCAGTAACTCACTTCACAAATCAAACTTCTTAATTTAAAAAAAAAAAATAAATCCAACCACACTGCTTCTGAATATGAGATAACATCAAATTATTGATACCAATAACATAAGAAACAGGGCTCTGGCTGGATTGTCCCAAGTAACTGAGGGCCTCTTTCTAATGTAAACACTGTAGAAACAAAAAGGTTCCACAGGGGATATTATAGAATGTCTGCAAAGCTGAAAACACCATTGATGCCTGACTGTATGGCAGCTCTGTTATCAAGACAAACGTCTTCCAACAACGTGAATAAGAGCACTCATTGCCAGTTGTTGATTTGAAGCTTCTTTCCCCATAGCCACATTTTTGGTTTTGTGGGGTTTACATTTTTATGTTGTCAATGCAATGACCTCTCCATCTGAGGAAGCGTGAATGGAAGTACCGAGATGCAAACCTGAACTTATTTGGATTATGACTGTGTAATCATTGTAACATTCCAGCTTGGGAAAGGTTTGTTCCTGGCAGAGAGTAAAGCTTTTTTTCTGTGCCCCACCTCCCCACCCCCCCAATGATTTCTTCATACTTCTTAACAGATCAAATGCACCAATTTGCTACCACTATTAATGAATGGGAACTACGAAAAGATAATTTGCAAAGGGAAAGGTCTTACTATGAAATATACGGCTACACCTCTACTACCTGTGTAGTGTAGGTTACAAGTGTGCAAACTACAATCCCAGAAGTAGAACAGTCATTCTTTAGCAGCTGGCTAACATTTAATCAGAACCAAGGATTGTCTTCCACAGCATTCAAAACAATGCAACTCCAGTACACAATAAACACACAGTTCTTGGGCATTATATAACTGCTGTAAGAAACTAGAGTGGTGTCTCTTCATATTTCTTCATATGCAGAAAGCTGTAAAATTAAACCACACATCCCCAAAGCTTATGAAAAGCTGACAAATCACTGTCTCCCAAAACATGGCAGATGGTCTGCATGGACTGCACCAAGTACACCGTTCAGAAGAGCATCATAAAATTCAATTACATTATTTCTTGTTATTATTCAACTCTGACAACACAGGAAAATGTATTTTTTTCAAGATACTAGTTTGGCAATCTATTGAACAGCATAAGCCCCAAAACTGACACAAACCATGAATGTAACTGGTAGCTTGTGAATATAATTTTAAATACCTACTGAGCTTTCAAAAAAACTTCATTGGAGAAAATAGGCCTTGATTATGAATACTAATAAATTTTCATTAAATATAGATAAACGTAAAAGTTTTCTTAAAATATCAAAGGCCATCTTGTTTATAGAATACAAAAAAACTCCCCTGCTGAAATATTCTAGAAGGATCAGCTCTAATCTCTAGCAGCTCAGGTGCAACAACAAAAGTGAGACTAGTTCTACCAACACGGGATTTGTGCTGAAGGAACAAGCAAGAGGAACACTATCAGACCCCAGTTTCTATCTCCACCTAATGAGTACCCTCATGCTGTCACCACACCACCTCCTCACTGCACTGATGCTATAGAAGAGCTTCACTGCTAAAATGGACAAGTTATTTCACATACCAGGCAAAGAATGTATGAAGGCCCAGACTTCATCCACAGTCCATACTGATGGGTCACTTTGTACCACTGGTAACAAGTCAATGCTCTCTGGCATCTTTCTAATTCTTAGTTCCCTAAGTTCTCGTTCTCTCTCTCTCTCAGTTTGTCTTCGTAGGCGGGTGGTCATGGCAGTTGGAACATCTTCATGAGTAGCCACATCTTCTTCTGCAGACGGATAAGTAATTGGAAGCTGGAAAACGTAGTACAAATACACTGCAGTATTATATTTTATTTGTAATTTCCCAAATGATGACAGGTTTAAGCAAATATATCCACAGACCTGTCTAAGAAAATGATCCCGTGATGCACCGTCAGGGCCACTTGGTCGCCGCCCACGCCGCCCAAGACTTTGGCTTTCTGATTTCCGATTCCAGCGACTGCTCTTGTCTGATGCAAATAACCCAAATTTCTTAGAGCAGCTAAGGCTGTGCCTAAAGAAGTAACGTATGCATTCAGTAATGCACTAATCACCTTTCGGAATAAATTCAAGTAATAAAATAATTACACTGTTGTACACAAAAATGCTGTCTAATCAACGACAGTGACAGGTGACACAGTGACACAAAATGTAAAAGTACTTCCAAGGCCACTTACGGAACTGCATTATCAAATACATCCCAATCATCCCTGGAAGATGTTAGTCTTTCCAATTATATCTTTGGCTTCCATTTTCTCTGCCTAGCTGACACTCAGCCTTGGACGGAGACAAAATCCATCCAAGATTAAGCAGACAAAGCCCTTCCCTTAAGGTTATGTTTTTGGTAATGCCCCAACAAGTACTAGATTAAAAATACACTTTTCCACTACTTAAAATGAGAATTTCTCATACGGGAGAGTAAAAAGCAGCAAATATAAGGAAAAGGAGGTCTTCAGGCTCACCGATGCAAATAAAGAACTAAGTGGTGATTAGAAATGGGAAACTATTCCCCATTTTTGAAACCTGTGCGATTAAGTATCAATTATCCAGCTGTCATGATGGAAGTTTTTACATTCAGACATTGATCATGAATTCTTCCTCTTAACCAAGCAGAAAGCAGCAATATAAACTCAAAGAGAAAAGAATCCAGCCATTTCCCCCTGCTAATCACGTACAAGCAAAAGGCATCACTTATAGTTTTCAAGAAAGGAGATGTCTTGGAAAAAAAAAAGCTGAATTATTTATGTTATTTACTCTATATAAATATAGCTCCTTACACTGTTACAAAAAATCTTAAATGTGCATAGTGTCTATGAGCATTCCAATTACGCTGAGGAAAATTCAGTTCCCACATACTCCACATATTTGAGAAGTCGTCAAGTTTTACTTCTTTATTCTTCTCTATCAGATGCTGCTTGGCTGCTATTCCTCTAACCAGACAATTATAAGTAATAACTAAAAGTACCTTTTGGCACAGGATGTGGAGCAGAATCTTTTTGACCGTAGAAACTTATTAGAATATCCCATTTTCCCACAAAATTCACACTTCAGAAGATCATTTTCAATTTCATCCAGTCCCTCTGAAGAAAGGGGGAGAAGTATAAAGACATTGGTTTAGTGACACAAAGTTGGGATTAAAAATTCCGCATCGAATAGACAGGTAGAAGATTTTTAAACACATAACACTTTTAATACTACTCTGATTAACACAAAATTCTGCCAAGCTTAGCACTTCATAGATTTTACTTGCAAATTGAACCTTACCAAACCTTCAGTTAAGATGCTTGATGACCTTAATCAGCTCTTTTGTTAAATTTCAAGCCATTCATGAGTAAGTATGGCCTCAAGCATAGCAAACAATTACAAACAAGTGTTACAGTCCTTGTGAACTGCTTATGAAGAGTTCATTAAGAGAGCCAGCCACTTCACTATCTGAATTCAAGTTCTCTTGCAATGACATAAGGCATTAACCTTTTAGAAGATTTCCTTTGAATAGGAAAAGGGACTTGTGAAAGCAAGTAAAACATTGAATCTATCTATGAAAAAGATACGCTGCATACAAGACAGAAAAGAATTACAGCATCCACCAATGTACAGTCTGTTGTTACAGAGTATTTTTCAGTCACTGATGAGATTTGGAGGCAGTTTTTCTGCTCTTTGAACTCGGACATCAGTCGAGAGAAGTACCAGTGAAAGAAGAGAAAAAAAATCATGGTTCCAATTATGGACAAAATACCCTGCTCAGAACATCACTGGGCTAAACAAACAAACAAATATTTCTCCCACATTTCTCATTTACAAGTCACTGTTTTGTACACTTTGACTTTTTTTATTCACCTTCCACATTGGTACTTTTCATTTTACATCATCAGTTGCAAAAATTCCAAACTGGCTTTTTGTTTGCAAACTCATTGCTAAGTTCTAAACTCACTGCTAAGTACCTAAATGCAGGTATTGAAGTTTAATTGAAAGATACTAACTACAAACTTGTAAAAGTCTTTATAGTGGTGCTCATTAACACTGTTGTACTGACTAGGCAACAAAAAAGCACTAGGGCAGCAAAGAGGTGAAAATAAACTGGAAACACCCAACTGGACCAACCCCACTTTTGAAGTTAAACACCAGAGATACAATCTCCATATAAACCACTCTCTCTATATAAAACAGCAAAAACCTCTCATTCTCAATCCAGGTCGTGCTACCAAGAAAAAAGGTGACAACAAAGTGAACACTGATGCCTAGAGCCTTTCCTTTGGTCTTTCTACCATACCTGACATCATACTTCAGCTAGGTATCAGAAAACTTCATTTGCTTAACCTCTGCACATGTGGATCTCTCTCAGTGCTGGATACTTCCCATCAGCTGATCTAAGGAGTAGTTGCAAACTGTGTACATAAACCTACCACTAGCTGTCAGAAGCAACTAAAACCAAAACCATGAATACTCGAGTAATTCTATAAAACAGACAAGCTATTTGAAACCTGAGAAACAGCAGTGTTAAGACTGAAAAACTGTTAGGGAATGCTGCTGAAAAATGAATTGAGATCCACTGTAACAAATTTAAGGGCAAATACCTAATGCAAACAATGATCTACAATACACACCAGACAGCAAAACGTTCACCTGCTTATTTTACTTGACATGTATCAGGTGAAGCAAAGTATTAAAAAAATTCAACTGTACTCACGATCAAGAAAGTGAGCTTATTTAATAGTAATTTACTAAGCACGCTCTGGAGCTCAGAGATTTACATGTCTCTGTTTGTATGTATTGAAAAATTGTGTAACCCCACTGAGCTGTAAATGAACCAAAAAATGTGAAATAAGTCACCATTTACCAGATAATATTTCATTTAAAACCTCTTGTGCTTGAGGTTTTCATGTCACCTGACTTCCATCTCAAAGAGCTGTGGGAACACCAAATGAGAGATTATGCCAAAAAAATTGTAGCAATTTTAAATGACATTAAAGTTTAGAAAACTTCCAGTTGCACTGCAATGCTCCACTATTAACATGACAGATACTTGCCTTCCAAAATGTAGTCTGCCATGCCTAGTTACAAAGCAAAGCACTTCAAACATGTGCCACTGCCTAAACTAGATTACTGCAAAACAGAGGAAGGCTCTGGAATACCCTGATGTACACTAGTAAATGAAATCCTTTGATCACCCATAATTCAGGAAATCTTGGTTTATGTTTCATTTCAGGCCCTGTTTCCACAATCTCCAAGTTCTTTGCACAGATGTCATATTAACACATAAGAGGACTGCAACCTATCTGTATTTCCTTTCAGCGATGTGCTTCCAAGCTAAAGCAGCTCCCGCTTAAAGTCAGTGCTACGAGTAAATTCTTCATTTTCAGCAGGGATACATATTGCCTGAGTAGTAAAGTATATCAGCCTTGAGTCATGCCTACATGACTTCACTACTAAGAACCACTCTTCCTGAATGTACACTGCTTTTTACCCTGTCTGCAATTCTTGAATTGGATCTGACCCTACACACTTCTAAGCAGCAACAGATAAGAATCATAGTGGTATTAATGTACTGGAATCTAATCTGAACCACTAAATAATAAAAGAAAGAAATGAGAATAACACAATCATTCAGTTAGAAAAGACCCTTGAGATCATTAAGTCCAACCATTAATCCTACTCTACCAATGAAACCAAGCATTACGTTGTCAAATTTTAACACATCACCAAAACCAGCAATCATGCAATTGCTCAAGCTACGGGAAAGAAAATCCAGAGCTGGTTGAAAAATTCTAGACTTTCAAATCTTTGATTAATTTATACAAAAATGTAAATTGAAGAATAACTTGGCTTTTGTGGGGCAAGCCACATTTTAATTTCCATTTTGTAGACAGCCTCGTGAATGTAACATTTGGGTTTGAACAGCAACATTGGTGCACCACATCCAAAACAGTCGATTGCCCAGTTCTGAAAAATCCATGATGATGATTATGTCAGATACTACACAGGGAACTTTGTTCAGCTCATGAGTTGTGCTGGAGACCACTATATTCTAAGCAGGACACGTACACTGTTTCTTGACATTCATGTGTATCAACACCAAACACTGTTACGCTGCACAGCCAGTAAAAACCCATGTCAAAATAGTTTGTTAGATGTAAAGACTGGAGAAAGAGTCTAGAAGTACAGATGGGATTATATTCTGTAATACGTACAGAACTGTAGGGGAAAAAATAACAAATAAATGGATATTTAAATAAAAACTACAAACCTTCTGCAATCATATCCTCTACCTCTGTGTCCGATGAGTTGTCTGCGTGTTTTGTATTCTGCAAGTCTGATTCAACACATACAACACTCATGATTTGACCCTCCACTAGCAATCTTTTTTCTGCAGGCTGTTCTACCAGCAAAGATGAACGACTTACCTATTGCAATAAAAGCAAAGCAACAGTGATTAACTGAGCAATGAATAATCAAAAACAATATTTGTGACTTAGCAGCTGTAACAGACTAGAATCACTGCTCTGTTCCTTAATTATTACTAAATAGTGCCAAGGATCTAAAGAGTGTTTGCTCTTGCACTGCAGAGTTTGCGCTTAACAGAGGAAGAAGCACTTTGTATCTAGAGAAATAAAGGTACGGGAAAATGAGATATGTACTGAATGAGTTAGTAAGGCAGACTCATAGGTTATAAAGTCCATCTGTAGATTTAAGATTTTTCAAGAGTAAATCTTACAGACATGGCACTGATCATGTTAGCCAGTAAAGAGTTTGTTGATGCTTTCCACAACAAAATGTCATCACTTTTAAGACAATGCAAACAGTACAGAAGCAAACAGTTCTCTAGAAACAGGTTATCAATCAGCAGGAAAAAGGGCAAACCCACCATTTGAAAAAACATTCAAGATGTAAATAGCTACCAGCTTTAAAAAAATAAAAGATTATTTCCAAAATTAGGAGTGAAAACTTCAAAGCAACCTGCACACTTACCGGGAATGGCTCTAACCCCTCCTGAATCACAAAGCCTTCGATTACATGGGTCAGAATCTGTGGTTTAACAATAGCCTGTGGAGGTTTGTTCTCCAGGCTAGGAATGCTATTGGGCATTGAGGTGCTGGTGCTCCTTGTTGTGGCTGCTGGAATCAAAAGAGGTGGCGGTGGAATCGAAGCATGTGAAGGATCAGATGGAGATTTAATTACTGAAGCACTGACTGATGATGTCACTGAAGGCAGACCTCCATGTTCTGAAAAAAATAACCAAGCACGTTTACTTTTTATTCCTTATCTCCAACTGCTGTCTCAAAATTCTAGAGTTGATAAACACACATAACTGCACTTATCAGTCTCGTAACAAAGACATTTCCCTATGGTTCTAGATACTATCTTCAAAACAAGGTGGTTTTCCATGACAGACCATTCTGCAGATGAACCTCTCTTAAGAAATATTTTCCTTTGCTCACTACCTATCAGTATAGTTGAACTGCACAAATGTGTAAGTCAAAAGCAGAAATTTTCAAACGTTGGATTCTCAAGACTGAGCAGCCTAGAGAAGAAGAGACTCTGGAGAGATCTTATAGCGGCCTTTCAGTACCTGAAAGGGACCCACAGGAAAGTGTAGTGGTAGGACCAGGGGTAAGGGTTTCAAGCTAGAAGAGGGTAGGTTTAGACTGGAAGTCAGAAGGAAGTTCTTCACGATGAGAGTCACAAGACACTGGAACAGGCTGTGGATGCTCCCTCCCTGGAAGTGTTCAAGGCCAGACTGGGTGGGGCAACCTGGTCTAGTGGGAGGTGTCCCTGCTTATGGCAGGGGGTTGGAACTAGATGATCTTTAAGAACCCTTCCAACCTGAATCATTCTATGAACTTATTAAGATATTTTGCCCATATCACACGGCTATTGCTAAAATATTAAATGGAGACNTTCCAACCTGAATCATTCTATGAAGTTATTAAGATATTTTGCCCATATTAAATGGAGATTGGCACTTCTGTTAATATTTTACTATAAAAATATGCTAAGGAGCTGAAGTAGGCATTTTCCATGCTTCACATTATAGAAATACAGGTTTAAGCTACACCTTTGGAACTGAATCATTCATTGTATCACATGGATTTCTAAGATATTTCATGCAGTTTCTTTTAGTTAAAAAATTGTATCACGAGATAGTAAAAAAGATCAAAATCCTACATTTTTCTTTTAAAACATCAGTAATTAGTACAACAACTACTATTAGTACCTCAGCCTGCCATTTGTTCTCACCTGATAAAGGATCCTCTGAATTCATTGCCTCTCCATTCCCTAAGGTTATGGCTGGTGGGGACAAAGTGGGTGGTGTAGGTGTTCTAGCCGTATGGACACAATCTGATTCCTCAGGCATCTCTTCTTCACATACATTCTCCACTTGGTAAATCTGCATCCAACAAACTATTGCTTTAGAGAGATTTCCATTCTAGCTTAATACCTTAAAAGAGTTGCATAAATACAGTTTTTAAAATAAATGATCAGTTAAAATGCTAAAAATATCCTAATCTCCTAACAAAACACTAACTTCCAAGCTGCATGAAAAACAATGAACTCTGGGGACTCACAATGCCTAAGAGCAAAACAATTTTGTTACAAGTAACAAAATACAGAAAGGCACAGCTCTTCTCTTAAACAGGCCTGGGAACTTGACTTCTTCAATGTCTTATCCTAGTAGGTTATTGACTATTTATTTACACTCACATTTGTAGCTATTTAAGCACTTCTGCAAAATGCAAGTGTTATAAAGACAAGTCTGCAGATAGTTCTCTATCTCATACAGCAGAGTATTTTGAAAGAGTACACCAAGACTATGAAGCATAAATAATTATGACAGTATTTTCCACAAAACTATTAAATACACGTGTGGCCTACAGCCAGTTTAGCGATTAGGATGTAAAACTACTCTTTTGCCCAATTTGTACATTGAGATTATCATTTGCCTTTCACACACAGTAAACATCACACCACCAGGAGCTGTGGATTCTCTTGTTCACGTTCATCTCATTAACACATTATCACTAAAGCCTAGCAGTGCCATATTACATGTCAGCACTGTTTGCCTATCATTTCATTTCACTGAATGTTACTTCAGTTCAGTGTGAGTTAAGCTGAATCTTGTGCACAAACTAACAGTGACCTAAAGTAAATGGCAGTGATGGGGAACAACAAGACAGCATCAAAAATTCCCATTCTTTTTATTAAGAGGATCTTGTTGTTAGTACAAAAATCAGTTATCCAGAACTCTATTATCTTAACTATCTGCTAAACACCTTCATACCTAGAGATGATTCTCCTACTCAAAATTTCCTGCATTATATTTGTATTAATATAAACAAGCAAAAGCTTGCAGGCCATGTGGTGCATTTACCAAAATTCATTTGAATGCAAGTGTTGCCATATATTTACTTGCTTTTTTAAATTTTAGAAAAGCCACATTTTACTTAAGAGATTAGATTTTAGGTCCAACAGTTGTCCTTCCATGATTCTTGGCTGCTGGAACTCTGAACTGAGAATCCATTACAAAAAGTAAAAGAATCAGAATGTCTGTTTTTTCTTAAAATTAATTTCTGCATTTTCAGAGGTTGTACAAATCCCATCTTTAAGAACCCTTCCTGTGAGACTTGGTCTAGGTGATCCTGCTGCGGCAGGGGGATTGGACTATGTGATCTTTTGAGGTCCTTTCCAATCCCTAATGATTCTATGATTCTAGGTTGCTTCTGCCCCTCTGAATAGCACCTGGTTTAAGTCCCTCTGAAGTTGAAGTGCCACATTCACAGCTCTTCAAAGAAGCAAAGGATAAAGAATAACAGATGGTAGCACTACCACTTACCACCGGAGTTTCAATTGGTACTGATGGCTGCACTTGAAGATTTACTGCAACAGTCTGTGGTGGTGGAAGAGTTTGAAATGGCAGCTGAACCAAAGCTTCTGCAGCAGGAAGTTCTTCCTCAGAAAAAGTGTTCTGAACCAAAACCTGGCCCTGGGACAGAATTTCAGGCTGCACTTGTAAAGACTGCACAGACTGCAATGGCAGTGGTTGAATCTGTGTTGAAGATGTTGACAGCTGAGGAGGAGCTGCAAGAGGGATGGGTGCGGACTGCAAGGCTGAATACTGCTGGTGTGGTGTCGAGGACACAATCTGTTGGCCTGGGGAAACTAAGCTGGGCTGATCTACTGACCCTATATGTACAGCAGGGGAAGATGGCAGGGGAAGATGTGATGGAATATTAAGTGGCTGTGCAATTGGTCGCACTGGATTGGTAGTGGTTTGCTGAGGAGCTGCCTGTTCTGGCTGAAGAGCTGCTGGCACAAGGGAGTTTGTCTGTGACTGAATAAGTGCTTGAGGGTGAATAATTATTGTGGGTGACTGACTGGGAGAATGAGAAGGTGGAGGGGATACCACTACAGACTGCTGAGCTGACTGGGATGGAGTAGGAGACAGTGTTAGAGGTGGAGGATGGATGTGAATAGGTGAGCAATGAGACTGGACGCTGCTGGGACCTGGTGGAAGACCATGGCTTGGCAGTGGTAGACAGTGCTGTGACGGAGGGGGCTCCTGATCTGAAGGAGTCTGAAGTGCTATTGGCTGGACTTGCTGCTGCTGTTGCAGTATCAGCTGATGATGGGAAATCTTTGGAGGTGGTGAGTGAAGTGGGATCTGCTGATGCTTTACTAGAGAATGAGGTTGCAATGGAGAATATGAAGCTGTGAGGGGAGAGAAAAAAGTAACGGTTATTTGTTTCTTTAGTCCAGAGACAAATTCATTCCTTTAAATATCCTTACAATTTTAAAGTAAGATCAACACAACTTGTTCAACCCTTTGAGTCCAGATCTAGAGATATAGAGATATATTCTTTGATAGCATGTAGCACACCAGAACTATTTATTAGGGGAATATATCAATTTCTAAAGCAAAACGAAGCAACGAACAATGTACTTTCTACATAAAAGTATCTAAACTTCCCTTTTTTTGGTGCTAGTTCTAAGATTATTGCTGAGCAGACCTTCACGTGTTTAACAATTTCATGCAACTTTATACGGATTTAACCTTTGCTTTGAAACAGACTGGAATGGAAGAGTCAGTCTGCAGGTTACAGTCTGCAGGGTTTGTTGATAACTGCTAAGTTAAAAGGTAAGGTTAGTATCTTTTTAAGAGACTAAACAAAATTCCAAGCTTTCAGTAGGAATTAAAACCTTTTGAAATATGTACTTGAACTTGAACACACAAACTGAAAGGTATGAATCTAAAAAAAGAGTAGTTTCCAGATACCACTCACCCTTCAGTGACTCACTAGTAATTCCCTACAGCACACATGTCTACCTCTACATGCAAATCTTGTTTTTTCACTTGAGAAACAAGTAATTCATGTTATCTTTCTTACTGCTTACTCTGCAAGTGAAGATGGGATTTTGTTCCTTACAGAAATTAGTTTTGAGAGTATCAGAGCTCAACAGCTCAAGAATGCCTGCCTCACAGCCTTACTCCTTCTTTAAAAGCTGCCACTAAACCAAGCTAAATTCCACAGAATCAAACTACCCTTACTCTTTCAGAAGAAGCTAAAATGCAAAGACACTGCACACAGCTACCCAAGCAAGAGCATGTTCATCTTGATTTATCACATAATACAAAATACTAAGAGTTTGGGACAGAATTGTCTATGGATTTATAAAATACTTGATAGAAGAAATATTGTCATGAGATTGGTAAGAAAGAAATAAAAAGAACTATCAACAAAATACATATTGATGAGGTGGTTTAACATGCTCTGGTAGTGACATTTCCTGACAATTAACATAAAGACCAGTAATGAGATTCAACTGCATATTGCAACTCCTGTATGGTGCCCATATTGTGATTTAAGAGCTTTGCTGTACCGCTCTGCTAAATCAAAAGCCTGTATAACATCCAGTATCAACAAATAAATTGACTATTTATTTGGAATAGATGAAAGAACTCAGTCAGAGAGCACTGGACTCTGACAAACACAAAACACTAACTAAAATAACTTCTCTATCACTCCATTCTCACTCTACCTGGTGTTATTAGGTGATGAATGCTTGATGTCCGTGTGACTGGTGTACTGCGGCACTCTGGAGTTGGGCTCTTGCCTTTTCTATTGCTCTCTGAAGGCTCTGACTGGCTGCCCTTGGAGCTGGTCACGGGTTTATTACAGCACAGAGACAATGACTGAGTTTGACTGCTGCTCTTTGGTGGGCCATTCTGTGAACTTGACAATACACCCAACTTCTGACCGCGCACTGCCAAGTTCTGAACCTGGGAAATGTGCAAAACACGAAAAAAAGCCAAACTGATTAAATATCTGTGACAAATATCCAGACAAAAAAACCCCCAGCATTACATAACACTGCTCATTCCATGTGATCAAAATACAAGAGAAGTTAAAAATCTGCATATCAAAGTATCTTTTAAGACATAAAAATTAGAAAGAACAGGAATCTTTAATTACTTTGGTGAAAGAAAACACAAGATCATCTTTATTCCTTCTTGAACTTCGAAAAGAAACTGAAATTGTTTATTACAGTAACTTCAATTAAAACACATTTTTTCTCTTATATTGTTGTCTTCAAAGTGAATGTCACAAAGCATCTTAATCAAACAGAGTTTTATTTTTTATACAGATGCTGCAGCAAGGCAGTGGTCTGTAGCCAGAGCCTTGAGCAACCAACAAGATCAGAATCTGCTGTGTTATCCATGTCTTAATGAACCTGAATCCTTTATTTCTACAGCAATATTCACGTGCCTTTTCATCATGACACTTCCAGTATCACATGTAACAAAATGTTTGTCTTCTGAAATGTTAATCAGTCAGTAATCATTTTCAATAATGCTACCACAGATTTAGTACATAGCAATCTCAGCCTTCCAATCCTACATGCTGAGCCAGAATCTTATTTTCAATAGTAACAACTACCCTTGTAGCACTAATCTACATCAGACTTTACATTTAAAAGGCATTTTTATCACCATCAACTATTTTGATTACATAATCCCTTCCTCGTTGTTCAGTGTGTTACCACAAGACACACTCAAATCTGTTCTCAAGACAAACAGCGTTTCTTTCCTTACTGGCATGTATGAGGCATTTACTGCAATCCAATCAACCTTCAGCACGCCTTAACAGATAAGGTAACTAATCTGAGAGGTCCAGGTCATACATGAGAGGAACATAATGAAAGCAAAAATGTATTGAAGCAGAAAGGAAGAAAAGTAAATAGGAAAGAGAAGCATCAGTTCAGCCAACAGGTGTGCCACTAAGACTCCACAAAGCACATCAGAGCTTCTCTGGTATTTCCACACAGAAGATGATACTGTGGGATCACTGTACTGGATCTTCACAAACACCTTGGCTGAGTGCATTATATGTGTATTAGTACATGAGTTTTTTTCTTATTAACTGCGTACTTAGGTAAATAAAGACATTTGTCTAACCCCAGCTCACTGAAACTCCAAGGCTATGGTAATCACAAGAGCACCAGAGTTAAAGTTCTTCCACTGCACTGCTGACTACAGATGAAACCAGATCTTTGCAGCATCACCACTGCTATAGAAACTACCAGACAGCCACAGTTAACAGCACCTGGCAACAGGGTGGGACCAAACAGGAAGAGGAATGACTTGAGCTTGGCAGCTCATCTGACTAACATTCTGTGGTTTGGGGTGAGATTCCACTGTCTCTCTGCAATGTCATCTCAAGAAGCTGCAGAGCCAGGCAGACCGGTGTGAAGTAGATTGGTAAAGCTCTGTGGTACAGAAGGACTAAGACTGTAAACATGATACACTTTACTGACATCTCTACCTTGAACACAAGACACAGAAAGGGCCACTAGACTGTGCAGCAACATCTCTGCACTTTCAAATCTAATCTGCAGAATCTGGAAGGCAGAGAGGCAGCTGAGACAAAGAGCTAACGACGTATGATAACCCAAGTCTGAAGGATCAATCTGTCTTCTCAACCAAGGCTCAAGTGATGAAGGTAGTAATGTGACCTTGCTCAATGACATCCTGCAGGACAGACTGCAGGAAGCTCTGCCCACCTCACACACCCACTGGAAAAAAAAAACCCAGAAGGCAAATTCACTGACTTACCAGTGTCTCAAAACAGTGACACTTCAAATCTATTACGATCTTCTGAAAGTGTCAGTGACAAGGTCAGAGAACACAAGTGATATAATTCACTTGGATTTCTAGAAGGTTTCTAAACAAGGACTGTTTATCTGGACTTTTAAAGAAACTACTAAGATAGGAGATCTCTCATGAGCACACAATTTTGTTAGATAAATGTTCCTTTCTATAGCAGAAGCCTGTGACTAATAATGTCTGTAGCAATCTGTACAGTGAGATGAATTTTCTCCAGATGATAAATCTGTCAAGCAGTGAACAGGTCATACAAGATCAGCTGGTAACATGAACTTACTCAGGATAATGCAAATGAGAGCTAATTACAAAAACCTAAAGTCTGATGCCCAGGATCCAAATCTTGCATATAACATCATCACCTCTAAATGTACACTGAAGTTGTACATAACCAGTACCATTAGTCTGTGCTTATAAAATGTTTCTTTACTTTTCAGATTGGGCCCATTCTACTGGAGGTATCTTTAACAGAGTTACACAAGCTCACCTGAGTAGCTGCAGACTGACAGGAAGATGAGGAAGATGATGAGACAACAGGAATGTCCGACTGGACAGCAGCCACAGTGGTCGCAGGAGTAAAAATAAGCTGTTAGGCAAGGAAAAAAATTAATCTGGTAACAGACCAAAACTTTGAGAATATGAAAAAGACATGCAACATTTTAAAGAGAGATACAAAACTTATTTGTAAATCTTAAACTACTTACCTTACTACCATCATGACAGTTTAAGTAAATCAGATTAAAAGACAATAATGTAAAAGAAAACAAAAGGTCTTGGTGGTGAAAAATAGATTAATTTTTTTGTGCTAACTAGAAAAACTAAGGCATGATGTTTGAACTACTGAGGCCAGCAACACAATCTTGCAACACCATTCTAACCAGAACAAGGTAAGTTTCTCCCTTGGAACTGTAGTGAAAAGAAGTTACTCAAGTAAGTATGGGATTTGACATTGAGAATCTGGTTGAAAATCGTGTGTAAATGAACAGGAAAATCTCTCAAGTCACAGAGAGGGACTACTCCTGCAAAACCCAGCAATGTCATCCTCGTATTACTTCAGCTATTAAATTGTTAACGTATGTTGAAAGGCAGCAACATGAAATGAATTTGCAACTCCTGTTCTGCTCAATAGTGCTGGGTACACAGTCTGTAAGGTTTGCTACAAACAAAACTCTGTAGAAAAAGTATTAAAAAGTAAGTCACCAAACAGATTTTTCAAAGTTGCCCAGTTGAAAATAGAAATGTCATAGTAATAGTAAATGGCAAGAAGTTCCATGTGAATCAAAAGTGCATGAAAGCCAAGGGTCTAACTCACAGTCTAGAGATAATAATGCCAAGAACAATCATAGTTACAGTAAGAATTTTTTTTTAGTCAAAAGCCACAACTGTGGACATTAGGAGTTAATTCTTTACTGAGAGAGTGGTTGGGCACTGGAACAGGTTGCCCAGGGAGGCAGTGGAGTCACTGTCCCTGGAGGTGTTTAAAAAATGAGTAGACAGAGCACTTGATGAGACAATCAAGAGGTTAGGGAGATGTTGGGATGAGGGCTGGACTTGATCCTGGAGGACCTTTCTAGTCATGATGTTTCTATGATGTTACTAGGGCTTTGGGCAATCTACCATGAACACGCTCCAGTATGTCCTTCTACCTGTGAGAAAAGACAGAGGCTCTTTGTCTGTTGTTCACACATTTGATTTATTAATTTTAATGTGACAAGTCTAAAACCACTTGATCAAACTATCGCAAGAGAACTAAGCTACCACAATCCTTTTACTTATAGGGGTCTCTTCTCACAAGTAACAAGTGATAGGACAGGAAGAAATAGCCTCAAGTTGCACACAGGGAATTTTAATTTAGATATCAGGAAAAACGTCTTCATGGAAAGGGTCATCGGCCATTGGAACAGGCTGCCTAGGGAGGGGTTAAAATAACCATTCCTGAACATGTTTAAAAGTCATGTAGTGATGAAGTTTATGGATGTGGTTTGAGGTGGACTTGGTATAGTTGGGTTAATGGTTGGATTTCATGATCTTGAAGGTCTTTTCCACCCTAAATATTCTATGGTGTCTACTGTTCTATGACATCTAGAAGTGTTTCTGAAGATATGCAATCTCAAGTTAGTGATAAAATTCTTACTACTAAAACTAAAGAAAATTATTTACACATTATTTTAGAAATAAAATAAAGACTGAAAAGGTTAAGATAAGGTTGTGATTTGGGTTGGGGTTTTTTTGGAGGAAGGAAATGACAAGGACCAAAATCCAATCTGAAGAATCCTAACTAAAACTTACCATTTGAGCTCGGAGATACATCTGAGCCTGGCTTGCACTCAGGGTTGGAGAGGTGCTCCCCAGCAACATAGTCTGTTGGGTAATACTGCTGCTGGTGGTGTTGGAGGTCTGTGAGCGGCTTATTATCTGTGCAGGTGTAGGAGAGGTGGAGAGGTTAATCTAAGGAAACAAAAACATCGCTGCTGTCATAAAAATTCACTCATCCTGAAGTCTAAAGCCAGTAAGCCTTTGGCAAAAATGGCAGGGGCAGTTGAAATATCTGACCTCTAAAAGTATCAAAAATATATTGAACCAATCACCACAAAACTGGATTCTGGCAAGTCTGTACAACTTCATTCTTAAACTTTGAGCAACATTTCTGCAGTAAATAAGCAGTTACAAGCACAATGATATTATGAAATCTGAAAAATATACCTCACAGAAATACACTTTTACAGAATATGTAGCATGAGCTTGCAGTACATTAAGAAAAATATATGAATTTTAATATTTAAGCATCTCTAAATATTATCTGACTGGACTGATATTTTCTGTTACACAACCTTGTCAGACACTTCTTTGTGATACCATATGTAGACTTTCACTTCTTGATCTAAAAAGCACATTTAAAATTGAGACAAACTTCCTACCATTTCATATTGAGAGTTCCCCAACAATTGCTCTTTAGCATCTTCTCAAACAAAAGCTGATGTGGCTTTGCTTTGGTTTTTGTTTTTGTTCTAACCGGTCTAACAGCATTAAGTGCCTAGCTCTTTTTCATCACTTCCTCAAAAGATTTCCTTGAAAAACCCCAGCCCAATTATTCAGTTAGCTTAACATCAGACATCCTTAAAGACTTTCCCTCTGAAATTTAATGAATGCATGACTTTACTTCTATGAACTGTAAGCCAAAGCAATGCTATGAGAGCTTAAAAAAATGTACGCTTAAATCAGTGAAGCTATGCACTGCAGTCATGGGACAGCTTGAGGGCATGATTCATTAGCAGAATGTCTTCAGGACTGACAAGGTCCTATTCAAGACAACCAAGAACTGTGCAAAAGAGACTGAGCAAATTTAATGTCTGAAGATGCTGCTTAAAGAAATACAGCATGAACTGAACAAAGGTGCTAGGAACTGAAACCTGAGCACTAGAATATGGATAAAATAATTGACAGTGCATAAGAGACGCATGATAAAAGATGACAATAAATAAAAGAATTAGTGCTATTAACCATTAGTTTTATACAAATCTGTGACCACTGACTTGGACTCTTTAGATTTGGTGCTCTTTAATCACTGATAACACAGTTATGAATTTAACCTACAACACTGCCCTGAAGAAATAAACTAATGTGATAAATCCAGTAAGAAATCATGTAAGATATAAAAGCTCAGTAAGTGACTCCTGCAGTGAAGAGTCACTGGTGCTCGTGAACTCAGCAAGCAGCTGCCCTTCAGAGGACCAAGAGTGGGGTTGGCACTGGGGAAGCTTCCAACACTGACCAGCAATGAGAGTAATCATACTTCTATTTACTGTTTCTGTCATACTTATCTTAACCATAAAATTTGCAATACTATAATCTTTTCTGGTTTCCTAAGCAGTGATACAATAGCCAAGAGTGGTTGAGAAAGGATGAAGGGCTTGGTTCAGTTACGTACCGAGGTCTGCGACATGCTCGACTGCTGAGTGACACTCCCAGTGGGAGAAGTGCATTGCCTCCCACCTGACAGGCTTGCCTAAACATCAAGAATATGTGTCAAATATTGAAATCAAAAAGGGGTTAAGTGATGTTAATTTTATCGCATAAACCATCAGAAACATCCCTCTCTAGTGTTAACAGTAAAAATGCCTGAAATTGGTTTTCAAAGTGCACTCTGCACTAAAAATATTACCTGCAAGCTGTTAAATACCTGGAATTCCTACACAATTCCAGGCACTCTGAAACTGCAGATCAAGACTTGAAGAAAAAATGTCAAGAGGTAAAGCCTGTTGTACTGTCAGTGATGGAGACAACTGATCAGCTTGCTACCCGCAGTGCTCAGAACTTAATGTGACATCATAAAAATCTGTCATTAATAAGAACTACCATGTGAGTTTCAATATTATTAGAATCTTTTAAAAATAAAATTTATGAAGGCTGTAAAAAAACCCCTCATATTCTAAAATGGTAACTCGTATATGGAATCTAGTGTCTGTAACTACATGACTCCATCCTTTCAGATAAGTCCAGGAACAGTGACTGAGATTTCAGAGACTCCATTCCAAAAATCTCATCACCTTCCCTAACCTGATTTTCTTTGCTTTGCCTCAGTAACTGCATATGCACATACAAAAATGAAGTTTCATTTACTGAGTCAAGCGTCATTTACTTTCCCCACTCAGAGTTAAAGCTGAATTTTGCCATAACCTATAATACAGCCAGATCTGTGGCAAAACACACTTAAATACCACATGTTCATTATTTTTATTTGAGTTCACTAAGACACCCTGTTATCCATTGATTTCCCCATCAACTTTTAGGGAAAATCATGGGATGAAGATTGAAGTAGTCTATTTTTAGTATTTATTTACTGCTGGTTGATGGTTTACATGATGCATTATAATGTATGCAATAAAGCATGGAATGGTTGCCTACCAGAGCATCTATAACACTGGACAAAATCCCTCCAATAATTGGAAGCTACAATTTAAAATAGCAAAGCCATTAAAAGTGACCATTTAATTACTGTGAGGCATTTCAGCTCAGGCACTTAAGCTGTTACAATGTTTGACCACGCTCAAGAACTGCAGCCCTGCCTCTAGAAAGTAGCATGCCAGTCTGTTCCAGCAATTTTCGCTCTCACCTGTGGTACCGTTGCCAGACTCTGAAACTGGGTACTGCTCAAGTGCTGCTGCTGCAGAGCAGCAGTCTGCAGCATGAGATGCTGCTGCTGGGCTGCATACATCTGCTGGAGGTACTGAGCAGCTGAGCTAGGAGGGCGATGCAAGGCCTGCTGAATAACCTGTGATGAATCAGTAGGTGATTAATTAGAAAGTACACACCGTGCTGACACAATGCTGATGTTTACCTTTACAAAGAATTAACAGCAAATAAATTCTTTTCATGACACTCATGTAGCACTGAGCTTGCTCCATCACTTTGTCCACTGCAGTCAACATAAATAATTATTTTCAGGGCAAGCCCAACAATGCAGCATCATTCATAACACAACATCTAAGCCTCCCAGGTTCTTATGTCTAAGTCCTACATAATGCTCTGCTTTTTGAAAGATCAAGACAAGGTGTGAGAGGCTCAATTATGAAACCCAACAGAACAGACTAGAGAACAGAACTCGCCAGAGTTCTAGGAGACCTAATTTAAAGAGCACCAAGAGGGGCTGGATCCAACGCAGCAGTTATTCACACACATTGCAGAGGCCTGTAGTCAAAACTGGTCAAACAGCCAGCTTTATTTTGTCTTATTTTGTAAAGGTTTTTGTTAATAATTGATCCATACACTTATGGAATGGTGAAAACCCAAACTATCCAACACAGCATTTCCCCTTCCCTTATTCGGAAGGCAGGCCTGTACCCTGCACTACTCCTACATGGTCTGACACCCTTTGGCAAACACCTTCTGAAAATCATTGTCAGAGTGCAAGAAAGACGACAGCAATCTTGTGTGAAGTATCATACAATGCCTGTATTTAAGAGCACTGCAGAGAACAAGACAGCCTCTCCCATAGCCCAGTACCTGAACAGCATGTCTGTCAGAGCCGCTGTAGACAGAAATCTGGGGTAGCTGTGTTCGCGAAGTGGAGGTGGTAGTGACAGTAGTTGTAGATGAGGAACACGTTGTTGTGTTTGGTTCATTCTCCATAGCTGTGCAGTGTTTGTCCAGCCTGTTAGAATTGAAATAAAAGTGGTTCACAAAATGAAAAGTCAGTGCACACCAATTTTAAAGATAAAATAAATCTAAGCTTCACTGAAAATGAATAATGGACAACTGTAAAAAAGCAAAGTTTGTAGTATTTGCTTCCACTTGACAGAATTTCTTTAAAGATGTGGTTATCGCCTGCTAAGATCCATCCAGAGTAGCAACAGGTGACTGATTTAGGAACACCTGTAGGATTTCCACCAAGCTAGGCAGCAATACTGCTGCATCCCTCTTCCTCATAGCTCAGAAACAGCTGGTGGACTGTTCTGCCAGAGCAAAACACTATTGGCAAAAATCAGTGGTGGCATCCACTGTGTGGAAAGACAGGGAAGACAGGAAAAATGCTTCTACTTTTCATAGCAATACCTCATAAAATACACCAAGATCAAAGCAAGAAACTATCTAGTAAAACATCTCTTATGATTCCTCACCAGCCTTGTGAGACATTCCTCTGTTGCAGGGTACAATTTCACTCCCAAGATGTCATCTTTAAAAAGACTAAATAAAATCACATATCTCAATATAAGAAACTCAACAGTTTCTTTTTAGTATTATGATTACCAGGAAATAGCAGCTTACTGTTTATTTCATTTAAAAGGATATTAAAAAAAAACAGGTGGGTAGAAGCAGTATTTCCTTTTTACTGTAAAGAAAGGCTCAGAAAAATAATCACTAACAGAACTGTACCAACAAGGGAAAAAGCAGCACTGCCAAGTGTTTAACAAACTGCCAACTGGATGATGCTTCAAACAGGAACAGGAGTTTGGGCTGGTGCAGCTGAAAGCAGAGCACCTGCTAGGCTGCTACCGTCACCTCTTCACAAGCAGAGAACTGCCCATGATGCCACAGCCCCCAAGTACTAGGAAAGACTAAACTTGAATAGATACATGGTCACCTAAGGACTTCACACCTCTGTGTTATGTTTAGTCAAATTCATGGTGATAAAGCATGCTTTAAAAGCAGACATCCTTACTAATACAATTTAAGGAAAGAATACTGCTTTGCTGTTCAATATCCAGTTGGGTGTTATTGATGCCATTTGTCTACCTAGAGCAGACGTTAACATGCACAGTTAGCCACTTCAACTGCAATAAAAGCAGCATTGCTTCTAAACACACTTTACATTAATTTCACATAATGCTAATGAAAAGTACCTTGAAAAAAAGTCTTGTGTCCTCCAGAGGACATTAAAGGCACACTAAAACGCATCTACAGCTTGCCTAGCTGGTTGTTACAGTTATGCAAACAGTTAAATTAGCCTAAGAAAACAACACCGGATGTTTAATTCAGAGCTGGCGAGAGATGTCGTCATCTTGCTACACCAACAGCCCCAAGCACACCACTAACACACAGAAACAATGTGTTTTGGCTGAAGAACTAGTGAGGTCACTTGTGAAAAACCCCTCTATCCACAGAGTGGAATGTTTAAGGGAAAATGAACTACAGGAAAAGTGGCTCCTTTCAGTAAGAAGCCAAAAATCCAGTATGATTTAGCACAGGGACAAAAATGACAGCTAGCCTAAAAACTATTAGAGACTTGAAATCAGGCTGCCTTTACAGCATCACTTTCATTTACAACACTGCATGCACAGGTATAAAAAAAAAATAAATCTCAGATACAATTGAATATAACCTTTTAAAAATGTTCACTGAGTGCTCAACAGTACAGAAAAGCAAAACCACCGAGTTAAAGCAAAATTAACTTCATTAACTATATGATGAAGACCTTACAATGATGCTGCCTGTTAGCAGCTTTAACTCCAAAGAACCTCTGTAATGCAAATTTTTAGGAGATGCTCTGAACTCTGGCTTTAAACAACCATGACACATTTAAACAAGCCCAAAATACAAAGCAAACCAGAAAACAATATTGAAAATAAGCATTTATTCAAGCAGTATACAACACTGGGCAATTTCAAGTTACACTGTGCGTTACACAAAAATTCTTAAGTTTTGTTGTCTTTCGTATTTTTTGGTCAAATACATAAAGTAAAACAGCTATTACTCTAAGTCAATAACGTGCAAGTACCTTCTCTGTGCATGTGAACATCACTACTCCTGTTGTAGAAAGTTTGGCTTCTGGTAAACCTGATGGTAATAATGTGCACTGCTGACACCTGCAAGCCTGACTGGTATTTTAAAACAGGCAGTTGGGTTGAGGGTTTTTTTAACATAAACCGTTTATTTATATTCTTTCCATCCACGACCTCTCTTTACAACTCCAAGGGTAAAAACCACAGAAAACAAACGAAAAAATCCTCCGAGACTAACTCCTACAGGCATTCTGTGTCTGCCTGAAGGCTCGGAATTAAAACCTTTACTTTATCTCGCAATACAGACCAACCCTGCACAAACTCCTGGGTTTTGTGGTTAAAAACAAAGTAATTTAAAACTACGTTGTGTCTCAGATAAAGCTCAAAATGAGACTCGACGGACCCAGTCCGGGCAGCGAGCGGGAGCCCCAGCAGCAGCCCGCAGGCAACCCCAGGCCTCTTCCCTGGCCGCCTCAGCCTCAGATCCTGGAAAACTGATGCTCCCCGCTCAGACCCCACGCTGGGCCTCGCCCCCGTCCCGCCCCTCTGCCTC
>VZRI01009526.1:883016-902170 GCA_013397515.1 Upupa epops | reverse complement strand
CCCCCTCCTCCCCCGCGCGTCCCGCCGGCAGAGACTCGCCTCACACTCGCCGCTCACTCCGCTTCCGCCATCTTCTCGCCTCCCTCCGGGAGGAGGTGCCGCGCACGCGCAGACGGGAGCAATGGGCTCGGGCACGTGACGGATCTAGCTGCCATCTTGGAGGAGCGGAGGGGCGTCGCGGGTTCGGAGCGGCGAGGGTGATTGCGGGTCACCGCGGGGCCCTCTCAGACTGCGGTGAGGGAACAGCTCGTGTCACAGTAAGTTAGGCACGTTGTGCTAGGGAGCAGGGGGCTGGTCGCTCGCTTAGGGCATGTGCTGAGGAATTACCACTTAGTTGTCCCAGGGGAGTGGAAAGGCTGGTTTATGTGTTGTCAGGGCCGTTAGTAAGTTTTACTTAATGCGTTCACAGCAGTAGGAAAATGGAGGGTACCTGCTGTTTTGTGTGCAGTTCATTGGTTACAGTCAGGGTAGTACCTGCTCAAAGTACTTTTACACACGGCTGTGCTAGGACCTCAGCAGCTCCAGCCAGGACATTGACTGGTGGTAAACTTACTTCTATGAGAATGATGGTACAGAGGTGGCTTTTAGACCTATTAGCATTCAGTTCCTTCCTCTGAGATACTCTCGGAGTGTGTTCTTGCTATAGACCACCTCTTCTTCTAAAGTAACCCTAATTGAGCCCTTCTTCCATGAGGACAGGTTGGAGAGTTGGGGTTTCTCAACCTGGAGAAAATATGGCTCTGGGGACAGCTTCTGCCAGCATTTTAAGTACTTAAAGATATTCTATAAGAAAGATGGGGAAGGACTTAGCAGGGTCTGTTGCAACATGAAGGGGGGGTGGTGGTGATGGTTTTAAACCAAAAGAGCATTTCTTTAGATTGGATATAAGGAACAAATCTTTTACAGTGAGGGTGGTGAAACACTGGCACAGGTTGACCAGGAAGGTAGCAGAGACTCCACCCCTGGAGATACTCAAGATCAGGATAGATGAGGGTCTGAGCAACCTACTCTGGTTAAAGATGTCTCTGCTCACTGTGGGGCAGGGGATTGGACTAGATGACCTTTAAAGATCCCTCCCAACTCAATGCATTCAGTGATTCTATGTGAATAATTACAGTCTGAAATTAGCAGATACTGCCTGTTACCTGGCACAGATGAACAGAGCTCAAGTTTCATAAAGACAAGTAGCTGTTCTACCTCATAGACCTAATTCAAGTCTTATGTGGAACATCTTGACAAACTCAGCACCCTTGCCCTCTCTATGAATTGTCTTTATGTGATGAAGAAATATATTCTGTAGCTTGGATTTACATAACTAGTAATTGTATGCAAAATGCCATAATTGCCAGGTACATCAGTATTTTCAAGGTAGCTTCTATTCCCTTTGGCACAGAAAGAAAGCAGCTCAGTGTGGTGTTACAGAGAATATTGCTATGTTTGACAGAAGTGCTGTTTCATGATGCTTGAAATATTTGATACCAACTCTGTTGTGTGAATAAAGAAGAAAGTGGTTAAAAAGACAAAAGAGCAACAGGAACAAATACTGAAATGTAACTCGATACTTCTCTCAGCATTTAGGTTGCTGTTACCAACTGATAACTGGGTATGAAGGAGGGAGGATAAGTCAGATGTTTAGCAGCTAGTCAGGATATTGTATTTGCAGAGAAAAGAACTTTTGGTTAGTGTCTTAAAAAAAACAACCTTACAAAATAATATAGCCAATCTTAAACAGTGGAAGGGTAAAGCAGCTAGTAACCACAGCACTGCCTGTTACAATTTGCCAGGTGTAGTGAAGGTGCCTAGTTTCTATTAAAGAAAATATAATAATTCAGTAGGAGAAAATAGTAATTTTTCTAGGTTAAGAAAGAAAGGTAGGGAAAAACAAAGAATATGAAGACTACTGCTGAAATACTGGAGATACTGTAGGAAATAGAATGTTGGATACTGGTGGCAGACACAGGTGAGTTCAGGTACAGGAAGGTACTTCCTACTGTACAAAAAAGGATGTAAGACTGTGTGCAAGCTGAGTGGAACAATTTATTGAGGAAAATAAACCTAAACAACCAATACAGGAAAAGTCAGATAGCATGAAAAACAATAGTATGCTTTGTAACCACACCTAAGGTAAACAGCAAAGAGAGCCTGAAGTTATTTTATCACCAGTATGTGAACATGAAGAGCCGAACACAATGCTCCAGCTCAGATCCGGATGTGATGGTGACTGGAGTGTGAAGTGGGTAGTAGGAGAAAGGAATTGTCCTTACTGTAACAGAAATCAAATATCCCATATTTCTTGGGATTACCAGAACCACCTGTCTGCAGAAAGTGTTGGGCAATGGAAAATGGTGTTACCAGAGAACCTACTGATGCATTGTTAAATAGCCAAAGTCGGAAGGAAATTCTACTTGCAGAAATAAGGTGGCTTATGATTAACTATTTTAATAAAATACTTTTTGACTATCCCACTTAATCCTCTTGTATTTTTTAAAATACCTTACCTGTTTGATAGCATAGAATGGCTTGGGTTTGAACGGACCCCAGAGATGATCAAAATCCACCTCCAATCCCCTCCCACAGCTAGGGACACCTCTCACCAGTCCGGGTTATCCAGAACCCCATCCCACCAGGTTTTGAACACTTCAGGGATGGAGCAGCCACACTCCCCCTGGGCAACCTGTTCCAGTGTCTCAACAGCCTCAGAGTGAGGAATTTCCTCTTTGGAGCGGCTCCAGTTGCCCTCTGCTGCTCTTCCCAGCTCTGGGCACAGCGCAGGTTCTCAACCAACTGCCCCTGCCCGCTCTCCTGACTCTTCACAACCTCTGGAACAAGGACAATCCCATTTGTACCTGAGGAGCTGGCTGGGTCCCGCCCCGCAGGTGCGCGCTGAGCCCCGGGACGAGCCCACATGGCGCGGGGGGAACACACCACAGAACACAACACGCGAACGTGGCTCCTGCCTGCCCTGGGCGCGCGGCTGTTTGACCGGCCACTGCGAAACCACTACCCCGCGCCCGTTTCCTGCCGGGGCGCGGCAGTGCTCCTGCCCCGCTCTCCCGGCCCCTTCCCAGTGCTTCCCCACCTTTCCCCTCCGCCGTGGTTCCGCCCGTCCCGGGCTAGCGCCGTGAGGCGGGGCCGGGCTTGCCGCGCGCTCTCGGGGAGCTTCGGGGGCGCGCAGCTGCCGCCTCACGCTGTCGCGTCCTCCCGTTTCCTCAGCCAGTACCTCGGCCCTCACTACACACGCCGCGCCCCGCCGCGCCGGGCTGGGCCTTACCGCGGGAGCGGGGGGATGCCGACACAGCGGGACAGCGGCGGCACCAGTACCATGTCGGCTCCGGGAGGCGGAGGGAGCGGCCTCGGCGGGGACAGCGCCCACCAGGTCCGGGTTAAGGCCTACTACAAGGGGTGAGTGTGGGGCCCCGGCGGGTGGAGGGGCGGGAGAGGCGACCGACAGTGCCTGGGCAGAGTCGGCGCGGGCCTGCCCGAGATCTCGGAGTGGGGCCTCCCCGGCCTTGGGTCCGTGTGTGTGGCATGTGGGGGCATCCCCGCGCTTGTTGGGTCTCCGCCCTCCCGCGTCTGCAAACAAGGATGGAGCTGGGGGGTCTCCCCGGCCCCGCGCACCCCTACGCCCTGGTTCGGTACCCGCTGCTAGTAATAAGGGTATGTATGTCCCGTCCTAACGCTTTGTGGGTTAAGAGTTGGACCCGATGATCATAAAGGTCTTCTTCAACCTAAATGATTCTGTGTTTAATTCTCAATGTATTTGGGGTCCAGCTTTGGACATGGTCTCTGCTTGATACTCGGGTTAGGCGTGTTAAGATGAAAACCTATTTAATCGGTTTTTAGGTTGTTTCCCAGGTACTGAGTGGCTTCTGTGGGAGTCTGCAAGTGGTAACTAAGATGCATCTGCAGCCACTTCTGTTGTAAAAGAAAAAAAGGCTAGAATACGAAAATCTGAATGTTACTGGTCTAAGTCTGTGGCTTTCCAGTAGTAACGTACAAGGCAGAGGATGTGTTCTGCTCTGGGTTCACTATTAAACAGTAACAGTTACAGGACCTAATTTTAAAAGTTTGAGTGCAAGGGCTGATGATGGTTCATTGGTCCATTAAGCTTAAGAGGAGGTGATCTAAGCAGAAAGAAATGTAGGTTTTGGTTTTTTTGATTAAGGGACAACACATGAAACTCTCAATAGCTCCTTTCCGATTATCTAAGTTAAGTAGGAGAGTTACATTTATAGCATTTATTATCTGGTATCTCTAGCTTTATAATTTTAAGGAGAGACAGTAGAAATCATGCTGAGCATTTGGTACCTCAGTTTATTTCTGATTTATGTCTGCTTTGGAGGTTTTATTGACAGAAGTCTATTAAAGTATTGTAGGGACTGGCAGGATCCTTGTTTTTAAAGGACAGTGTGTCTAAGTGACAGCAAGTGAAATTCCAGACTTTGTTTTGTAGTCCCTTTAATCCCTTTCTTAAGGACAGGGAGATGTCCCTAGTTATCAACTGGCAGAAGTATGGGTTCAGCCAGGCAGTCAACTAAAGTGGGAGCTGTTCCCAGTTAAAACCATGTGATTTTCTTCTGCTGAGTGAGTTTTCATCTTGATCGTTTGCACACACAATCCCACAAACTCTCCCTTTAACCCTGGGAGGCTGTGGTGCAGGAGCAGGGTGAAATCAGCTCAGGCTTATGTGAGCGAGGAAGAACACTGCTCCATTGGACAGGAATGTTCACTCATGACACTTTAAATATTAGATAATAACTTCACAGACATTGCAATGAATTCTTTTGAGTCTATAACATCTTACTTGTTAATGCAGTTATCAATTTACTTTTAGGAATGATGACTCATGTAGGGTGTTGGTTAATACCAACAGACTGGCAGACCAAATACCCTGATCTTGTTTTGGTTTGAGACCTAAACAAATTATTCTGTCCATTTTCTTACAACAGAAGTTCTCCTTTGCCTCTCAGACAGACCAGCACTATCAACAAGTGGGTATTGAAGCAAAACACTTCACCTGCACTTAGACTGAAATGAGATGAAGACTAATTGAAGGCAGTATTTTCCCCTTTTGTCAGTAATGTTCTGAAGATTAAAGTTGGAGAGAGGATTAAGTAAGAAATAGTGTTAATGAGGAACTGATAAATGGCTGTTTTAAGAGAGATTAAGTGCGTTGTAGAAGTTATATTGAGTGTATCTACAGGATGTTCTTTTCAACTTCCAGGAGTTTCTGGTTAATTTGAGAAACCCAACAATTCAAAAGCCCAGATTTGTTCTTGAAATGCTTGGGAAATCGATAGTCAGTTGGGATAGTTGCCTGGGGCTTGAGATGTGGCACTTACTGACTTTGGGCAAAGACCCATACCTGAATCCTCCCTTAGTCTGGCTCAGCGTCTAATTGCTTTTCTCAGCCATGACAAAGACTTTCATGAGGTTCTCTTTGAAGAGTCTTTGTTTTGCTCAGCTGTGCAGTACTAATTCTTTATCTTAAATTCATGAAATATGTAAAACCAGGAAGGAAAATTTTCCTAAAATAAAGGGATCATGAGAGTGAGAGGATGGGAATTCCCGGAGACTTTGGAATTTGGGCATTAGATGGAGTTTATCCAGATAATTCCTTCTCTTGGGTGAAGCCACCCTTACCTTCCTGTTACCATAATCTGTGCGCTGTATGTCCTGGAGGTTCCTGAGTAAGTTCTAAGGAATTTAATGTATTAAACCAAGTGTTTATGTACATTTTTTTGGTTAATACAGTAACAAAGTGAGACAGCTTCTAATATGCGCAGCATCTGTGATTAGAACCATTTCAGTTTTCTGATACTATTTAAAGTTTACTTTTCATCTTAGCTCCTTTGTTGTAGATGTTAACAGTTTGATGTAGTGAACAGAAAACACCATTAACACGTATAGGAACATTGTGTTGTAGCAGTAGAAAACAGGTAGGAATAACATGCTGCTTATCTGCAAGAATCTTGAAGGACTGATGTTTATTTTTTAAAAAAAGAAAATCAACAAACTTGAAGAACCATTTTTCTGTCTGATTAGAACTTGTGACTTGTGTTCTTTCAGTGCGTGCCATAGATTTTGCTCTGTTCTAGCTGTGTAAGCTGTAAAATGGGATAGACTTCTAAGTAGTGAAAGACTTAGGTTACCAATGCTTTGCCCACCTTCAGTTTGATTTGCTTTAAATGAAGGATACTCCTGACACTACTCTCACAATACATGGTAAACTTGCTGCTTCCCTTAATTTTAATGCACACACATGGGTGGGAAAAGTGTCAGGGAAGATGAAGTTGTAAAATCAAAATGTACCTCCATAAATATTTCCAAGAATTCAAATTCTTAAGATTTGTTTGAGTTACAACATCCTTTCTTTATATTTTTCTTTTGCTGGAACATTTTCTGTTTGATTATTCAGCTCAATATTTTTTATCTGTTGATGATCAAGTCCTGTGTAGGGCTGTTCAGTTTAAGAAAGCTTTGGTGTAAGCCTATAAACACATTTTAACCCCTTCTTGCTGTTTCAACATTGAGTTAATTCTTGAGCGATATATTTTCTCCATAAAAACAGACTGTGGGAGCAGGCTGATTGAGAGTTCAGAAGCATTTGGGACAGAGATTCTTCACATTCTAAATGACAAGGGCTGCACCTTACCATGCTGAAACAGCAGCATTCTTCATCTGGTTTTGTGTTCTCTAGTGTTTGTTTAGATGCTTATAACTTGCATTTTCTCAGGGTTTCTGTGGTTTATTTTTGAGAAATCTGTAGGGGACCTATTTGGGTAGTCCCTTCAGAAGTATGAGTAAAATGATTATTAATACTTAATGAAGATGCAAGTGACAACACTTTAACTGAAAGTAATTCAGGACATGTACTGACTTGTTTATTTCCCCATTTCCTACTCACAGGCCCCTGTCTAAGACAAATTTTAAAAACCCTGGTGCTTCCACTGTAAGAGTGAATTGACACATCCAGATCTGAAGGGTGTGCTTGAATCAGGTTTTCTTCTAATTCCCAGTGTGTGTGTCATGAGGAGGCAAGTAAGAATATATATAAACACAGTTACTAATAGTACATAAGGTTGTCTTATAAGCATATAACGCAAAGGTGTGATAACAGAATCTTCTTGTCTCAGTGGAAAATGTCAGTGTTGTCCCTAGAGTTAAAACTATATAGTAAAAACTATATAGTAAAAAATAAAGCTTGTAGGAGGACCTGTAACTTTTCATTTCTGTGTTATGTAAAATTGGCTTCACATCTCCAGGATAAATGTGCTGAGTTTGCAATTAGCAGAGGTACTCCAAAAGACTGATCAGTGTTAGTTAGAGATAACGAGTTCTTCCAAAATGTTAGTTAATAGTTGATACACATCCTATTGGAGGTATTGAGAGTAGTCGTTTAGAGAATGTGCTTCAGTTCCTGTTTTGTGCTTAACTTTCCTGTTATTTGAAGGGTAACTATTTTGCTACTTTAAGGTAGCAAGCAGTAGGAAGAGGGGTTTTTCATTTGATAACAGCTTTTACTTCATAAATCAGGGATTCCTGATCTCTTCAACACATCTTCATATTGTGACCTTCTTTTCACAGTAGTACAGATAAATCTATTTTAAATGAACTCAAATCACTAAATTCAGAACTCAGATGAACAGATTTAGCTGACGGTTTTTATTAATCTGTCATTTTTACTAGAGCATCAGTGATTGCAGTCTCTTTTAGGATTATGGTTCATCACAGAACTTTTGGTTGATGGTAGCAGTCATGTAGTCACCACTTCTGTTAACATACCCTGTCCCATTATGAACTAGTTCACTCACAACATAAACTTAACTGACTCCTCAGTGCCCTTCAGAACATAATTTTATGTGTAAGAAAATACTCCAGAGTGGATATATCTGCACTAAAATGTCAGTAAATGTAGGAATGGCAATCTTGAGCCCAAAATCAGTGGAGTTGCTCAGTAAGCAGTGCCTTATTTCTTCCCCTGACAAACAGGAAATACAGGTTAAGACTTTGCCTCCCAATACAGTCTCTTGGGTTTCACTTTGGGTGCCTGTGTGTCTGTAGCAGCACTTTACTGTGAAATCTCCCTTGGTTTTCAGAGATAAACACTGACACTAGGTTTGCAGTCTGTGCATTTCAAGAGAGGATGCACAGGGAGACTAGTATCTGAGCGAAGTTTGCCTTGTGGAGTAGGCACAGTTGGGTGTTTCAGGCAAAGCCCCTTTGCCCCGAAGTGCCATGTCTAAGTACAGGGATCCAGATACTGTTTTGTCTTGTGTGGAAAGAAAAGAGGAGCAATTCCTCAAGCAAATTATTTAGCAGGTTTTTGAGTGCTTCATTCATACTATTGAAGTGCTGCCATTTTACTATCCTAATTGCTTACTGGAGTCTTTCCCCTAACTTGACTACCTCTGATCATGCTCATCAGTTTAGAATTACCAAACTGTTCTGTTGGGGTGATTAGAAATTGCTACTTTGTTTTACTTATGCTGCTGGACTTAAAGAGCCTGAGGCTCTTTTATGACGTGTCCCCTCTGCCACTCCTGAATGTGGTTCAGGTTCAGTCATCTCGGTAAGTTAAGTCACCTACTTGATAATGTTCTGCCCATGCACAAGATGATTTTAAGACGTTTAACTTGCTGCATATGTACATGTCAGCCTTGTAGGTGTGTTGATGTAAATTTTCATCAAATATAAACTTTGTTGCTTCAGTTATTTCCACACACACTCGCACACCAATAGTAGAGAGATTTTTACAGGAAGAGGAAGATTAATCTCGTAGCTTGAATGCTGGACTTACACAAAGTGTTTGAAGAACAGTGTGGTAAACAGCTTTTTCTTTTCCCTGTACCTTCCTCTGACCAGTATCTCTGAAACTATTTATTTAAAGGACTGCAGCTGAGTCACTTATTCCTCTTTATGGTCCCGCAAATACCAAGACAGTGGGTCAGTGTTTTATGTTAATATATTTAAAACACTAGGTTAACTCAATCTTAATCATAGCAGAAATACCTATTCAGCATAACAGTAAAGTAGTAAGTTTTAATTTACACAAAGTGTTCTAATAACATACACATCTACGCAATCAAAATTTAGTTGGAGGAAAAAGTTACAAAAAATTTATTAAAAAATATTACATGTTTCCAGTGGATTAAGGGGAGTTGGACTCTGTGATCTTCAGAGAACCCTTCCAACCCCTAACATTCTGTGATTATTGATCCAAATATTGGAGGTGCCCTTAAAAGTCTGATGATGTTTCACTACAGTGACAGAGAAGGAGGATGGAGGCAAATACTTAAAATTTAGTGCTTATAACAAAAAAATAATAAAGAGCAAACGAAACATTAATACTGTCCTTCCATTTTTTGCATTATTTAATTATTTGGTTTTCACTTGTATTTCATTTCTCTGTGTGTTTAATATCGGTTGCATCTCAATTTATAGTTAATTTGGGTATGTAGATTTTAGTTTTTCTCTAAGCAGATACCTGAAGGATTAAATGTCAACTGGTTGGTAGTAAGAATCACTCAGAGCCTGACTTTTGTTACAGGACGAGAATCTGCGTGTGAATGGTTTAATATTTTTTGAGAGTGCTGCAAGGAGGGATGAGTTTTGTTAGTCATATATGGAAGACATTGGAGGTGATGATCAAATGATACTTACTGGGGTATAATTTCTCAAATTACTTTTTCTCAGGGACATCATGATAACGTATTTTGAACCTTCCATCTCATTCGAGGGACTGTGCAATGAAGTTCGAGACATGTGCTCCTTTGACAACGAACAGCTTTTCACCATGAAGTGGATTGATGAAGAAGGTAAATCGATTGATGGCCATTGTTTGTCATTTCCCTTTCATCCTCTTTCCTACTGCTTATGTAAAGTAAGCTTACAAAACAATGTACTCCATGAGTATGATTTTAGAAATAGTAAATCTGACTCTGTGTCAGATTTAGTGCCTGTTTAAGTCTGTCTTAGTAGATGGTGGTTCTTGTTCTGGATAGCATGGGGTTTTTTAACCAATCAAATAAATTAAGACTCAGCGATTATCAAAATTCTGCTTTAATGCTAGAATTTATTAGGAAGGGAATGGAAACTATTCCCTTGTAGTGCTGAAGAAGCACGTGATTCACATTAAATCTTTCAGAGTTAAACCATCATTAAATGATAGAAATTCTTTATCTACCATATTGACACAGTTCTGAAGCTGAGTTGTAAAACTTTTAGTAAAACTTTTGCTGACTTTTAAAAGAGAAATTAGTTATCCAAGTAGCTTTTAGTAGTGTAGTAATAATCTTGGCTGAGAATCTTCTTATCTCTAGTGCTTACATTATCCATGGTAAAGTTTAACGCTGATGAAAATAAGGTCAGTTTGTTCTGCCTTTTCCTTAACAGACGTAGTTCCACATTGAGCTGTATCTATACATTAGTCTATTTGTGAAAAGGCTTTTTGTAGCTCCCGTTTTCTTTGAGGAATTGGTGTATTCTACACATAGGTTTTGAGCTACACCAAAGATACCTGAATTATGAATATCTGTTGGGTTATTTTAGCATGTTGAGGACTTAATATGATACATGAAAGACCATAATGTGCCATGATTTGTTGGCAGTGATTAACATAAATGGTGTTTATAGAACCATTTCCTCCACTTCTCATAGCTTTCCCATTCAAAATTGGGTGAGTGCCAGTTTATTCTCAACTTAAACTAAACATGGACCAGAGCTGATTTTTGGAAGTGCTCTATGGGCAGATTTGTTGAAGATTATATGGTCTTGGGAGTCTGACCAGGTTTTCTTTTTTGTTTTCTTTTTTTCCTTTTTTCTTCCTCTCATCAGTTCTAAGCTATTTACAGCAGACAGTGAAGGTACTTGTTAGACTATAACCCATGCTGCTTGTAGCATAGGTCAAGATCGGGTGTCTAAGCCATCTCTTCACTACTTCCTGACTGAACTAATGATCACATCTGTGACTGAACTGGATTTACGTAGTCACTGAGGTTTTTTAATTGTCTTATACAAAAGATCTTTTTAGTGTTTGGTTGTAACTACTTTCCTTTCACAAAGGTAATAGTGCACAAAGGCATAGGGGATTTAGTTTAGTGGAATCACTTTAAAGTGCTCAAATGCAACTGGAAAATAGAATGAACTTGATTTGATTGTATTTACAAATTTCTGTTTTATCTGCATGCAGTCAGTTCGTTTTACCTGCATCTTCTGACATATCCTGTAGGATGGATGCTAACCCTGGGTTTGCATTCTCTCTTTTGTTTCTTACTATATAACTCAAGTCAGTATTTTCCTATGACATTTACCTCAGTGGCTACAGAAACACTGCTCTGGACTTGTTGAAAGAGCATGTCTGTCTATAAACATTCTGAGAACCTCCTTGTTGTCTGACAAAGGGAAACAGAAAACTGTTTGCACAGGTGTCAGAAACATATGGAGGAAAAACTCGTTTGTTGATTCTTATAGTGAGTCCAAACAAATGCAGTTGATTCTTCTGCTGTGCTCTGCCCTATGTGTGTGTGCAGCTTGATGTCCAGATTGTAAGGGGGAATGAGTGTGGCGAAAAACTATTACAGTGGGCTGCAGAGACTTGTTTTAAGGATTGTGAGATGTAGAAAAGAGTAAAGGCAGAATGCTGCAGATGGACAGTTATGTTCTTAACTAATATTTTAGAACTAGAAAAGAATGAATAAAATGAATCAAGTTAACCTGAACAATGTCTGTAGGGTGGATTCTAAGTATCTGCCTGCCTGCTAGGGGTGTGGATCTCTGATAAATCCCATGTCCTCACACTGTGAAGATCATTTGTAGGTGAAGGGGGAGAAATAAAAGATAAAATAATGTCTTTTCTTTTTTTCTTTTTTTTTTTTGAGCAGTGTTGACTTGGATCCAACATAGCTTTAGAAATGTTTCAGTTACAGTAGTGTTCTGAACAAAGTTTCATCTTCTAGGGTGATAATTTTCTATGATGTTACCAATGTGCATCAGACACCAAAGGAAACGTTTTGGACACAGTTCTTCTTCCAGTCTTTATAATCATTTCCAAACACTAACAGACACAGCTAATAGTAACAGGCACCGTTAAAATCCAGATGAAGTCTTTAGATGAAACTTCAGCAGTCTGCCTGTCTGAAGGAATGTGAGCCAAAGCGAGAAAGAAGGTCATTCATTCCTTGTCTGAGGAACCAGAGTCCTGAATACCACAGATCTCAAGCTTGATCACCTCTGTTCCATCTGTTCCAAGGTTTTATACCAACCTAGATGTTGTAATTATCCTGATCTAATTGTTATTTTATAATTCTGAAATACCTTTGTGGATGTGTTTCTTTTTTTAGAAATATAGACCTCCTCACCTTCCAGTGAGTCCTAAACTGTTACTTCTGAAACACAAAATTATTAAAGCAATTCCAATGCAGTCTTGTCAGAGAAACTTTAAAACATGTGCCAGACGTTTGTGTGATAACCTGTTCTGTCTCAAACGGTCAACAAAGGTGTAATTGTGTTACAAAAAACCACACACAACCAACCGACACTTTTTTCTGCCTAGGAACCTTTTCTATAAGAGCTTTTATTTCCAGTTGTCCTCTAAGTAGAAAAAAATAGTTAAAAATCAGAAAAAAAAAGAATGTTTTCACTCAGGTTAAATGTTTCTTCAGTGTCTTATTTGAGGGAGGACGAGAGATCCAAGTGCTTTTGCACCTCCTGGTTGAAATCTTGGCAATGTTAAAGGAGCTGTGAAAATAAGAATTGATTGAGTTGTAATAAAAAAATTGTAATAAAATGAAGTAAAACAGAACCTTAGAAGTGTTGGAGGTGCAGAAGGATAATCTGCACTCCTGTACTGAAGCAATGTCTAATGTTTGTGACAGAGCAGACCAGTGGTATCTAGTGAGTATGATCTGTTTTCTTCATGGGAACTTACCTTTATATTGTCCTTGAAAGCTTTTGGTGTGATGGGATGTTCAGATGTGCTTTCTGATCAGTGTTAACAAGGTTGCCACACTTAATATCGTTGTATTTTGCTACAATAATTGCCTCAGAATCAGCTGCGAGGGAACTGTTGAATGGCATAGAATTGGATTGAGCTTTGTATTGCCCTCTCTTATTTCCACAGGAGATCCATGTACAGTTTCTTCTCAGCTGGAGTTAGAAGAAGCCTTTCGGTTGTATGAACTGAACAAGGATTCAGAGCTTCTAATTCATGGTACGTGAACTTTACTGTGTTACCTCTCATGCTTCTACCTGTGAAGAAGGGGAATTTTTACCTTGTGTTATGTGTGTCTTTAGCACTGTTCCATTCATTACCTTCTTTAGGAAATAGCTTGGTTTATTCTTCCTTTTGCTCTTATTTCTCATGTATATCACTGTTAGGTCCAGAAAAAGTGGTTTGTGGCAGCTTTTCAACTTGCCTGCTCTAGCACAAAGTTTTGATAAAATGGCAGTCTGTAATGTCTTTCATTAATTATGTCTTTCATTAATGTCATGTAATCTGTCTGAAATAAAAAGTAATTAGAAATTAATGCCTGTATTTCAGTATTTCCTTGTGTACCAGAACGGCCTGGCATGCCTTGTCCAGGAGAAGACAGTAAGTAGACATTTTTGTTAAGAAGCATAGAAAACCAGGAAAGCAGATTTCCTGTTTTAGGCTTTTTGATATTCTATGGTTTGTTGTCCTAACGTATGAATATCAGTAGTGCAAATCTTTGCAAATTAAATATTTAGAAGTAATAGAAAATCTTGCCAAACTTAAATGTCATTTGTCACTCTGAGTCACGTTAATAAGCATTTCACATTCCTGTTCACATCCATGTCACTCTGCTTTTCTTGCTTTTGCCTTGTGTAGCTTGAAAACTTTTCCTATCCTATTCCTGTCCTTTTGGTAATTGCCAGATTGCTGTCTGAGTAATGTGAACAAAGGCTTGTAACCAATGGTGATGACTTGTCTCACCATTTAGAGATATTTAATTTTAAATTGATGTTTAAGTACTACAGGGGGTCTTCTCTGAAGAACTCCTAGTTGTATTAGCTAACGCACTAGACATTAAAAAGGTTTTTCCTCTGTCTGTAAGGTTTGTGAAAGAGCATGAGTATGGTACACACACGCACACATCTGTCAGCTGGGTATCCAGTGATGACAAATGTGAATGTCGCTGCTTAAAAATTAGCTTTCACAGTGTGGGTAATGCTGAGTCTCTGAAGAAATTTGGTTTGGGACTGAATCAGAAATAGGTTTTGACTTGGTGTAGTTTTAGGTATTCTAGTTTGTATGTTCTGATTTCCAGTTTTGGTTCCTGACATGCCTCTAGTGATAAAAACTAAAAACCGAACAGTGGCAGTCATGGACCTAAAACCCTGGAGGACTTGTGGAAGCAGTTTTATAAATCAGGACATGCTCCTGAAATTCACATTCTTTCCTCCTCTCCCCACAGCATTTCCCCACGCATAGGTAAGGTTGGTGCATACTTTGCACACGTGTTTGCAGTGTTTGGTTACTTTTCCTTCTCTTGACTCACTGTTCCTTTTAACTTTGGAAAAGCGGAACTAACTTTGAGGTGATTGAGATATTTTACTTCAAATTTTTTCCACAATTTAAAACCTGAAAAAGATGCTTAGAACATTACTTTGCATTTCTGTAAATGCAGGAATGAAACTTTTCTCTGCAAATCACTCTACACAGAAACGTCCGTAAGAAGATGTTGTAATACTGTGTTTATATTTTTATGGATATAATCGTATGTTTTTCCTCTTAGAATCCATTTATCGCCGAGGCGCCCGCCGGTGGCGAAAGCTCTATTGTGCAAATGGTCACACTTTCCAAGCCAAACGATTTAACAGGGTGAGACTCTTGTTGGGTACTTAAAACCACGGTACAGGGATGTCTTGATTTTGTTATTACAGCGTCACTGCCTTGAAAACCTATAAGGTAGTTTTATTCTCGTTTTTGTTGTTTGTCTGTGTTGACTTTTGGTAACCCTATAGTTTCAGGAAACATGTTATTAAATTATCAGGAACTTAAAATAGAGTTTGAAAAAAATTAGACTATACGTAAAGTGAATGGAAACTGAAACTGTGGTATCAGTTATATCAGTGCTCTTGTGTTCCCTTCAAATCTCCTCAAGGACAAAGTCAAACAGTCTAGATGCCTGTGAGCTGAAAGTATGTTTTCGGTTGTCTTAAATTTTGGGGATAGAAAGGTCTGAACTTGTGTGTGATCCACTGACTTTTATGACTTTTGAACAAAAAGCTGAGCCTGACAGGTAATTGATTGAAAATAAATGATTTGTAATGTTTTTACAAAGCAATGGTCATGTATAATTAGTCATGGACCAGGAAGGCTCTGTTGTGTTTAGAAAAAGCAGCAGCAAAAAACCTCAAACCCCAAATACTTAAATAAGCCAGGTTCCTTGACAGCTTCAGTAATCTTCCCTTCTTTTCTAAGCTCAGTGTATTGTGTGCTTAATGCTTGAGAATTTCTCCACTAAATGTCATCTTGAGCATCCTTCATATCTAACTTCTGCACTTTTTTTGCACCCTGACCCTTGTTTTTGAATTGTTTCCTGGTCAAAGCTGTGGAGGCACTGCAGTTTAATCAATTAATTCCCACTTTTGTTTTCATAGGCAGCCTGTTTTTATGGATCTTTTGAATTGTTTCCTGTAAATCTGGTGGTTTAATGTATTGAAGCTTTTGCTCGCCCGCCTTCTTCTGTAAGGACTCTTTATGCAGAGATGAATTAGTTTGGTCACAGCAGCCTGTTGATTCAGCTGCCACACGTTGAGCTGCAGTTGTCCCGTGTCTCTCTGGGTCTATGTACAGCAGAAGAGGCTGATTGTGCCTGTACTTTCCTGTGTAGATGACACATTCTGTACAGCAATTCTGCTTATTCTTATTGTTCAGCTATAATTTTTGTGCTCCTCTGTATTGTATCTGCCTGTTCTTAAAGTTTTGAGATAGAAACTCTTGGTACATTGGCAAGTTCAGCTGGGATCATTCTGATCTCCTGTTCTGTGTTTTTGTTAATGAAAATGTGGCTGAACGGTTTGTATTGATCTGCTCTCTAATTGGTTTTGTTGGTTTGTCATTCTAGAGAGCCCACTGTGCCATCTGCACAGACCGAATATGGGGCCTGGGTCGGCAGGGTTATAAATGCATCAACTGCAAACTCCTTGTTCACAAGAAGTGTCACAAACTTGTCAGTAATGAATGTGGTCGTCACACACTACAGCCAGTAAGTAAAACTTGTCTGAAAAGGTGCCTCAAAGAAACAACAACCAATAAAAAAACCCCAAAACATCCGTGTTTCATATTAACAATTTCCAAACTACAGTCTGCAAATAGTCATAAAAAATGAAACCTCGTTCTTATGGTTACTGTGATACTTAGAAAATTTGAGATTCACTCAGCAGCAATAGCAAACCAGGAGTCTTTAATTTTCACATCTGATACTCCTGTCAAATATAAACATAAATGATATTTCTGTCGTTCTTCTCTGTGGTGTTACGTAGCACTGTATGTAATGTATAGAAACACACACTATTTACATTTTTTCTAAGTAACAGATTATTAGGCTGCTTCTTATTTTACAGAAAGGAAAAAAGTGTAGAAGTTCTGACTTTTCTCCCAAGAATTTCAAAGATCTTTAGTTCTTAAGTCCCCAGAAAAATTCATATTATTACTTCTCTGGGATTAATATTGAAAGCAAACAGCTACAAGTCTGTATTTTATTAATTGATTAAAATAATATATGTACTGCTGAAATACTTTGGGCTTTCTGTTTCATTGGTCATCTGCTATACTACTTTGTCATGCGAATTTGTCACTTCACCAGCTTCTGGAAATACGTCATAACTTCTGAAAAACAGGTAAAATAAGGACTGCAGAGGTTTATATATTTATATATGGATTAAATCAGTAACTGTGTTCCCTAAACAAGTTAAAAAGTAGTTGGGTCATATTCCTTGGGCATCATGGATTTAGTTATTATGTCTAAAATAATATTTCTCATACTTGGACGGTCTTACAAAAATCTTGTGTGTATTTGCAGGAACCGATAATGCCTATGGATCCATCATCCGTGCATCCAGATAATGTAGAATCAGGTAAGGTTATTATTTTTTTTGTTTAAATTACAGTAAGTTGCTAAAATATGGATTTAAAAATGAAAGAAAGTAAATGATTTTTAGACACCTTTGGTTGTCTTCATAGAACAAAGAAAACAGACAATTTTGTAATGCTAAGTGGGATATAAATATTCTTCTGTTTCTCCTGTATTAACAGTTTAAAAATCTTGCCTAAAAAGGGAGAGTTTAGACTTGGTTGCATTTTTCCAGCAGAGAGCTGGGTGCTTTAATGCCCTGGTCAAACAAATGAAACCTAAACAAAATCAGTAGGGCTGGTACTGGATCTATAGCCAAACAGCTTCATTCTTGTAGCAGCAGCAGTCAGAGTGATGATTATGACATATGAATTTGGATTTAGAAGGCAGGCAGTTTGAAAACTGAACAAACCACTGTTGTGCATGAGATTCTGTGTGTGGAGTCAATGTTAATCCAAAGGGATCCTCAAGGATAGAGTTCTGTATTAGCCATAACTGATTGTCAGTGCAGGATTGCAAAAGAATGATCCTGATCATTTAAGAAAGAAAAGCAACAAACATGACAGTTTTAAATACTTCAAATAGATGCATTTAAATTACTTACCTCTCTGATTGAGCTCTTACACATGGAAAGTTTGAGGCAAAAGAAAATACTGTTGTGTTGTATTGGTCTAATAATTTCTCTTGCACCTCTAGTAATTCCGTACAATCCCTCAAGTCATGAGAGCTTGGACCATGTTGGTGAAGAAAAAGAGGTAAAGTATCTTAACCTTGCTAACTGTGTCTCTCTCTGTTTCAGGATTTTAGCAATTTAATTTGTCACAAGCTGCAAACCTGTGCCTAGAGTTGTTGCTTACTCAGACTAATGCATGTTTGGCTTGCGAGCTGCTTTATTTTGAACCATCACTTGAGAAGCGCTTCAATTTACAAACTACTCCAAACTCCTCCAGTTTCATATGCTTCTTATTACCCAAGTCTCCTATGCTTCCTTCCTTTCCCCTGACATTCCTTTCCAGGACAGTGGAGTTTTAAGAAAAACAAGCGTTAATTGAATCAGTTGTTTATATTAATTTTGGTCTTCTGTTTGCAATGCTAACTTCTGCAGCTGTTCGAACTGGTAGACCTCCATACTAATTATATCATCTTTATCAAAAGGCAATGAGCATTAGAGAAAGTGGCAAAGCTTCCTCCAGCCTGGGTCTTCAGGACTTTGATTTGCTCCGGGTCATAGGAAGAGGCAGTTACGCTAAAGTACTGCTTGTTCGATTGAAGAAAACGGAACGCATTTACGCAATGAAAGTAGTGAAGAAAGAGCTTGTCAATGATGATGAGGTAGGTGAGTTTTTTCTATCAGCAAATGGGGCAACTCTTCCAAAGAGCTTCACAGTCACTCACAAGATGGGAGCCAGGCATCTGGGCCTGCCACACTAGTTGAAAACTATACATGTGGTTTCTTACACATACTCTACTGCACAAGGCTCACAAGGCAGGTAACCACTTTTGAGGTCTTCATCGACAGGCTGGCAGCTCACAGCCACCCTCCTGTGCCAGGGGTTTCCGTCATGAGCCTCATTCCTGTGTTGTAAGGGTCTCCTGTGGCACCTGCAGAATACAGATGAATAAGCCTGACTTGCTTCATTATTTTTGATCATATTCCATATCTCTCTTATTAAGTTGTTTGTGGCACTGAAAAAAAATGAGTGGAGTCTGTTTTTTCATATGCTCAAGTTTGCTTTTTTGTCACAAAGGATAACTCTCCGTGTAACTGTAATTGCTCTTTAAATTGGACCTCCATCCTAACAATTTGTTTGTAGTGTAAACCGTGATTAGTGGAAGCCTGTCAGAAATTGCAGTGTTAAACTACAAAACATCTCTTGTTGCTGAACATTTCCTTTGTGGTTTTGTAGACTACTCTGAAAAGACTTCAGTGACTGATTTGCTGTACAAGCCCTTTTGCATTTATTTCTTGGTCTGCCATTAATTTATCTGGAATTTTTTGATGTTGATTTGCATTTGTCTACACCAGTTTATCTTTTATAAAAGACTGGGGGGGGG
>VZRI01009526.1:866337-882998 GCA_013397515.1 Upupa epops | reverse complement strand
GGGGGGGGGGGGGAGTATTCCCGAGTGTAGTTGGGATTAGTGAGGCTAATCTGGATGATACTCAAGTATGCTAAATTGCCTTACTCCACACTGGAGAATTATATAGTATTTACTTCCTTGCAAATAAAACAAGGATGGCAGAACACCTGAATAGCTTTCTGCTGTCATTAATACTTTACCTAAGAACAATCCTTTTCTGAATGTCACTTTCTGAATGTCACTTTTCTTAAATAGGATATTGATTGGGTTCAGACAGAGAAACATGTCTTTGAACAGGCTTCAAATCATCCCTTCCTTGTTGGACTGCACTCTTGCTTCCAGACAGAGAGCAGGTAAATGTTATACAGAAATAAGATTTGTGTGGGTGCTCTGAGGATGACTGTCTGAGCAAGACTCAGAAAATAGTACCTGAATTTTAAAAAGGAAAACAGATTAAGAGATTAAAACAGTTATTTTCCTGGGTGTTTATATACAGTCAGCAATTAAAGCACTGCTCTATATAGTAATAATTTTCAGTATGTATAAAATACACACAATTCACACAATTTACAGTTTATTAGGGTTGGAAGGGGCCTTCAAAGGCCCTTGGGTCCATCCCTCATGCTTAAGCAGGATACAAATTGCTGAAAATCATAACTGCCTAAAAGCCTAAGTCAACTACACAAAAATGCATCATAGATTCATAGAATGGTTCAGGTTGGAAGAGTTCTTAAAGATCATCTAGTTTCAGCCCCCCTGTCATGAGCAGGGATACCACTAGACCCAGTTGCTCAAGGCCCCATCCAGTCTGGCCTTCCAGGTAGGGGGCATCCACAGCCTCTCTGGGTAACCTATTCCACTGTCTCACCACCCTCACTGTGAAGAACTTCCTTCTGACTTCCAGTGTAAACCCATGTTCTTCCAGCTTGAAACCATTACCCCTAGTCCTACCACTACAAGCCCTTTGAAACAGTCCCTCCCCAGCTTTCATGTAGGTCTCTGTCAGGGTACTGGAAGGCTGCTATAAGATCTTTCCTGAGTCTCCTACAGGCTAGACAGTCCCAACTCTCTCAGCCTGTCCCCGTAAGAGAGGTGCTCCAGCCCTCCAGTCATCCTTGTGACCCTCCTCTGGACACGTTCCAACACTTCAATATCCTTCCTGTGTTAGGGGCTCCAGAAGTGGACGTAGTACTCCAGGTGGGGTCTCACAAGAGCAGAATAGAGGGGAACATCTCCTCCCTTGACCTACTGGTCACGCTTCTTTTGATGCAGGCCAGGATGCAGTTTGCTTTCTGGGCTGCAAGCGAACATTACTGCCTTATGTTGAGTTTTTCATTGACCAATACCCCGAAGACCTTCCCCTCAAGGTTGCCCTCAGTCTGTTTACCACCCAGCCTGTATTTGTGCCTGGGATTGCCTTGACCTAGGCACAGGACCTTGTACCTGTTGACTCTCATGAGGTTGGCAATGGCCCACCTTTCAAGCCCGTCCAGGTGCTTCTGGATGGCATCCCTTCCCTCCAGTGTGTCCACCATGCTGTACAGGCAAACTGGCTGAGGGTGCCACTGTCCATATTGCCAACAAAGATGTTAAACGGCACTGGTCCCCATACTGACCCCTGAGGGAAGCCACTCATTCATCACTGCTCTCCGTTTGGACTTTGAGCCGTTGACCACAGGTCTTTGGAGTGTGAACATCCAGCCATTGGGCAGAAGTTAGGAGATAGTCTGTAAGTTACTACTAGTGCTATCCACAAACAAAGGAGATTAAAAGGATCAGAAAGGAAAATGAGAATTTTTTGTGCACAGAAACTGAAGTGAATATCCTTGTAAACCATAGTGATACATATATTATTAGGACAATCAGCAATTGCAGCGGATTAGGAATGCGAGAAGGATTACTTACTTTCCTCTAGCAATAAAGGGATTACCAAGGTAATCTTCGTGTACTTAATTTTGAACTTTGAGAATTTATTCAAAGGGAGGGAAAATGGTGAAACCAGCCACTTTACCAGAAGTGTGGGAGGAACTGAACTGACATTGATAACACGCTTGGAACATCCTTCAAACCTTTCAGCCTTCTTTTGAACAACCTCGTGTGTGTTTCAGGTTATTCTTTGTTATAGAATATGTAAATGGAGGAGATCTAATGTTTCACATGCAAAGACAGAGAAAGCTGCCAGAGGAGCATGCCAGGTATGTCTAATGCCAGATTTCTTGCCTCAAACCAGTTGGATTTCTGACACAATACAGCAGTACAGAGATTGTGCTGACAACATAACAAATCTTCTCCAGATGTTAAGGATTTAAGAAATGTGAAACTGCATCCTCCCTTTAATGCTGCAAATTATCAAAACTAGTTTCTCCTTGAAACTACTGTAAGAACTGTGGTAGGTATTGTTTGTATTAGCATTACTCTAGATGACTTCAGTCTGATTCTGATTTTTTTCTTTATGGAGAAACACTGTTGTGGGTTTTTTTTTTTAAACTGTCTAATGATACCAGTGTGTTTCTCATACCACAACCACTACCAGCTGTTCCGGCAAATACTGGTGCATATGCTTCATCTCAGATGGCGAGATGAAAGGGATTATTTCAGTAGACATTAATATTAATTTAATATTAATTTTTTCAGTGCCCACAGACACAAATATATGTACGATTATAAACAGCTTACCCACTTTTCTAATTACAGTTAGAAAGGTATCATATTGGCAAGGCTGTGTAATTGTGGTTTGGTTTTTCGATTACTTGAGTAATCAATATCTCTTTCCACACAAGGTTTTATTCTGCTGAAATCAGTCTAGCGCTGAACTATTTACATGAACGAGGGATAATCTACAGAGATTTAAAGCTGGATAATGTGTTACTAGATTCTGAAGGGCATATTAAACTCACAGATTATGGCATGTGCAAGGTAAGTTTTAGTTCTTTACTAACCAGCAAAACTAGCAAATTAAAATATATAGAAATCTAAAAATGTGACATTTCCAGGTACTCATTTGTATGCAGTGCAGACAGGCTATCACTTCTATAAATGGAGGAAAGAAACAGAAATACCAAAGGGCACAGTTTATATGTATATACATGTATGTATACATATAAGCACACTGTTTTTATAAAGTTGCTATATCAACTGACTGGGAGACTTAGGCTGAAATAGCTTGATTACAAAAAGAGCAAGAGGTAGAGGTACAAATATGTTGGACACGCTTGCTCCTGTTTAGATTCTGTGACACTTCACATGTTCTCTGGAAGAACTTTGTCTACAAAGATGCTGGAGCACAGACATGGAATTGCCATTACACTGATCTGTTGGAACCAACTTTAGTTAGAATTTTGGCAAAGCAACTGAAAAGCATAAAATAATGTATGTTGGAAAGTGCTTGTCGAGGTCTAATCGACCCTCCTCCTTAAAGCACCTATAAGATCAGTCCAGGTTACTCAGAGCTTTACTCATTTTGGTCTTGAAGCCTTCAAGGGTGAAGACTGCACAGCTACTTTGGGTAACCTCCCCCCTTCTTTATACTGTGCTCTTTTCTGAAAACTTTTATCTGTCCATCGCAGCACCCCGGTCATGTAAGTTGTCCCACCAGACCTCGTGTGTTCCCACCTGTCATGGGAAATGTGGTGGAGGTTACTAGCTAAAATACTGGATGTTGTCACTGGTAATCATGTGCCATCCTGTCGTGACTCTAGATGTTTCTTCTGAAACAAGTAGTGTTTTGTTGTCATTTACATGCAGATTTAAATATTGTACTAAAATGAAAGCAGCTTGGTCAGGATGTTTATATTGATGCAAACTGAAGTTCTTGGCAGAATGAGGACTCTGGGTTCTTTGTCTAACTGCATTTTCTTGCCATCTTTTCTAAAAGGAGGGTCTGAGGCCTGGTGACACGACCAGCACGTTCTGTGGGACTCCAAACTATATTGCACCTGAAATTCTCAGGGGAGAAGATTATGGTAAATTGATTTTAATTTTTTTTTTACTGCTACCATGTAACTTTCACCTGGTCTCTTACTTCTTATTCAGGTTGCTTAGCAGTAGAAAGTATAAATCTCCATTAGACACATGATCACTCTAGTTCAGCATCCTGTATGAAAAAGTGAATAAACTCTTCAAAGGAAGGGCAGCAAGCATCCCACCAAGGGAACGAGATACCCTGATTTCATGTTTTAAATTCTTTCGGTCAGTGTTGAAGAATAGCTTGAGTCTCGCAAATTTATTATTGCTTATAATTATTTTATGAAACACTAGTGATACACTTGCCGTCAGAAATTGTGTTCAGTTTTGGAGCTATGCATTTATCAGCAAATCCATTGCAAGATAGTAGACATCCAAAGGTAACATTTTCTATGCAATTGCTTGTTCATGAAGTCCAGGAGATTCCTGACTACAATTCTTAAATGTTCCACACAGCCAATACATCCATTTTTAAGCTAATTCCTTCTTAAAATGTGACTGTTTTTAGCCCCAAAAGTATTGTCTTTTTTGGTCCAGAATATCCCTAGTGGTGATTTCTCCGTTGGTTTCTAGGTTTCAGCGTAGACTGGTGGGCTCTTGGCGTCCTTATGTTTGAAATGATGGCAGGCCGGTCACCATTTGATATTGTTGGGAGTTCTGACAATCCTGATCAGAACACAGAAGATTATCTTTTCCAAGGTACTTGCTCTTTAGTGCTCTGTTTCTACTTAGCTTTGACTTTAATAAAGCAACAGCCGACACCAACTTTGTTTTCTTGCAGTAATTTTGGAAAAACAGATCCGAATCCCTCGATCCCTTTCTGTCAAAGCAGCAGGAGTTCTGAAGAGTTTCCTTAATAAGGTAAGAGAAGAGGAGACCAGACCAGATCTCTCAAGAGCAGTGTTGGGTTATTTTAGAACCTGTTTGCTAACTGATGTGAAGTAAACATACTTTATTTGCCATAAAAGCAGAATCTTAAAATTAAGCAGGTCTTAAAAATCTGAAGCTCTGAATTGTCAGACTGGAGTTGTGAGTACGTTTCAGATATAGAAACACTCCAAGTGATTTCTTTAATCTGGGGAATTGGAAAATATTGCCAGATTTATTTTGCTTGTTAAATGAAGGATTATATGGTTATTTATGTAAAATTCTGTTCCAAGATCCACGTATCTGTGCATATTTCAGACAGTATATAGGAAGAGTTTCCAAAATAGGTAACTTAATTCTCCAGCATCCCTTGTAAGTCTGCTGTCTCATTTCTCTCAGAATCTGGAACATTTGTATTTTACTCACGTGAAGGCCATGGTGCCCACTTAGAAATATTTTCTTCATTGTTCAGGATCCAAAGGACCGGTTAGGCTGCCACCCTCAAACAGGATTTGCAGATATCCAAGGACATCCGTTCTTTCGCAACGTTGATTGGGACCTGGTACGTGAATGCGCATTGGCTGGGCTTATTTTCACTCTGTACAGAGATGGCTTGACAGCTTCCCTTGAGCATTGGTACATAATGTACAAACTTCAAATCTGTAAGCTCTTGTGATGTACCATAACAGCCCTACAAACTTCATACAGTAAATACAGCAGATTAATGAATGATTGTGGAAAGTATACAAAAGAATGAATAGTAGTTACTTCCAGTCTTGCTTAAAAATAACTCAATAGGTTGTAACTGATCCTGGTGTCACTATGTGCATTTGATTTTAGATGGAGCAGAAACAAGTGGTGCCTCCATTTAAACCAAACATATCTGGTGAGTTTGGTCTGGATAACTTCGATTCCCAGTTCACCAATGAACCTGTGCAGCTCACTCCAGATGATGAGTAAGTAATGTAGAACTTAAGGCGTTCTGATAAGTGAGTGAAGGGATTTTCCTGGCTGAAAAGCCTTGAATAATGAGTTTGATTTTGGTAGTGGATTTGTGATTCCTTACTCCTGAGGGACCCTGATTTGGGATGAGGAGAGAAGGGCCTTTCTAGCTGGACGGAGCCACTGCTATTTGCATGTCAGGAATTTTTCCAGGGATAATGTTGATGTGGAACATAAATAAAAGTGGAGAATACTGCATGTCACCTCTGAGACTTATTTAAGTCTAAGATCCAACATCCTCCTTCATCCCCTTGTGAATGTGTCATGTACAAATGGATGATGCATGAGCACTATCTGTCATATCACAAGGTTTTCACTTTTTGAAAACTGGCTGTTTTGGGGCAGTTTGAAAACTGCAAACCTTGCATATTGCTTTGTGGAGAGAATATGTGTGTGGGAGCTGCTTCTCCGTGGGTTTGTCACTACTGTAGGGGCTAAACCCCCCCAGACACTGGTAACTGTAAGGATGGTGGACAAAAGAGAGAATGGAAATGTTCTCCTTTTCAAACCATGGCACGGGTTCAAATTTTAAGACAAACTAGCAGTAAATATTGTTACCTTATAGTTTTGTCAAACTAACCACTGTTTTTTCAACTTAACAGTGATATTGTGAAGAAGATTGATCAGTCTGAATTTGAAGGCTTTGAATATATAAATCCTCTATTGATGTCAGCTGAGGAATGTGTCTGAATTCTTCACTTCTGGACTGTGCCAACTGTTATTCTGCTTGTTTCTGCATGGATAAACATCTCTTCATTTGGATGCATCTGTGTAAAATGAGTAACGAGACACCTTACGCTTGCCACCTAGTGTGAATTACTCACTAATTTTATTTTTGTATTGTTATCCAGGACAGTTGTTTTGCTTGAACCTTCAGCTGCCAGATTTAAAAATGTTTAAACTTTCTAACATTCTTGACAAACTTGAATTTTAACACAGAAGTTGGGCTGTTAGGCTCCTGGTTGAACAAAGAGGTCTGTCTGTATCATCTGCCAATTACACCATTCTGGTAATTTTTTCTTACTGCTTTAGGAATACAAATTGCATTAGGGGATGTCCTAAAATAGCATTAAAGGACTTGAGATCTTTCCAGCAAGACAAGTAAGACCTCATGGCTTCTGTAGTTCTAAATCTCTTATCCTGAACACAGGATTTCACTGTTCTTAGATTTAGAAGTTAGAGCTGTGAATCAAAATGACAAGGAGAACAGATTTTTAAAGGTAAAAGGTCAAGAATGGCGGCTTTGTAAGGGTGTATCGATCCTGTCCAAAAGGAGATGGTTCGTTCTAGGACAGACTTGCTCTGAAATGACACACTAGGAATTGTGAGGTGGTACGTAGAGTGTCTTTCTGAGCCTGCCTCTTCAGTTTCAGTGAGGGCTGTACAGGATGTAAAGTGTCAGTTTAAATAAATGGGAAGTTGAAATCCATAGAGTGTAATTTAGCAGTAATGGGCAGCTACTGTGGAACCTCACAATGTTATTTATTGCTTTTACACTTGCTGTCTTAACTGTATCAGAACTGCACATGCTATAGCTATGGCCCTGATAAGGGCATTTGTTTCCTGTTGATTTAACCTTACTGCCATACTGTTGAAAAAGCATTGACTTTGCCAGTAGAAAAAGCACATCTAGGAAAAAATAGGTGCTGTCCACAATGACTCCCTTAACTTTTCTACTTTCAGAAGGTGATTAGGAATCACACTCATTAAATATTGGTAGTAGACTCGAGGTTAATAGTAAATCAACTGGAATAAACTGAAAGAACGGTTCAAACCAGAACTTCTGGGGGTGCAATTCTTACATTTCATGTTAGTAAACAGTGTAATATACAGCATGAATAACTCTTATTTTTAATGTTTAACAGATAATTTTTGGTGTCTTAGGCTGAAGAAATGCCAAATGTACCTTTTTATTATTTTGGGGAAAAGGGATTAAGAGAAATTGATGAAAAGGATCTGTATTAAGCAAGTCAGAGCTGTAGACTGTTTCTGGAAGCAGATCTGAAAGCACAAGTTAGCAAACTTTATCTGAAGTTTTTAATCAAGCTCCTGCTTGGTCAGTGTCTCTTCTTGGCAAGCCTTGTGCAGTGAAGCTGTAAATTCATAGCACAAACCTCCCAGTGTATGTGTTCTTCACTTCCATATTAGCTTCAGGGAGAGGAGCCATGCACAAATACACAGAGGTGTCATAGTGTTTAGTTCAGATCTTTCTTTACAAAGGGAGTTGGAAACTCGTTAATATTGGGATGACTTTTCCAGTTCTGGGAAGTCATTGGAGTGGCTTGGTTTCACGGAAGCACTGAAACTCCACACTTAAACTCAAGTTGTATATTTTCAAATGTAAAATACTGGAGTAAACCTGCCTTGAAAGAGCAGCTGGTAATGTCAGCACATCTAGCTCGTGTCAGCTGAGCTGCTTACGTGCAGTTTTAAAATGGTGATTAATTGTTTAGCCTCTAGTTCGTACACCCCCACGATTAGTTTAGACATAGGAATTTAACTGATACTAAACTTGGAAGTTATTTAAAGCAAACAAGAAGAGCCTTCTCTCTACAGTGGCTTAATTTCCTATGGGGTAGTAATTAAAATAGCTCTGCGTAAAGAAGGGCAGTTGTGCAGCTCACCCCAGAGGAGCAATGAAGTAAAACCCTTCTGTGCTTAAAGCAAAAGTTAATTTTTTTTAATAGAAAAGCCTCACAGAAAAGATATCTTTTCTATTTACGTATCTTAACCATCAAGAATGTTGCTAAGTGGCAAACATCTTAAATGACTGTTAATTCATTTTAACATGTTGTTTTTGTCCAAAGTGCCATGATGTTAACAGGTTGGACTTCTTTCATCATTAAGCATTATAGCAACTGTCATGAATATTTAGAAGGGACATTGGATGTCACCAGTCCAGTGCAGTTGGCTTTGTCTTCTGGATGAAGCATCTGCAGCAGGAGCATGATGTATTGATGTGGAGTTACCTCCTTTTTGTATACAAGTTATCTTCTTATTGGTGCTCTGCTAGTTAATGCTGTCACTGCTGTTTTCCTGTTTCATATGGAATATGGTCTCGAATATTGTTACATAATCATTCCTTTTATTTGTGCACACTTTTTACTTTAAATAAAACATTTATATTAGGCCTCTCTGTGTTTAACCTCTATAAACTCCTGTGAACTGCTGGGTTTTGCTTGGGACAGTCTATCTGGTGCTTAAATATCCAGCTCCCTCAGGAGTCCTGTTCTAATCGTAGTTTAGAACAGTGCTGGGATAGACCATGGCAACCTAAGAACCATCTTCCCCAGCATGTGTTCCCCAAGCATGTCTTAGAATGGAGGTCCCACTCCATTGTGCTTCATCAGGCTTACTTGTGGAGACACAGCATCCTTGTAGGTTCCAACTTCCCTTACAGCACCAGTGGTGAAACAAAAGTAACTGGTTAGGCTTCTGTCAGCTGTGCAGTTCCAGAAAGCATCAAGTAAAATGTACCACACAGTTCTAGCGTCCTTTAGCAAGGACCTGTTTCAGCTGGAACTGAAGATGTCAGCTGCTAGATGTGGGGATGTGGAGTTCAGAGCAACATTCTCTGCTGCACGCACTTCTGCCTGATTTCTTTCTTTGTTTCTTCAGCTCCTCCCCTGTGTTCTCTTGGATTTCTCGTATGGAGGGCAAGGGCGTTTACCTCATAGCCTGCTACAGCCACAGTGTTTTCATACATCTGTGTTTCAGTATCTATTTTAAAAGAGGTTTCTTCTTGTGCTCTGTCTTGTTCTTAAAAGCCTGTAGCAGCAGCGCTCAGCAAATGCTGCAGATGGCTGCATCTCTTCACTGCCTAACCTCACCCCCACGCAGACTTCTTGTTTCTGTTCAGTTTGGGGGCCAGCTGCTCCGGGCTCAGTCTGAGCAACTGTTTGTGTTAAGAAACTCTAAAAAAAATTAATAGCTTGGATTGTCTATATTTATGCTTGGTAAGTGCTAAGTATGTGGCATCGCTTCATGATGGACAGCATAAGCAGCTAAAGCAAGAAGGTATCTGAAATGCTCTATGGGTGAATGATGTTTTCTGGGAAAAGGGAGGGGGGGTTGGAGCTCCCTTCAGAAAATGTTATCATATCTTGCATTTTCTTGAAGCCTTACATTAGGGTTTATTTTAAGACTTTCTATTTTCCTGCTTATGATAAAGGGGTATGAATTTGAAATGCATTCTCTTACAGTTTAATCACCAACAAAGAGAGAGAAGCTTCAACCTCCTGGATCTGTGTGGCTTTTGCAGACTGTTACCTTTTTCAGGCATAAAAAGGACCTGTAATACTGAAAAAAAGCATCTGGGCTTATACCCCCTCTGATGTGGCTGGTGAAGCTAAATTTTGACCCTGATTTTAGATGGGTAGAATCACAGAATATCTTGTTTGCAGAAGCCTTTAAAACGACACCAACTTTGACCCAGTACTGTCAGGTCATCACTAAACTCTCTTCCTAAACAGTGGGTCCACACATCATTTAAATCCCTCCAGGGGTGGTGATTTCTCCACTGCCCTGGTCAGCCATTTCCAATGTTCAAGAACCCTTTTGGTGAAGACATTCTTCCTTATATCCAGCCTAATCTTCCCTGGTACAACTTGCAACCGTTTCTGCTTCTGTTCTATTGCTTCTCACAAGGGAGAAGAGGCTCCCCCTCCACACTCCAGTTGTAGAGAGTGGTAGGATCTCCTGAGACACCTTTTCTGTACCTAAACAACCCCAGTTCCCTCAGCTGCTTCTCACAGGACTTGTCCAAACCCTTCACAAGCGTTGTTGCTCTTCCTGCTCCAGTACATCAATGTCTTTCTTGTTTTGAGGTGCCCAAAACTGATCCCACTAGTTGAGATGTGATCTCGCCAAGTGGGACAACAGTAATTTCCCTGCTCTTACAGGTCACACTGCTAATACATGCTACTTGGCCACCAGTATGAGCTCTGTCATCCCTCGGGTTCTTCACTAGCTGTCCTGTTGTACAGAACTGTTGCCTAAGGAGCTTGTCCTGTAAGATGTGTTGTGTGCTGAAATCTGCCACCTTGTACTTTACCTCATTAGGCACCTTACACCATCTCCCACTGTGTCTTATCAGTGTTAATCTATTTCCCCCGGCGTGGTCTTAAGCATTAGAACTTAGCATTAAAAATTGCCTCTGAAGTGAATTTTTTTCTTCAAGTGCTCAAAATTCTCTCTCCAGAGAAGAAAACACAGGGATTTTTTCTCTGTTCAGCGCTGAATTGTGCTGTTTGGCATCTTCAGAGATTCTCTATGACAATACTTTAAACAATGCTTCTTTTATTGACAGCCCCCCTTTGTCCATAAATACACAACATCTTGCTGTGACAAAGTTGTTTACCTGCTGAACAGTCTAAGGAACAACCTAGCGTCTCTGTTAACCAGCTCAACTGGAAGATCAATGTATTTTGATTTAATATGGTCTCTGGCACTGCATATGCAGTAGTCTAAGGGATTTTCATTTGTGCTTAAAAATGAGGATTAGTTTGTCTCTCTTGCTGTTCTTCCTCCCACACAAGAAATACTGACCTCATCAACTGTCAAAGGTGGTCTGCAAAGAACTCCAAGGGCCTTGTGTGTGTGTGTAGGATGGAACTTAAACACTCAGGGGTTTTTTTAATTCATAATTGATTTTGTTTGTGTCCTGCTTGGTGTTATTATTATAGAAATACTTAAAATGATATACTTTCTAGGCTTCCTCTGTATTTTTATATATCCTTAAAGTAAAAATTGAACTGAAAGAACAATTAAATAATGACTACAAACGGTTTAAAGTAAATATTTTTTGAGCAGTAACATTCTTTCCTGATTTAGAAAAGATAAAAGTCTCTGTACAGGCTGTTTTGGTGTTAAACCTGAGGTGTTGGAACCAAGCTGTGAAGGTGCCGTTAATTGCAGAGTTAAATGTGAATTTTGTGAGCTCTGAAGAGCTTCAGCACATTAATATCAAAATAAAGAATCCTCCTATAGAATCATTAGGGATTGGAAGGTACCTCAAAAGATCATCTAGTCCCATTCCCCTACCACAGCAGGATCACCTAGACCAAGCGGCACAGGAACACATCCAAGCGGGTCTTGAATATCTCCAGAGAAGGAGACTCTGCAATCCCCCTGGGCAGCCTGTTGCAGTGCTCTGTTACCCTCACTGGGAAGAAGTTTCTTCTGATAATTATATGGAACCTTGTGTGTTCCAGCTTGCACCCATTGTCCCTTGTCCTATCACCAGATGNTCTCTCACCAGAGCCCAAGTGGCCACATCCTCCTTCCATGACTTACAGACTTTCTTCTTCCTCTTCAGTTTGTGCAGCAGCTCCCCATTTAACCACACAGGTCTTCTGGCTCCCTTCCTTGACTGCTTTCCTGTTGGGATGCTCTTGTGCTGTGCTTCAAAGAAGTGGTCTTTGAATGTTAACCAGCTCTCTTGGGCCCCTTTCCTTGCCAGTTCCCTGTCCCATGGGATTTTCCCTCGCAATTGCTTGAAACGGCCAAAGTTGGCCCTCCTGCACTCCAGGGCTGTGATTCTGCTAGGTATTCTGTTCCTACCACACGAGACCCTGAACTCTGCCATCTCATGGTCACTGCAACCAAGGCTGCCCTCCTCTCCTAGTGGGCTCCTCCACCATTTGCCTCAGGAAATTGTCACCAAGGCACTGGAGGAACCTCCTGGACTGTGGATGGCTGGCTGAGTAGGTCTTCCAGCAAATAGGGTAGTTAAAATCCCCCACGAGAATCAGGGCCTGTAACTTACAGCATCTCACATAGGTCTATAATGCAGGTTTTAGTTGCAGTGAAACTGCTTTTCATGCTCTACAGCAGAAGTTAACATCTTTTTTTAGACAATCCTCTACCTACAAACTTTGCCTTACGTCGCCTGATTATTGTAGCTCTATAGCAACACCATCAGCACAGCACAATAGTTACCCAAATCTGCAGCCCAAAATGGAAAACATGCAGCAGAACTTGAAAAACCCCAATTAAACGCTGCTGAGCTTCCACGACATCAGCAGGTCTAATAAAAGATGGAGTATCTGCCCCCACAGGCTGCTTTTCCTGACATCCACAGATTGGGCCAGCTCTGCCGTTAATAAATTGTGCATTTTATTCATTTAAATTTCTCATTTTAAATGAATTCTAAAATTCATTTCATTTCTAAGTTTAATTCAATTCTAAATTTAATTTCATTTATAAATTTAATTTCATTTATAAATTTAAAACAGAAATATGACAAAGTACATTTCAGTGACTAATCTTACAACATTTTAATCAGATCCCAAACTTACGGAGGATAACGGGAACATCCAGAGCATCCAGACAACTGTAGCACAGGTCTGTGTCTCTCAGATCCTGCTCTGAAAGCTGATAGACTGAGAAATCTTACCATGTTGTGTCACGGCTTTCAAGCAGACCTTGTATCTGCGCAGCCACAAGGTACAGAGTGTGTTCTTCACGAAGATATTTAATTTTCCAGGAGCTATTTGATGTCCTACTCTAAACCACTTTATTGCAGAAGAATGAAGTCTTAAGCAGTTGAGATGAGCCACAAAGGCACTTCTTCGTGTTCTCCATCACCTTCCTCAATTCCCTGCCCTGCACAGAAGCAGTTCATGCTTTTGTTTAAGACTGGTGACGGGACTCCAGCAATTGCTCTGCCTCCCATTGTTTGCTTAACTGTAAATGGAAGAAAATACCAACATTTATAAGATCCTGCGGCAGCCTCATTACGCAGAGAAATCTTCACGTCTGTTCAAGGCTGGAAATGCCATAGGAGCATTAGATGCAGCAGCCAGTGAGATGATGCTTGCACAGCCCTACTTAATGGTGTTGCTGCAGGCTACAGAACCGCATTTAGGAATAGCATCAGGGTACAATCCCACATGGCTGCACAAAGCTGGAATTCATTTAAATATGTTTATAACAAGTCCCTGCTTTGAACGCTACAGACATCATGCTAAGCCATAAAGCTGCCTATTAATCATAAAATCATAGGATCATTCTGAGTACAGAAGAGCTTTAAGATCATCAAGTTCAACCATTAACCAGCACTGCCAGGTCACCACAAACCCATGTCTGTCAGCACCACATCTCCATGGCCTTTAGGTCCCTCCAGGTCATCACTAAACCATCTCCCTGAACAGTAGGTCTGCACATCACTTAAATCCCTCCAGGAATGAGGACTCCACCATTTCCCTGAGCAGCCTGGGCCGGGCCTTGGCCACCCATTCAGTGAAGACATTTGTCCTGATAGCCAAACTAAACCGCTCCTGGTGCAACCTGAGGCCATTTCCTCTTGTTCTCTCACTTGTTTTGCTGAAAGACCAACCACCACTACACTACAACCTCCTTCCATGTTTTTGTGAGTGCTGAGGCTGAATGACCAGTGGTTTAATAACCAGTGTATTGAATAATAACCACTGGTTTAATAACCATGTGTATTGCTGAACTGCTGATGAACCATGACTAGGCTTGTGATCCAATACCCATGCAAGTTTGTTAAATACACAAATCCTATTTGTGGTGAATCTCAAGTGGCTGGAAGGTACTCAGGTGTCACTCCTGATCATTCCTCAAATAATGGAACTCAAGTAACGTGTAGAACCATAGGTTTGGTACCTACACATTTCGGCTGTAGTTTCGCTGGTGCAGAGCAGTTAGACAACTGAGGCCTGGCGAGAGGAAGCAGCAGGGTAAACGTAAGTAAGGAGAAGTAAGTAAATTTAAGTAAGGCCCCCCTGTAATGGTGGTCGTTATTCCCATAGATGCTCCCTGAGGAAAGGCTGAGCCAGTCTTTAGTGATTTACAATAAAAACAGGGAAATAAAACAGCAGAGTGTTAAAGTGAGGAGGATTGGATTCCTCTGATACTTGTGCTCTTCCCCGACATGAAATCTTGGCTCCAGCTTCTGGGAAGCTTTTCTCTCTGCTTTGGCCTATGTGGAACTGAGGACATTTATCCATTCCCTTCCTTTGTTTTCTCTAGCCTGTGAAGAGAGAAGTTGCAAATTTCTGTCAGCATTCCAAGCAGCTGCCAAATAAAGCACATGGCACTTCAAGTCATTTGGAGGTTTACATCCCTTGACAATATTACTGCTTCTTTTTGGTACCTCTTTCTTTGTAGGAAAGCCTGAGGGTGCCTCAATATGGCAACAGTAAAACAACGATCCTTGTTGTGGCAACACCTTCTGCTGAATATAAAAATCAAGGTCGTGCTCTATTTCGGTTTTATGATCCCTTCATCTGTACATGAATTCTTTAATAACAGACAGATCAAGTTGTTTTCCTTAGATTTAAAAAAATAAATATAACCATTATTGTCTTTGTCACTGGGGAGTTGTCTTTAAAAACCCTGGCACTGCTATTTATACAGCTAATCTAAACCATATTCTACTACTTAAACTGTCAAAAGGAGTTATTTGTTTTCAATATAGAGCACCAGAGGTCCTGCAGACTGCACCGGCTGCTGCGCACACATGAAGCAGGGTAGTTCCTGCCTATATGTGTGCCCATCTAAGGTTAACAAGGGCAAAACCCCTAAAAATAGCATCGATAACCCCAGATCACTCCTTGCCCAGCCACTGTCAGGAGGAAATGCTGTCGATATGGCAGCTGATGTAGTGTTTGGAAGTAGAGTTAAGAGGTGACTGATGAGGCAGCTTTGTGGGGGTTCTGAAGGGCTCCTCCACCAGTATCCCAGCCACCTCAGAGAAAGTCTGAGTGTATCGGAGGTGCAAAGTCACAGATCTGAGTGTATCAAGGCCTTCTGTTGATAAGCTGTTCCACAGTGAGGCAGCTGTGGTCTGTTCTCAGCTCATCCTGCTGATGTGGCATTAGAAGATACCAAAGGATCCCACTTGCCATGAGCAGTGCTGCCTGTGTTAAGCTTTGCTGTGTGGTTGTACCACTGCCCATTTTCATGTGCTGTGCTTTCACACTTGTGTTGTGGAGAAAGACATAAAGGGATGAAAGGCAATGGCAAATTGGATTGTGTCTTAAGCACTGTCTGGACAAAGGAGGTGTAACCAAAAAGCTTTGGGCTCCTTGCAGACAGAAAGGATTTGTCATCCACAAATTAGCTGTCCTTGAGGACCATCTTTCACAACAAGCCTGATGTGGGCAAAGCCCCTCATGTAAGTGCCTCTCTGCAGAGCTGGCCACACCAGTGCTCTGTGACCATCCCGAACACCTTCTTCTGCACTTTGCCTGCTCCTTGCTCACGGCGTCACACAGTGAGCCCATGACTGGAAGGTCTGTGAAACCACTTTGATGCCACCATGCTCACCCATCTTCTCACTTCTGGTCCCCCACTAACTGGCTTTCAGAGCAGAGCCCACCTTGCATGCGGAGCCCTGCTGGGAGATGATTCCTGAGGGAAGAGAGTCGTGAGGGACCTGAAGACAGTCCCTCAGTGATCCTTGCTGTGGCAGGGTCGGTGAGGGATGCCCTGCTTGAGGGGCCTTCACCAAAGGACCCTCTCTGGGAGATGCTGACTGAGGGCTGTTGAAGGAGGGTCGTGATGGACCCTCACTCAGGCACCTGAGGAACCGTCACTTGAAGGATCCTCGGTGAGGTTCTGTACCCAGAGGAGCCCACGGTCTCCCTTGCCTCCTTCCTCTTTCTGCCACGGCAGCTGTCGCCGCGGCGGCAGCGCTGGAGGCCGCTCGGTCCCGGTGAGGGCGGCGAGGCCGAGCACAAATCACGCAGATAAAACTTTTCGTTAAGAACGCATTGTTCCCGCGGGCTTCCCCCGCCGCCTCCCTTTCCCTGTGGGTGGGGTGCCGGGCTGGGGGAGGGTTTCCCTGCGGCGGAGGCGACAGCAGCGCTGGGGGAAGGGCAGCC
>VZRI01009526.1:790663-866027 GCA_013397515.1 Upupa epops | reverse complement strand
CTGGGTCCTTCTGGGAAGGGCCTCTGCGCGACCAGTCCCCCGCTGGAGGGGTTGGGGAGGGTGTTGGGGGGGTAGCCGTCCTCCCCACTGCAGCTGCGGACGGTGTGCGAGAGCCGTCTCTGGGCCGCCCCTTCCTTCCCTCCCCGCCACCCCGGGGCCGCCCGGGAGCTGCGATCCGGCGCTGCCAGCTTCCCCATCTGCCAGGGCTTGTCATGGGGCTTTACGGGAGAAGCACCCTGCGCCCTCGTGTTTCGTAATTAATTGGGAAACCTATCAAAGACGCCAGACTCACGTTTCGGGGTTGCTTGTGACCGGCCTCCTCGTCTTTTCACAGGTTGTCTGGAAAGACCGGCAGAGCTCCTTGCATTCACACCAGGCATGAATCCAGCCCATGGCCTGGCCCTTACCTGTGTTACCAGTAAACCCGACACATACCAGTGACATCTGTGCGAAAGGTGACTCGAGGGACGCTGGATCAGCCCGTAATTTGGGGATTTGTGAACTGCCATAGTCACTCTTCTGCTGATGATGGTGGAATCACTTAGTTGGCAGCACAGTAAAGCAAGTCCTGAAGATTGTCGTTGGTCTCCGAGGATCGAAAGCACCAAATAAAATTTTCGTACTGCTGAAACTACACTTTGGATCAGCTGCAGCAAGATCTGCATTTGTCAGCCTGAGACTGTTTTTCTGTTGTAATATTTGAAAAGAGACTTATTTGAAAAGACAGTATATTTTTTAAAAGGAAGAAAAATTACCAAGGATGGACACTTGCATCAGTGCATCATTTTTTACCGAATTGTGGTATCTTGTAAAATAGTAGGTAGGTTATGAAGAAAAGCTTTAAGTATACGTGTTCTGATGTTGTTTCTTTATATTAGAAATTTGAACAAATTGCAGTAAAAGGAGAACTGTATAAACTCTCCGTTATTCATTTGATGGCATTACATGCAGAATGGGTTACAGTTTTTACTGTAGGCTAAAGAAGTAACGTGTTACTCAAAGGAGAGCAAAACGTGATGTACCTGTGGTAATTGAGGCCACTGGAAGTTGCTTTTTGTATGAGCAAGCAGGGAAATGCGCATTCAAGACTGACTGAGTTGAAGTTCTGGTGTTCAGCAATGGAAAGCCCACAGATAAGCTTCCCTCTAGGTCTGGTTTCAGACCAGAAAAAGAGTGGGATTCAAGAAGATGGGAGTCCCCCACTAAAAAAAGCAATGACAGATACACATGTAAATAGCAAAGTACGAGTTGTAATAAATAAATTGCCAACAATAAAGAAGGAAAACTTGGACGACTGTGACAAAACTCTGGAGGCTGATGGGGAAACCACCAAGCCAGACAGCACTTTGCTACCTGAGCCTTTGAATTTAAATCCAGGTCTGAAGCACACATTGGCACAGTTCCACCTGAGCAGCCAGAGTTCACTGGGTGGACCTGCGGCATTTTCAGCTCGTTATTCCCAGGAAAGTATGTCACCCACCGTCTTCTTGCCTCTTCCATCACCACAGATACTTTCTGGTCCACTGCTCATTCCTCCTGACAGCTCCACAGAGCTCACTCAGACTCTACTGGAGGGGGAATCAATCTCTTGTTTCAAAGTCGGAGGAGAAAAAAGACTCTGCCTGCCTCAAGTGTTGAATTCGGTTCTCCGAGACTTTTCACTGCAACAGATCAATACTGTCTGTGATGAGCTGTATATCTACTGCTCAAGGTGCACTTCTGACCAGCTCCATATCCTGAAGGTGTTGGGAATTCTTCCGTTTAATGCTCCGTCCTGCGGGCTAATTACACTAACTGATGCTCAGAGACTATGCAACGCTTTACTGCGTCCTCGCACTTTCCCACAAAATGGCAGTTTTCTTCCTGGTAAGAACACCTTGGCCCAACTGAAAGAGACTGGCAGTGCTTTTGAGGTAGAGCACGATTGCCTGGGCAAGTGCCAGGGGTTGTTTGCACCCCAGTTCTACCTTGCGCCAGATGATCCATGCATTCAGTGCTTGGAGTGCTATGGGATGTTCTCCCCGCAGACGTTTGTGATGCATTCACACAGATCCCCGGACAAGAGGACCTGCCACTGGGGGTTTGAGTCAGCCAAGTGGCATTGCTACCTGCATATTAACCAAAAATACTTGGGGACATCGGAGGAGCAGGAGCTGAAGCATCTTTTGGAGGAAATGAAAGAGAAATTTAGTGAGAAAAATCAGAAAAGAACTCGGTCCAAAGTAAGTTTTCCTGCTCTTGTGAAGCTCCCAAATCTCTTTGTGCTTGCACGTAAATACTTGTTTTGGAAGTGTGTTGCTTGCCTTTTGTAAGTGGGAATAGCTTGTCAAATCAAGCCTAAGTTAAATTTGGGAGCTTCACCATGGAAATGCATCTCTCATTAAAAGGTGTGGTAATTTCTTTCCTCTTTGGCTTGTACATAACTTCATTTGAGCTGGCTTGGCCTTGTTGGTTCTTGTTCTGTCCTAAGATATGCAGTCTCTGGAAAATGTAGAGCTAGTGTGGAAATTTTCATTCTCCCATTTGACCTTCGAGGGTGCTGTATGCACTGTATGTTGCAGCAGCAGCTGAGCAAAGTAGAAAAGAGCTTTAAAAATCATATTACAAATTAATTTTTCACTTTTTACTTGCAGTCCAGCACATGCAGTGTATGGCGACCTAGCCTGCTGACCACCCGTCTCGTGACTTTGTGTGTAGGGTAATGGTGCATTGATAAGTTGTTGTTTAGAAGCCCAAAGTCAGCTTGTTCAGCAGCAGCTTTCAGTGTAAACCCCTTGTATGGAGAAATATGCCAAGAGGTGGGGGTTTTCAGCAGCCCAAGTAATGAGCTGTAGGCTGGTATCTTGATGGTGGCTAATAATAGATGATGTATTTCTTCCTAAAATGTTGCTGTGGTTCAAAAATACAAAATTATTTCTCCCTTAGAGAGCAGCTTAATTAAACAGTAGGGCAAGTGTTGGGTAAGTACTGAACATCATCCACAAAATGTAAAGTTCTGGGGGGATAATGTAAACTTAAATAGTTTCTAAATATCCCCTACCCCATGACTATGGTTTATTTTCAGTATGTTCCTATTTATGTGTCTGTGTGACGGCTGCTGGTTTGATTGTCTGTTTTGCCTGTTGGGATGTTTTGTGGTGGATTTCAAACTAGGAAAGAGCAAATCCGGGTGGTTGAGCCCCCAAAGGTGTACTCTGAGCTGATACCTTTCAAGCATAAACTTACGAAAAGTTTGCAGAGGGCTGCTCTCTGAGGTATTTTTCCAGCCTGCAGTAAGGGATTTTAGCAGAAGGTTTCCCTGGCAGTCTGCAGCATGGCATGCTTCCACATGCTGAATTAGTTGGAGCTGCAGGTGAGTTCACAGCAAAGAGTTTTGCTTGTTGGATAAAGGGTAGCCTTTATTCAGCATAGGTCATAAACTACAGTGTGGTCAGTGCATCAGTGGAAACAGCCTTTCGTATTTATACCTATAATACCACTTCCCTTTGCACAGCAGCAGGTTTCAGACCACGACATCTTTCAGGTTGGTGTGTATCAGTGGGGAAAAAAGAAAACCAGCTGAAATTAGCAGTAGCAGTAATTTGGACTGGGCTGCTTTCTGGAGTCTTCTGTTGCAGCCCTGTGTAGTTCTGCCTTATGCAGCAGCGTGAGAGAGAAATTGGAAACTTGAACTAAGATGAGCTGGTGGGGGAGGGTTTTCTTTTTTGTCTCACAGATAACTCATTTGGAAAGTACAAACGATTAGAGGAGTTTAATAAGGCCTGCTTCCTTGTCCTGGAGAAGCTTGTGCAGCTTCAGTTGTCTTTTGCTTCCCTTATTTGTGTGGTGTGGGAGAGGTATTGGGAATGAAGTGTAGACATTCCCTCTTCTTGCACTCGGAGTATGTTTGTAGGATGTTCCATTTGCTGTTCTGTCACCTTCTGCATCACTTCTCAGAAGTGCCAGTGATTCCTTGAGGTTATCTTGGGTGTCCCAGGAAGAGCAGGGGCCTGTTTCTCAGTCTTTGTCCACCCAGGAGTAATACACAGTTTATTAAATCGCATGATCTTTGGAACATCCTAGATCCTGTGTCGGCCTCTCCTGAGCATTTCATGCTGTTTATCCACCTCACGTGTTTGCTTTTCATATTTTAAATGGTCATTTGATTGTCCCCAAATTTCTCATTTTCTGTGGGGTCCTTGACTGCAATGTAACATCCACCTGCTCTCTGTGGACCAGCTGTCACAAAGCCTCTGCTGAGCTGTGCACTCTCAGGCCCTCATTGACTTTGACTTTGTGACAGTTTGAAAATCATCCTACGCTAAAACTTTGTCCCTCTTCTCTGATCAGTTCCTTGGGATCTGTGTAGGGAAAAGCTCACAGTGTGGAGAGTTAATAGTTCTTCAGAGTGTTTTTGTAAACCCCTGCTCTGGTAAAGTACTCTCTTGATTAGACTGAATCTACTGTTTATCTGTATTTTTTCCTTAAAGAATACCTTTGCACAGCTATCTCTAGAAGCAAAATAAGACATTTTTCATTTAAGTAGAAGCATTTGATTAAACTTGTATATATTGTGTTTACAGAATTATTTAAGAGTACCTGAACACATTGTTAGGCAAGGAAACACACAGTATATAATGAAGTAGATGCGTTATTTCTACCATAACCTGGATGATGAGGAAGGAATTGTGTTAGAGGAAGCCTCAATGCTTATTTACAATAGCCTTTCATTTTAGTCCCCACTAAAAATTGGATTGCAAGTTATGTAATTCATTTGCAGAAAGCACACTGATAGGTAGACAGTGCTGTTGGCTTCTGTTTGAAATAGGGGGGAATGTAAAAATCTAGCTTCATAAATTGAAAATACAAATTACCTGATGTGGAATTTCATGTGTAAATCTATAAACACGTTAAAACGTGAGTACTACAACGCGGACACTCTGTGATTAAGAAGTTAAAATGGGATTGTTGTGTACTGTACTGGATAAGTAGAATATATGTGCATGATTTAAATGATTGTAGTGATGTGAGTAAGCGGAAAAAATGTAAAGTGTCAGGTTGAGACTGTTTCTCTACAGATTATTTGCTGCATTTCAAATCTTTTATTATTTAAATGCTAGATTATGAGTTTATTATTGTAGAGCTGTGCTTTCCTTTTAACCTCCCTCCTTTCTGTCTGTGTTGGAACTGGCTCAAGGTACTGCAGGGGTGGAGTTAAATTCCAGTTTCATTGCTAGGGTTGAAGTGAGCGGGCTGGAGGTTTTCACCAGGATAATGTAGGTGGAAATTGTTTTTTCTTACGGCCAGATAGCATTTGGTTCTGTAGACCTTGAAACAAGTCACGTGTGTGTAATTGGGTACTGTCTTCACTGCCAGATGAGAAGTTTGGCGTTACTTTATTTCAGGATGGGTAAATATAAACTTCTCTGATATCTTGTACACAAGGAATTGTGTTAGGATGCCAGATGAAGTTTTCAAGACAGTAGGGGGGGTTTTGTTATGTTAATTTATAGGTCAGGTTTTTTTGCTTTGCTTTTTTTTAAACAGAGCAACTTTCCAGAGATACTGGCTGTCGCTTTGGTTTTGTGGCTTAAACAGTGTTACTAACACACCAGAGCAGACCAAGGATGAGCAAGAGACTGTCAGGGGCCAAAGAAATACTCACTGCTTTATAATGTCGTGTCCAGCCAAACCAACTGTGGTAGAAGTTGAACAAAGAGGGTGTTGGCATCCAAGGTGGATGTTTGCAGAGTGCTTGTGCATCATTGTGAATGTTAGTGCTGAACTTTAGAGTAGGATTATTGGTTGGACTTGATGGTCTCAAAGGTCTTTTCCAACCTGAGTGATTCAGTGATTCAGGGTACCGTGGGAGGTGGTGAGGGATATCCTTTGCCTTACTTGTGGGATTTTTTTCTTTCTTTCAGCTTATTAAACTGTGTTTATTGTATCCAGGAGCTTTGTTGCTGTTATCCTCATCCTGCTGCGATAGCGGTGAGGGAGTTGCTGTGTGGGTCCCTGGCTGCTGGCTGGGGTCAACCAACCATACCTTACCCAAAAACCTCCCAAGGCTGTTTGTAATGAGATGAAATTAAAAACCAATTTCTTAGTTATGAGTCTTGAGTAAATATATGATGGGGACACCTTTCACATGAAATCAATAGCAACTTTGCAGTGGAGCACAAAGTAATTTTGACTAAAGAGTAACTTCAAAAGTAGTTCTAGAACTAGAATTTCTGTCCCAATACAAGATGCACAGAAGGTTTTTTAAGATGATACATTCTGATGCGCTTGAACTGATAATGTTTGTTGCTGCAAAGGGAATAGAGTCTTCATGTTCCTACAACAGCTTTGCCCACTTCTGTAATAAAAATATGTGACAGCTGAAGAAAATTGTGTTTCTGAAGCACCAATAATGGCTCCATTTTATTCATAGGTTTTATTCTGTAATAAAGTGTCTGGCAGGTTCTTACTGTGATGTAGGTACTTTATTCCAAAACGTTCCCACAACCTTCTGAGAATCCTAGTTTCTGCTTTCTGTTTCTCCCATGAATTTTTACTATGCCTCTGGCAGAGTTCTGGACACTCAGCAGAGCTTTTACAGAGGTCTGTAAATATATTTTCTTTTAATTTCATTGCCTCTTTGCCTGTAAAGGGAAATCGAAGAAACTTCAGTGGCTTGCATCACCCTGCATCTCTGCCAAAGACATTCCATTTTCCAGTACCCCAGTTGCTCTGTTGTGTCTGTATTAATGGTGTAAATGCCATTCCACCAAGGAGCATTTATGAAAATATAAATAGCATGTGCCCATCTGCCAGTTACCAATTCATTTTCTTTTCTTCAGGCAGATTCACAGCAGAACCTGAATTTACCACAGTGGTATCCAGTCATAAAGCAAGAAGCAGAAACTGATCCTCAGCCATCTTCCTTTTTCCATCCCAGGTAACTGAATTTCTTGTGTACAGCTACAGGCTCTGTCATGTACAAGTTCTTAAATACTTCTGGCTATTTAAAGGTAATTCAAACTGAAAAAAAAATTACACCCTCAACTGTTAGGAAAACCCTAAGGGATCTCACAGGAGTAATTGAACCCAAACTTTTTATGCATGTCTTAGTGTAAACACTAAGGAACTGCTTATTTGAGTGGTTTTGGTACAGGACTCAAGCTGTGATCTATGAGTGTTGTTCAGTAGGAATACAATTTTAATGTGACTAAAGTTCTCTTTTCAGAGGAGAAATGACAGAAGGTAATTTTTAATCTTTCATATTACAAAACCGTAGATGCATGTGAGAAGGCTTGTAGGGCTATTTACTGTAAGTGCAACATATTTTCCTCTCAAAAAAGACTTGTAAAAGGTGTTTGAAGGTTTTGTTCCTCACTGGAACAATGGCTGCAGCTGAATGGAGTGTTGATTAATGTCTTAATTTTAGGATGTGAGTTCATTTCCTCAGCATAGCTCCCAGTTGGTTGTATCTATCAATGAAGGAAACGGTATTTTTAACCCTTGTCCCTGCATGATGACATGTTTCCCACTGTATGTGGGTAAGGCCAGCCTCTTTTTGCTAGCAGTGCAACACACACATCAAACTAGTGCCCAAGCAAACATGTGAGTGGTGGAACTCACGTGATAGACGAGTTTAGATGGACGCTTTGCTGCTTCTGTGAGAGCCTTCCTTCAGAACCAGGAGAAAGGAGAGCATTGGACACAGCAGTGTTAACTCCAGCGTTGTGACACTGATTATCTCAGCACTGACCTTACCACGTCTGGCACTCTTTTCCCTTTGTGCTCGACAAAAGCTCAATGGCAGCGTTAGGGCGGTACAGAAGGACGTCCTCAGGAGTCCAGGAACTGTGAAAATCATAGAATCACGGAGTGCTTTGTGTTGGAAGGGACCTTCAGGGGTCATTTAGTCCAGCCTCCCTGCAGTAAGCCGTGGCAACTAGATCAGGATGCTCAGAAGCCCAAATCAACGTGACCTGGAATGCTTTTCTCTGGGCAAGGTGGACCATGGTCTCACCACTCTCAAGGAACAAAATGTCTTGCTTATACCTAATTTAAAAATCCACACGGATTGCTCAGTATTTGTGGGAGAGAAGGTCCAGCATTGGTGTCAGACATGTCCCAGCACTGTCAGTACACAGCTTTGCTATTTGAAGAGTGAGGTGGTCATTACTGCTGCAGTTATCACTTACCCCATCCTCCATTGCTAATATAAGGATTATGAAAATGCTAGAGAATCTGGATTCTGATGGCACTCTAATTTCACTCTTTGCATTTAAACGAAGACTTCTGTGTGAAGTCTTTTCTGCGTGCTTATTCTGTGTTTCAGAAATCCTTTTGTTTGATTCTAGCCTCAAAACCTGATCTAGATAATCTGCTCAGTAAAGATTAAGTGGGTCGTTAGGATTTTCTTTTGCATAGGCAAAATTTACGAAGGATTTGCTTATTTTTTATTCAAGCTTTTACAATTTGAAATCACATTGGATTAAACCTGCTTTCTGCCATTGTTTATTGTACCTTTCCTCCTGTTCTTAACTTTACTGTTCTGCTGTTTCAGTTACTACCTTTATATGTGTGATAAAGTGGTTGCTCCAAACGTGTCTCTTGCATCACAATGTAAGGATGTTGCTAAAACAACAGTCAGAGCTTCAGAAGTCGTTAAATCCTCACCTGGGCAGTCAGAGAAAAAGCTCAGTAGTGGAAAGCACAAAAAAGTTGCTTCTTATCCAGAGGTTTCTCTTGAAGAACAGGAAAAGATTGACTTGAAAAGTGGCGTGGAGCAGCATAAACGTTTGGGTGAGTAGTGCAAACTCCATTTGAAGTCTCTTCTGTTTTTATGCCATATAGTGTTAGAAAGCTCAATGTCAAGGTAGTATGTTGTGATACCACTTCAGCTATCCAAAACTTCTTTGACTTATTTATAATCTTTAGTGTTCTTTGCTTTTTTATCACTCTGAAGGTTTCATTTTCTGTGCTTATTATGCCACACTTTCCTTTTTGCTCTAGATCCACCTGTGACAACACGTTCTGCAAGAGTTGGAAAATCTGAACAGGTTTCTTCCAAAATCACTAGAGATTCCAGCCGTGTTCATGCAGGTCATGATGTGCAAACCTTGTCCCCCACTCTTATAAAAGACATCAGTTGTGAAGATGACAAGGGAAGGATCATGGAAGAAGTAATGAAAACCTACATCAAACAGCAAGAAAAACTAAATACAATCTTGCGGAGGAAACAGCAGCTTCAAATGGTACAGTGCTGGTCTGAGTGCATTTCACTTTGGCATCAAGAAACATGTTTGTTTGTTGAGTCTAGAATCGATATAGGTGATTACATTAATTTAGAAACACCAAAACACACATCATTTTCCTCCCAGTTTCATTCCAAACACCAAATACTTAATATCCCTTACGCTTGTTAGGTTTGAGTTTCTTAATAACTGGTATCTATTCAGTTTGCAGTTGCTCTGTTCACACAGCTCGTTCTCTTATCCAAATGAAAGTTGCTTGCACTTCAAGATTTTTTCCAAGCGTTTTTGGCAAAATGTTTGTATTTTGGCAAATACAGTTTAACTCCTCTAAAATGTCTTCTCGGGATTTTAAAGATGCAGACATCAATAATGTAGGAATGATCTTGTTACTGCCCTATGTGAAAAAGAATGCTGATCTCCTATTTCTACTCAATAAGCTCTCATTTTTAGGGATTTCATATTAGACTTTTTTAACAATGCATGACACCAGAAACTGTTCTGCTCTTGTGATTTTGTTTCATTTGTGTTTTCTCAATTAATGTCAATACTATCTTTTCTTGTTACATTCATAGACCAGACCTTGTATTTTATTTTAGTTCTGTTTAGTTTAGCTTCTTTAATTTCATGGTCAGAATCTGTGAGTTCAGGTAGGGCCTAGAGCTTCTGTTTTACAATTGTTCTGCTTTTAGGAGGTAAAGCTTGTAAATAAGTCTGAAAAAAACCATAAACCAGTTAAAAAAAAAAAGATACCAAACACATTTATTTTGTTTTCTTACATCTTCAAAAAATAATTTAGTAAATTAGTTTTACCGCTTTCTGAGGTGCACTGCTGAAACTTGTGAATTTGTTCCTGGAAGCAGAATTTCTTAAAAATTAAATGCTTGCTATAGAATTCCAGACTGTCATTGATAGGTAGATAAAAGTCATTATCAGGATATCATTACCAGTAGATAAATGTGCAGTATTTGGCCTCGGTGTTTCCAGACAACACATGTAAATTCAGTTGTTTTTTTCTCTGATCTTAAAACCAAGGTGTATGTGATCCTGATTTTTCTTGACAGGAAGTGGAAATGTTAAACAATTCTAAAGCTATGAAGGAACTAACTGAGGAGCAGCAGAATTTACAAAAAGAACTCGAATGTTTGCAAACAGAGCATGCTCAAAGAATGGAAGAATTTTATTTTGAGCAGAGAGACTTGGAGAAGAAACTGGACCAAGTGATGAAGCAGAAGTGTAGCTGTGACTCCAATTTAGAGAAAGACAAAGAAGCTGAATACGCAGCACAGGTCAGAAGGCAAAGTTTGTTTCAAACCAAACCGTATTGAGTCTATCAGGGAATTGTGAAGCTCTTGCTTGGCCCTCGTAAGGTTTCATCTTTTCTGTGTGCTCTCAAACCATAGATGATGACCAGGATAGGTCACTGGGACAGAAAATAGGGGTTTTTTTTCTTTAATTTTTACCTCTTGAATTCATATGTCAAAACCTGGAGAGACTGCTATTTTTGCTTTAATTTTCCCTTTAATATTTACTATTGCTTCCTAATGTTGGAGACTACTCATGTCATTCCCATAGAAAAAGTACAGTTAATGGCAGAGGGAGCCTTGGAATGCTCTTTTTTCATATTGGTTGTGGTTATGGTTGGGTGTATCAGTGGTGTGTTTTGTGCTGGATCACAGAAACAGTCTTCACATTTTTTTTGAAGTAAACCACTTTTTAAAAAGAAAATGATCTAAAACTTAAGCTCAGTAAAGCTTAGTGGTCATTTGATCATTGTTACGTACGTTTCCTGTTTCATACTAAGAAACAGGCAGTACTTGTGGGACAGGTTTTGTTGTTTTTGGGGAGTAGGGCAGAGACTAGCATCATAAATCCTTCTCATGAGTTTAATTTCATGACATCCCACTCCACAGATTCCTAGCCTTGGCTGACAGAAATAATGCTCTCTGACTAAGGCCTGATTTGCTAAACATCTGGTGCAAGCCCTGTTACTGCAAGTAATGACATGTAATTTAGTAAGATAATCATGTATGGCATGTTTTATATGGCTTGGTAGCTTACTTTCTTTAGAGGGTAAAACCCAGAGATTGTTTCCCAAAGAGATCAGTTGATTGTTTCTTTAGAAATCAGACTCTTAAAACTGAATGCGTTCATGGCATGACATTTTTCTGTGTTACTACCTTTATGGTAAAGTTACAACATAAAATTTGAACCCTTTTCTCCATTTCTCACACTTACATTAGATTTTGGACACTAGGTTCCAAGCAGTTGTCAGAAGTGCCTGAGAGGTCCTGGCAACAGGTGACTTTCCCAAACTGCCTATACAGTGTTTTAAAAAAAGCCTTAATCCAGTATCTGCTTGGAGCATTTGTCCAGGCTACTCTTTATCTCTCAGAGCTATGGACTGGGAGAAACTGTCTTCGTAAAATATATGTGGCATTTGCAACTTGGTTACAGGTCTCTTTTTCCCTAGGCCTGTCTGGAGGTGCACTCTCTTCTCCTGTTTGAATTTTTTATTGAATTGTCTGATTCAATTGTTGCTTTACCCCACCAGTCACAATAGGGCAGTATAACCGGTACTGAAACTTCTCTGCAGAACTGTAAATCAAAACTCAGGTGTGTTTATGTACTAGGTAACTGTATAACTCTTAATAACAGTAGAAGATGAGTTGGGGAACTGAAATACTTTTATTTGATGTGTACAGTGGTTGTCAGTGGCATCTTGAAGTGAATATTTGACATTTACAAATAAGTGTGCTGAAATTTCCTCTTGTCTATATTACAGCTGGCAGAATTGCGACAGAGGTTGGATCATGCGGAAGCAGACAGACAGGAGCTTCAAGATGAACTGAGACAAGAACGAGAAGCAAGGGAAAAGTTAGAAATGATGATAAAGGAATTGAAGCTGCAAATCTTGAAATCTTCAAAAAATGGGAAAGGAAAATAGAAGCAAGAGAAGGAAGTATGACTGTGTCCTTCAAACAGGGTGTTTTGATTTTTACTGAATTACAAGTGGTTTCTGTGCAGTGATGAAAAGCATTCTCCACAGATTTTTATCGCCCAGACAAGTCCACATGAGGATATACATACATGTATAAATAAATAGAGGTAGATAGGAACGCATTTTTAGATTTTCCTAACCAATTAAGATCTGCATTTATTTGTACTGGTGTTTTTCTCAAACAATGGAAAAAGCCTCTTGATTTTGAGTGACCAGTTCCTGTCAATTTCTAATGCAGTCTTGAGGACTCTGTATCTTTGACATCATCTGTTAAAATGTATGTGGTGATCAGTTTTGTTACCAATTGCACACCCAGTTATAAAAGTACACGGGGGAAAAAAAATCTGAATTTTTCAGGGTCAAAAATAGTTTGGGTTTCAGTGAGAATTACATGTTCTTGGACCAGAGAGAGTAAAGGCAGCTTTTCATCTGTAAGGTAAATACTGATGATTTCAATATTTATCTATCCTGTCTGTCATCTATGATTGATAGATGATTGATCCTCATGAGTGATTTATCAGTGTGAGTTTTTCCCATAATTTCATTGTGTGAAATCAAGCTGATCTTTTTGGCGGTTTTTGTTTAACAGCTCAGTGTCAATCTAAAGATTTTCAAAGCCAGCATTTGGTTGCCGTGCTGGAAGAAGAAAATGTTAAGATGGATTTTTTTTGTAAATTAAAAAATCTACAATTACAGTGGAATCTTTGGAAATGCAAAATTCATGTATTTTCCTTTTTTTTTTCCTTCTATGTAGTAGATAGAGAGAAACACTGAGGAAAAAGCTTAAAGGTAGGGCTTTTCCTTCTAGAAACCAAGAAAGCTTGACCTGTTTTTCAGTTACTGAAGCTCTCAAGAAAAATAGTATTTATTACAAAATATGTATTAGTGTCTTTAGTACCCTAAGCCTCCACACTTTGAGCTTCTTGCCAGCTTGTGGATTTTTCTTTCATGATGTAGAACAGGCCTTAACTGACATTGCGATAATAGCTTAAAAAATAAAAGTTCAGAGATATGGCACTTTGAAAATCATTTTGTTAGTCTTTGTATTTGAATGGCATGGTAATGTTACCATGAATGAAGCATGTTTGTTAAGATATAACGTTTGAAAAATGTGTAGTTGTACAGAATTACTGTTTTATGTATATATAATGTTTGAGTACTTCAGAAGTCTGGTTCCTAGTGGATTAAACGCATGACTACAAAGGTGGATGAAGAAACAAGTTTTTTGCACTTCTTTCCAAAAGAGTTTGGTACAGCTGACAGATGGGAGCTGATTCTGTTAGTGATGAATATTTTAGTAGTTCTAGTGTTTCACTATTTTACCTTGTGCTTTAGCTTCTGGTTTTGAGGTACGTAGATTTATTATTCTCTTAATAATTCAGTTGATTTTGTGTGAAGCCACTAGTAAAAGCCTACATGAATTATTTTTTCTTTCCCTGAACTGGTGAAACTGAAAATATTTGCATTCTTTTTTTGTTTCTGTTTTAGTGGTGTAAGAAGACAGTATATCACAGAGAAAGATAAAAGTTGCACATATCTTTCGATTGAATGAGAAATGAGGTGGTACATTAAATTTCATGGAATCATAGGATGATTCTGTTATAGCTGCATACAGTTTTGTTAATAAATTCTGTGTCATACTTATGCTGATGATTAAAGCAGCTTAGAAGAAAAATAACCACACAGTCTTCTTTGACAGTGTTGATCAGCAGAGAACACCCAGATTACATTTTTCCCTTCTTCAATGCCATCTCCATGTTTTGTGCTTAAAAAAGCAAGTGAAGAGGAAAAGCCTGTGTGTGCAGTGTGTTTTGGAAGGAGAGGTACTGGCTTGAAGTGATTATGGTTATGTAAAAATCACAGTGGATGTTTTATTGTAACAACCACCCAAAACATGGCTGGTGGGAGAATGGACAAGAATGTTGAGGGTAGCGTGATTCTTAGGGAATGGACCTTGAAGTAAGCCAACCTGAATGACAGAACCTGTGTTGGGTTGGTGACATGGGCACATAAGAAAACACTTTCCTGGAAAACTGAGAAGTTGGCATTTTTAAAGGTTTGAAAGATGCCATTTCTAGTTGCTTTTCAGAGTCAGTGTTTTGAACCAGACACGTTTGATTATCGGGGTAGATAAGGCCATACAGACGCGCTCAATACAGCCACAGTAACTGATTTACCACAGTATTTCTAGCTTAGCTGTCGAATGTATGGAATACTCATGGAATGAAGTGCCGGTGGCCATAGTTTGTCCTGATATTTTCACTGTTCCAGGAGCGTGTGCAGCTCTATGAAGTTTTGGCAATTCCAGATGCAGATGAGGTCTCCTAATAGTTTAAAACCGCTGCCTGAAAAAGCTAATGGAACATTTATTAAAATGACTTTTAAAGTAGCTTTGTAAATAGTCCATTTAGTTAACCTGAAGTTAGAATCCGTTTATAAATTATTGTAATCCTCTTAAAATTCATAAATATTACTTTAAGGATCTTTGCATACCATAAATGATTTTCATACGTGTAGATTTAATTTTGTACCAATTTTCAGTAATAATGTACACATAAATGTGCCATAGATTTTGTGTGTTCACGGTCTCTGAAAGATAGTTTTGTAGTAAATTGTAAATAATGCTGTATAAGTTTCGGAACAAATATATGTTGACTTTTTTTCCACTACCTTCTACTAGTTCAGATGGTTTATTTTACAGTTTAATAGAAGAACTTGGAATGCACATGTAAGGGCCCTTGCTTAAGCGCACACCTAATGGTAGAAACAAACTCTGTCACAAGGTCCTTGCTTTTAGTCACAGCATGCTCACTTTATGTACAATTACTTGTTTTGCCTCCAGTTACTACAGACAGTATTTTTCCCAGATTCTTGTGATGTAAAGCCTTTAGGAAGAACGTACTAAAATTGAAAGTTGCATTATTAAGCACTGAGATCAAGATCCAAGTTGCCTACTGCACCTTTTGGAACAAATTAAGCAGGATTTGAGGTGAATATTTCGCTTGCTCCTAATTTTAAAAGAGAATTTTCACTTACACATACTTTGTGTACCCTAATCACAGAACCAGAAAGTCTTGGAGAGTGAAACTCTTGTCACTCTGGCGCTCCTAAAGCCCCTTGTTTGCAGCATAGCCACATATCCCTTAGACAAAAGAGATTTTTATCTAAATCTCTAAACTTAATTGTTGTTAAGTCTATGTTTTAGTTTTTGTAAAGCCTATCAGTTAGTTTGAGTATTTCGAGAAATGTAGTTATGTTTCACATTTTTAAAGCTAATTTTATTCCATATTTAATATATTGATAGCTTAGGTGTAAAGTCATTTGTATATAGTAAAGGCATAATGCAATTAGCGACGTAGGGAAAGTTGAGTGGGAGCATGATGCTACTGGTGGCCCGAAGAAGAACGTCTTGGCCTGTACTTTGGAAATCACAAGGTTTTACTTATACATTCTTGTTTGGTATCAGGGAAGGGGATAGCTAGAATGTGTTATGAAATTTTTGGAAACCTTTCCTAGCATTAATCGCAGAGTTGGCCTTGAAATGGTGTCATGGTCAGCTTCCTAGAATTCACTTGTTTGTAGAGTATATATTTTGATTGTCAGTAAAGATAACAACTTTGTATTTTTTCTGCACTTAATTTGTGTAATTAATCCACACAACAGAGATTTCTATGACATGGTGAAGTCAACAAGAGGTGTGATGACACCTGCCTGTTAATCTGTATTGTAACATTTCGGTGATCTCCGTTGGTGACAGTAAGCAGCAGAAAGCTGCAAATTTCAATTTTCTTTCTACTCGTTAGCTTTGTAGCTCGTTATCTTCTAGCATGAGTAGTCATCAGATTTCCTTATTCTAAAGCTTGTAGAAGTTTCTCCCTATTGCATATTTATTTCTCTTTCAGAAAGACTTCCATTTCCCAGCTCCTCTGATGACAGCAGGTTCTGCTTACCGACCATTTTGTAGTGTGTCTCCATTACTGAGCAAATAGTTTCTTTCAGGGTTAGTGGTTCAGTTGGAAAACGCTCAGAAACTGAGTTCTAAGCACTTCATCAAGCACAGCAAACAAATGGTATGAAATCTTGATGTTTGAAAATTGGTCCAATGTACTGATATCAATTGGGTTTATTTTTTTCTTTAAATATAAATACCTCACTTGAAGCACAGCTGTTCTGCATTGAAACAAATTCTGGGAACAAACGAAAAGTTGGTCTAAAATATTTTGTTTCAGTTATGTTGCTTTCTGTGACCAACGAAACCTCTTTTTGTGTTTTCATCCTCGATATTGAAAGTATTTATTGATGTTGACGTGCCAGTATAATTATCTCAAATTACAGAAAGTAGCTGCAAAACAACAGTCTGCGGTATCTCAAGGCCACGGGTCGAATGATTACTCTGAAACCGTAGTAAAAAGCCTGGGAAAAACGAATCAGTGCATTCAACAATTTTTAATACTTTGCCAATGATGTACAGTCGTTATTGTTAGAGTTGCTGTGGTTGCATTACATGACACACAAAACTGTCCTCTACCTCACGTGAGATTTAACAGATATTTTATATGGTTTTAGTAAACGAGATACATCTATCTGGTCACTTAGTTTACAAATTTTGAATTATATTTATTGAAACATGACATACTGTGCTCTTAGCTTATACCTCAATTGTATTTTGTGCTGTTACCCATTTTCATGCCTTGTAAATACCTGTATAGATTGTGGATTCAAAAACAAATAAAGAACTGTAATGTCAGAGCACTTGTCCTTGTAATGTTTTTTAAACACTGACATCTAAATCTGGCTTTCTGGAAGGTGCTTATCAACTGCAGAGGCTTCCTTGCTTTGAACGCAGTAAATGAAAGCCCAATTACACTGAGACATGTTAGTACAGCTCCTGCTGCCTCCAGCTGGTCTCCGATTTATAAAGGGCGTTTTTGGCCAAAGCTGTAACATCCCTCACTGTGAGTCAACTTTCAAAACCCTTATGGCTCTGTGAAGGTATCAACACTTAAGATTTCTACAAATGGCTACATAGGTTTGGTATTTACATGTGTTAACACAACCACTTGTGCATTGGGTTTGTTGTGTGGTGCACAGCTGTCATGGCTACTTGGCTACCTTATTCATGCCTTAATAAGCTTTTTAATGAACAAGAAAGAAGTCACAGCTCGTTGTATAAAAATGCTGAGATGTATCAAAAGTTAAGGCCAGAAATGAGAATTCAGTGTTACTTGCTGGTGGGAATTACTCCTTTCAACAACTCTCAGGGGTTCTTAGTTATTGAAATTCATGTGATGGCATTGTTGATAATTTTTTGTCTACCTTCAGGGAGCTTAAATAGCAGAAAATTCAGAAGAGAGAAGAAGGAACAATGAGCTGTTCCTGTGACAGCTTTGAGCTTTCCACACTAAAACAATAGGCTGTAGTGTGTTGGTCACGCTCAATACAACCATAAATAATGTTTTTAAGGTATTCTAAGTGATTTTATTCATGATAAAGCTTTGGGTTTGGGTTTTTTTTTTACAGATAAGCAAGTGCAGTCACGTACACAACTAGGTATTTTTTTCCTTTCCAGTCAGAGCAGAAATACTTCATCCTTGTTTGAAGGTGCTGCTCTTGCATGGCAAGACTCAGATTATTGCAAACCCTTAATGATCCTATGTACTTGCCTGTGTTTTGCAGCTGAAGAGAGATAGGAAATTAGTGATGTGCAGCTGAAGAGAGATGTGCAATTAGTAATGTCTTGACGAGCTCAGCCCTCGGTATGGTAAAGTAACAACTACTTTTACCAGAAGACACTTTATTTCTATATCCCATATTACATTTTATACTTCAACATTCACAAGGGAGAAGCTTTTGTGCTGAAAATCTTCCACTGGAAAAGCTCAAGGTGAGCAATTTTTTAAGGAAAATTTGAAGAGTTGGTAGCTTTGATTGCAACCTCTGTCATTTATCAGAGAAAATGATGCTGGTAAGGAAAACTTGCTGGAGTTACAGCATGGAGAAATGGATTTTTGAGGAGTTCAGACTGTTACTGAAGTGCATGTTTGTGTCACACTTGCTTTAAAGCTGTAACTTTTAAGAATACTGCCTTTAGTGCACGAGTTCATTCAGTGTATTGCTGGGAAGTCATTCTTTGTTTCTTACTGGTCTTGTGAGTCGCTTGTAGCACACTACCTTTTATTCACTTTGGTATTGGTGGTGTTACTGACAACACTGACACCACAGTAAATGTTTCCTGTCTCAAGACATTAATGAAATAATTCAACCTGTGCCCTCTGGGCACCAGCTTGACAACTGTTGAACAGTTCTAGTTACTGAAGTGTAAAATTCACTTCTTGCAGTGTTGATCTGCTGCACGTGCTTTGACAAATACAAAGAAGATGGAGCAGTGTGAGAAGCTTCTGTGATTTAGGAAGTCATGAACTCTAGGACATTGTTACAGGAGATTGCTTCCACAGTGTGTGGATTTGTATTCCACGGGGGTTTTTTGTGGATTAGAATGCACCTACACTATCACCATGCAAAATGCCTCTAATCTCAGCTTTGTGACTGCAAAATTCTCTGGTTTTTTGAAGCAAAATTTAAGATGTTGAAGTGTATTACAAATCTCTGTATTGGGGTGACTTAGGGAATATACAGGGTTTTTAACTCCAGAGGAGGAGGCTGAGGGGAGATCTTACTGCTGTCTACACCTACCTGAAAGGTGGTTGTAGAAAGGTTGGGGTTGGTCTCTTCTCACAAGTAACAAGTGATAGGACAAGAGGAAATGAAGTCAAGTTGCACCTGGGGAAGGTCAGCTTGGACATTAGGGAAAAGCTTCCTCATGGAAAGGATGTGTTTAAAAGTTGTGTGTATCTGGAGCTCAGGGACAGGGTTTAGTGGTGGCCTTGGGACAGTTGGGTTAATGGTGAGACTCGATCTTAAAGTCTTTTCCGACCTGAACAATTTCGTGACTGTGTGTTGACAGGGCTGTTAGATGAGAGCTTGAGATCAATCATCCCAAAGTGGTTAAGTATTCTTATGCCTGGCATTATCAAAAAGCAGGAATAAACAATAGAAACAGAGAAGGTGTTTAAATTACAGAATGGTTTGAAGTTAGATGGAGGATGGACTGAAAACTTGCAAGTGGAGTCAAGAGGTGATGCACAATCTGTCCAATGCAACTGCATGGTCCAAGAAGTGGAACAGAACACCACCAGTGTCACCCAAGGGATGACAAGTTTACCTCCTGAATAATGAGTAAGCAGGAACATTGTTTGGGAAAAGGTTAAATTTATCTAGAACTGAAGGCTAGACAACATGAAAGTGGTGGTTGGTTATAAGTGACCACTTGCTCTACCTGACAGTGGGTGCAGTAGAAAAATAAACTAGATAGAAAGGTGGAGTCATATCAGGAAAGTCAATGACATCATGGCTTCACAAAACCATCACGGATCAGGTACAGAAAAACCTGAGGAGTAACCAACACTATAAAAGAAATGTGAAAACTACTATTACATTTCTATTTATTGTAAAAGCTTTTCTTCAAAGATAACTTTCAGTTCTTTATGTAGCAGCTCCAGTGCTGAGATGAACCTTTGGCAGAGCAAAACTGTGTCCTCGTGTCCTGGAATTTGAATCGAAGGAACACATGACAGACGAGGCTTAAGATGGTTTTGTTCATGCTTTTCATACTTTTTTTTTCTAAAGAATGGGCAAAAAATACCACTTTTTGGGTTATGAGCAGGTTGCATTTCATTCCCAGCACCTTCAACCTGGAGTGTAGCTTCCAATACTTCTTTCTCACCAGCAGCTCGGGGAATTAATCCAGTGCAGATTTTCAGTGGATTTGCAGTGTTGTGGATTTTCTCACCCAGTGCAATGCAGACAGCTCTCCAGCAGTGGTCTCTCCAACCATATTTTATCTGCCTGGATCCAACCTTCTCTTTCAAGAGGTGAGAAGCTCCGGAGGGCACACAGTGAGGAAATTTTTATAGGGATGTGTTGGCGCTGGATAACATATATGTGTGTTTGTGACCATGCAAAGCAAATTTACCAACATATTCTGCCTGCCTGCTTCTCGTGATGCAGTGCAGGCTGTAAGTTCCGTCTTGTCATGTTCAAGTGGGCTGTTCCTTGTTTAGCAAATGGACTAGAATTCACACCAGTAATGAGTCTGAGGAAGAAGCTGCTCATGTTTATTTTAACATTCACAAGTGGAAATAAGGTGTTGCTAAACACACATTTAGGACTCTGTGAGTGTTACTTGATGGTTCTGCAAATCCAGGCAGAAGTGGAGTGCAATGCTGGATCACTTATTTGTTGCGATTACTGAAAACATCAGGAAAGACCCAACACTGATTTTGTTCTCTTACTGAAACCATGCTGATGGTTTTGACGAGATGCTCAATGCCATCTCTTAACTCTGCCCACCACGTTTCTTGCCCTGTTTTTCCATGAAGGGGAACCAGTGTGATCACTTGTCTTCATCTGGAAAGCACTGCTTTAATTTTCCTTTCCTGATGCTGAGTTTTGAACAGTCGGGCTGTTTGCAGCTGAATCAAGCAGGCTTGTTTGTGTTTCAAGCACGGGTGAGTGTAATTCTGTGTCTCCTCCTCTCCACACCATCCTTTCCCTCTGATTCTCTGGATGAACTGGCAGAAGTTGGGGCTACCCTCTTGCTCCTCCCATGCTTTATGGGGCTGGAGGCAGCTGTAACCCCTCCCAGGGAGGAAAGCTGGGCAGAGACAGCCTGAGCAGAGACCACGTCCTACCAAACCTCATCCCTCCTGCTCACAGCAGGTCCCAGCAGCTGGGAACTTTGCTGAACTCCTGCAGGCACTCTCCTGCGGAGTTTGCCCTTCTAAAGGATCAACATGGTGGCCACCTGCCTGCACCTTGCTGGATTTGTCTGCAGTTTTATAGGGTGGATTGGAGTGGTTGTGGCAACGGCCACCAATGACTGGGTGGTGACTTGCGGCTACACCATTACCACCTGCAGAAAAATGGATGAGCTGGGATCCAAGGGGTTGTGGGCAGACTGTGTCATGGCAACAGGTCTCTACCACTGCAAGCCCCTCGTGGACATCCTCATTCTGCCAGGTATGTGTGTCCCATCCCTCCCACCCCACCTTGCTCTGAGCAGCTCAGGTCAGGCTGAGGAGGAATTGAGAGTGAAGCTCATTCTACTACATCAGCACAGGAGATGGTCCATGCAAAATAACGTGAATGGTAGCTCTTAGCATGATTCTCATTACGTTATAGCTGGTTTTAATCTTACCCAGGCATCATGTGCTATCTGTGACTGTTAAAGTGCAGTTAATATTTCATCTCTCTTTGTAAATGCTGCTCCTTTCACATCTCATATCTAGTTTGTGTTGCAAAGCTTGTGTAGATACGTTGAGGGGTAATAGAGTACTTTGAGGTACAATGAAGTATTTCGAGTTGTGCTTGGAGGGGATGATGAACTGTTACAAGTGTTAAGGTTCTACTCCTTAAAATTATTTTGAGAAGAACGAATCGTTCAGCATCTATTATTAACGCTGCTATGGCTTTTCACCCTTTGAAAGATCATTAGTCCTGATGGTCTTGTGCTTCTCACATGTTCTAAGGTAGTTTTTAAAGGGCAAACAGATGTAGCTGTGTTTAACTTGCCTTGGTATTTTCTGATTATATAGTACATTTCATCTCGTTTAGTGCAGTGCAAAAATGAAGCTATGTGTCTTACTGGTATTAATACATCTTTTGAGCTAATGAAACCTACCAAAGCCTTGTGTGGGCTTGCCCCTGTAAGTGTAGTTAATGATCTTACCTGCTTCAATCCACAAGTAGTCCAGAAAGGTTTTCCTGAATTTCTCTCTGCTACAGAACCAAGTCTGTGTCACACAGTGCTTAGCACTTAGTCTTTCAGCCTAGCCCCTATGAGAGCCCAGTGACTGCAGTGTTTACAGTCTTTCACTGCCTAAGTCAAGTCTTTAAAACGAATCTGTTTGTAATCTTGTTTGCTCAGGACTGATTGCACAGAAAATGTGCAAAAAATGAGATCCTAAACAGAGGAGATGGCAGCGCCCAGCACGTGTTCTGTGTTAATCAAGCGAATTTTCCATATACACAGAGCCTGCATTTCCAGGAACAGCAGAGTTACCCGTATGTCTCACCTGTATGTCAGCAGGACTTGCTGGAGGCCCCTGTTTGCTGATGCTTGAGGCATCATGAAACTCCATATCTGCCTGAGGCAGCTTCATTTCATTAACAAGAGAGGAGAGAGCCTGTGTACTCAGTCTGCTTAGACTGTCCTGAGAGCCTGAGGAGGCTCGCCACACGCTGGAGCAGACCCTCACTTGTTCTTTTCCTTTTGCCTTCAAGTAATAACTGGCTGTTATTTATGCATATCGTTTTTTAAATAGTATATATAGTTTTTAACGTAGACAAATTAGATTATACATCCATAAAATAAAAAGAAATGTGGTATAACTTTTTGATAGATTATTCTATGTAGACCCTCACAGAGTGACAGAAGTGTCACAGCCCTGCCCAGCACATTGATGGCCCCCCATCCCCTGTTGTTCCTCACTGCCTTGTGTTAGGCTGCTGCTACAGGGAGGTAACAGATGGAAGCCCAGGGAATTTCTAGAAGGATATAATGTGGTCCCTGGTTATGGTGACTCAAGCAACTCTGCAGGGTGCAGCTATTTCTTCTCCCTAAGTAAAAGGTGTGCTCAGTCAGCTCCAGTTGCAGGTCGTCCCTGAAACCCCACTACCAATCTGCATCCTGAGGACATGGCCAGGATTGCTAAGCATCCCTCCTCCTCATCACAGGTCAACAGTACTCATCTCCTCAGGGCAGCTGGCAATATTATGTCATGGACCTGCATGTTTCGGTAGGGGTCTTCAACGAAGCCCTTCTCTGGATTGCTGGGGACCCCCTCTGCTCATAGCAAGCTGCTCTTTAAGACTTTTAATTCTTATTTAATCAAAGTTCTCTTTATAAAAATATTTAGGAAAACTCCTTCCTAGCTGTTTCTCCTACTTTGCTTTCCCATATTTCACAGCTCCATGATTGCTAAGTGCCTTGCTGGGAAGGGCTCATGTTTTCCAGGCAGAGCTATTTGCTCGTGGGAAAATTGTGAACCTGCACACCCCATGTTCATGCACTACCCCCTGTACTCGGGGCTCACTGTCTCGTGGCTGCTGAAGAAGTAGTGTTTCCACAAGGGATTGAACCCATCTCCCGTACTACGAGTGCTGGTTGCTAATCAAGCTCCTCCTGGGCCAAATCATCAGAATCCTCTTGCTTTGCCTTGCTGACAGGGTATGTCCAAGCATGTCGAGCACTGATGATTGCTGCCTCTGTCCTGGGTCTTCCTGCTATCTTCTTGCTGATAACAGTCTTGCCCTGCATCCGGATGGGCCACGAGCCTGGAGCGGCCAAGTACCGGCGGTCCCAGCTAGGAGGGATCCTCATCATCCTCCTGGGTAAGTGCCTGCTCTGTGTGGAGAGACAGAGGTAGAGGTCTTCTTCCAGTTCCAGATGGTGCAGTGCAAGCTGGCTGAGCATGTTCTACTGAAGGCACGTTTGTCCAGGCTGGGCTGACCCTGAAGTTCTTCGCCATGAACAGGAGGCAGGAGGACAAATCCAGGAGGCAGGGAGTGAAGCAGGGCCAAGAGGGAGGGCTGTGAAACCCTACTGTGCTTTGTCTGGTGGAGTCCTCAGGCACAGCCACTGCCTGTGTCTGCAGCAGTGTGACAGTTGCTGCACACAGGCAGCTGCTTGAAGGCACTGGGTTCATGGGTTGACTGTGGAAGTGATGATACATCTGGAAAAGGGTCTGAACTCCCAAGCTGTTTACAGGGCACGGATACCCTCAGAAATTTCCCTGCCAATGCAGATGCAGCTGGGTCAAAGTGTGTGGGAAGGGAAGCCCAGGACTGAGAGGGTGCTGGTCCCATGAGGACAGCAGGGGAGGAGGGAACAAGGAGGTGGCACAGACCGGGGAAGAAGGGTGGCATGTCCCCTGTGCCTCCCAACCCCCTCTGTCCTCCAAGTTCCCCCTGGGAATTTCTTCCCCTCCTCAATGCCTGTAGAGGAGATTGTTTTGAGCAGCTCAGACTGTGGAGCTCATTGTCCCCAGAGCAACACCTGCATGTTCTTGAAGCCTCGTCATCTCAGCAACAGGCTGCGGTGCCTTGTTTTTACCCGTCTGCGCAGCAGAGGAGGAGGGGTGAGGGAAAGTGGCCTCTTTGTGTGGCTCTGCTGGTCGTTGGCGGGCACTGCTGACATCATGCCCATCTTCTTTCTTCCATTTCTCCTTATTTTTTTTCAAGTGGGCACTGTGTGCTCGGATGGGCTGTCCTCTGGATGCTCCTGCCTTGCAAGTGGTCATTCCTCTAGTGCCTTAGTGAGAGGCAGTTAGTGCAAGCCTGTATGTTTGGAATCTAAAGTGCTGAGACCAGGAAGCCCTTTCAGTGCTCATGGGGTTTAAGGATGGACAGGTTGCCACAACTGGAAGTCCTAAAATCAGCTTTGTAGGGCCTGCTTCGGTCGTCTTTGTTGTCAACAGCCACAGCTCTTTAGAGCGTGCTGGAATGCAGCCTTCACCCCTGTTTCGAATCCCTGAGTCATGCCTTTGGGTTTGGAAAAGGGAAAGAAAAAGTGTTGAGTTTTTTCTCCCTGTGAATGAAACTGTAGTGCTGGAGGAGTCTGCTCTGTCAGATTTCCTCTACCCAGGGCTGGGGGGAGCTCAGCAAAGCCACCCTTTGTGGCAAACAAACGTGAGTTTTCAGTTCTAGTCAAGGGGAACCATGGTGCAGGTCAGCCCTGTTTGCACGGCTGCAGACAGGAGGTAAGAACATTGCTCTTAAATCTGCTCTTCCAGAGGTCAACAGCATTACAGGACCAGCACACACAGCAAACAACACTTGGACAGTCTGGGGTGACGCTGCAGTACCATAAGGGAAATCCCTCATCGTGCAGCACTGCACCAGGGTGTGGGGTCTACTGTGCCCCCCTTCCATCCTGCTCTTGCTGTGGTGTGACACTAGGGAGGAGAAGATGTATGTGAAATGGAGTTGAGGTTCTCCATAAGGCTCTTCTCCACCTCAGGACATGGTTTTCCCAATAAGTAAATCCCATATGGGAAAGAAAAGTGTATTTACAGGGACACTGGTTACAAATGCTCTTTGGGTTGGATCTGGACTTCTCACCCATTGTATCTTCGATGAAGTATCTGCAGTGCTTGGCTTATGTCAGTGACATCCTGACTGAGCTGGGCTGGACAGGCAGGCTGGGTGCAATGTTCTGGCCACAATTACACTGATGCTCATTCTGCCAGATCCCAAATGAATAAATAAGCCCCCTTGGCTCTTAGTTTGTTAATTTTTTTAAAGCAAACCAACACGTTGAATTTTACAACTCCCAAATCTTTCCAGGCTAGTCAGTGGGACGGTCTCTTTGGAAGAAGGCTACTGTACAGAGCTTGCAACAGTGATGTCATTTAAACTGATTGATGACCTGTTATCTGCAAAACGAGGCGGCACCACGCCACAGCATTTAGTAAGCATCAACCAGGCCTCAAAAGTTGTTGTACTGAATTAAAATTCATTGTATTCTAGAATCAATATGCTCTGGACTGTTCTTATTTGCCCTCTGGCCACTGAAGTCTCATTTATGGCTTTCCCCAACTGCACAGGCTCCTGCCTTTTCCTCTAAGTGGAGACCAGCTCTCGGACCTCTGCTTAAAAGAAAGCAACCCCTCCAGCACTCCTTAACAGAGCAGAAGCAGAGGGCGGCGATGGAATGAGGGGAGCTGGCCCCATAGCAACCTTCTCTTGCTGCTTGGGAAAGGGACAGCAGTTTGTCACTGAAATGTATTAAAAAGGAAAATGGGTTGAAGCCCAGCCAGAAAAAAACCCCAACATTTAAATAAATAAAATAGAAGAGTTGAAAACTTGCCAGGAAAACAACAGGCTCAGATATTCCATTGATTTTTCTGTCTGCTGATAATAGCAGGCTGCAGAGTGCAACCTGCGTGCACACCCTCCTATCCTGCCTGCTGATGTATTTATGTCTTTGTTTGATCCTATCTGTCCAAGGGAATTGATTTATTGCTGAAAACAACCGTCAGTGGAGGTTTGCTCTGAGCCAGTCTGCAAACGCTTTGTACACTGGTGTTGATGGAAAAACCACGGCCCATCCTGTGCTGTTCGTACTGATTTGGGGGACCCCATGCTGGTAACGGAGAGGGCATTTTCCCAATGGAGGTGAGGGGCTCGAGGCACTGCAAAGCACAGGTTAAAAATACTACATCAGGTGTTGGGAATTACTACTGCAAATTCACCCTATGATAACGATTGTTTGGACTGAAATCTCTGCCTGAGATTTCCTTGCAGGACCAGAGGTGCCAAGATACAAAGATTGCCTTGAACATAACACAAAATAGAAATCGTGGCTATTACTTCAACCAAATGCTTTGATAGAGAGGGCTGTGTGACTTTGAGTCAGCAACTCAAAGTAGTCAAATTTAGCTGTGAAAGAAAAGTATTCTTTGTTTTGCTGAAAGCTTTTAACTTCATTGTAGAGGAATTTGGCAGGCACTCGCTGTCCCTTGTGCTTCAGTAGTTCTGCTCAGGCTCCCCCACCTCCCCAAGCATCTCTGTGCCTCTTGTCAAAGGTTACTTCCATCTGATTCAGTTGTGGCTGTAATGTAGAGTACTGCAGCATTGAATTCTGCCTGTAAGGAGGCTCAGCTCAGTGGACTGAGCTCCTGCAAGCCCGTAGAAATGCTGGGAGCCCAGGATGTGTCTCCATGGAGTTATGGAGCAAGGACACCCACACCGAGGATTACTGAGATGAGTTTTGTGAATCTGCCTGCTCCAGCTGCAACAAGTGGGCAAGTTCCCCACTAGCCCAAAGCAGGGCTGTTTTTACAGCTAGCAGAGTGGATCTAATAAAAAATATTCCTTCTATTTGCAGACTTTTCCTCCTTTTTCTGCCAAACTGTATGGACAGCAAAAACTAGTGTGGTTCTGCTGTCTGAAGAGGTTCATGTCTGGGGAGAGCCAGAGGGTTTTCTGCCATCATCACACAAGAGAAGGGGTCATAATTTCCCTATTTGAAGACTTCTTCCTTGTAGGCAGCTATTTTATTCCTTGAAACTTGCCCTAAGATGCCATTTCCAGTCCCTTTGGGTTTTTTGGCAAATCTTTTTTTCCCAGCCTGTCTCTGGGATACAGCTGGAGCAAGAAATATCCCCAAGAAACACTGCAACTGCAGACCATCCTTCTAACATCATCTCAGAGGAGTCTGTGTGATTCTGTGATTTACAGCCCCGTTTAATTTGTACAGAGTAATGAAATCCAGCTCTGTTTCAGGGCATTCCTCTTGCTGAGCTACGGTGTCACTGGAGGCTGACGGCAGCTGGTAGCATCCATACACAGAGAGGTCAAACGAACCCATGCAAAGTCCTCTGCTTGTCCTTCAGAGCCTTCTAGTATTGTCAGCATTAACATAAGGTGGTTTTACATGGAGTCGTGGCATGGGCACAAGAGCTGCCTTTGTGTCCGCATCCCTGAGAGCTCTTCTCACCCCATTGCAAGTGTTCTTCTTGGTTGTGGGGGAGGGTCTGGGCAGATAAGGCTCTTATAGTCTATGGACATAAATATATATATATATATTTACTGCTGACAGCAGAAGAAAAGATGATTGTGTCTTTCTGGACAACAAACCAGCTTTTATTCTGGAGCCCATTAGAATGCTCTGTGGATTCCCAGCTGATCCATTTTTGTTGTAAAGCAGTCGAGGCTCATGAGCTGTTTGCAGGACTGATCCCCATGCAGGAGAAATGTTCTCCCCTCCCTACCTCCTCCAAAAATTCCTTTCAAAGCTGCAGGGTCCTTGCTTTGAGGAGGCCCAGAATTATTCCTGGCTTTCTTAGCATCCTTTAAATGTTCTTCTCTTTCCCATAAGACAATATTTTCTCTCAAAATAACTGCAGCCATTTGGGATAGGTTTCTGCTGCACTGGCCAGGAGCTACAGTTTGTTCTCTGCTTTAACTAAACAATTTTATTTTTAATCTCGCCCCCTCTTTTCTTCCCTTTGCAACCTTAACTTCTTGACACTGCCTGCAGATACCTTTTAACGCGGTCGGTGGAAACTGTACCGCTGCCACGGTCCTGTTATTGTTTTGCTCAGGGTCTCTGATAGCCACAAGGATGGAGTCCTGCACAGCTTGTCCCGGAGGCAAGTAAATATTGACAGATTAATTCTTCTCAGATGTACAGGCCATAAAGCAGTATTGTTTTAGGATCTGCTCCTGTGAGGTGATTAATGCCATTAACTCCTATCACCCTCGGTGCATACGGGGGCTTTGCAGGATGGAGGCAGGACCCACTGTGAGGGTAGCAAGTGTGACCTTGTGTGGCATTAGAATACAGGGCATGAGTCTTCTCTCTGCTTGGAGCAAACTGTGTGTCGTGTGAGCTTGGAGCAACCCACCTGTGTGTGCTGCATGCTGAAACACCGTGGTCCCTGGCCTGGCTACCTGCAAAATTCTGAATGTGAACCTGCTTTCCTGTCCTGAGGGTATCTTCTTCACATGTCCCCTGCCTGGCAGTCCTCACAGCACCACCACTGCAGCCTTCCTGGGTTTTGTGGAAAAACAGTCCGGAAATTCAAGGAAAATTTGAAGTTCACGATCATTTTGTGATCTGCTGCAGACTCTAGGTAGAATGCTGTTTTCCTCTGGTGGTCAGGTCGGATGGGGCTCTGAGCAACCTCATAGAGCTGAAAATGTCCCTGCTCACTGCAGGGGCTTGGACTAGATGACCTTTAAAGATCCAGTCCACCAGGAAACATTCTGTGACCCTGCAGACCCTTCACATCCCATGTCTATCCCCATTACCTGATACAGAAACATTTTCATAGGGAAGCAGAATTTGATTTCCAGAACTGGGACATAAAAAACCCAACCCAACCCAACAATACTGTTCAGCTGCTTATTGTGTCCCAGCCCATTTTCTCTTTGTGTTTTATAAACCCGATCCTGTCTTGTTAGGGCATATTTCATCAAAGTTTATGTGACCTTTCCAAAGGGCAGCTGCAGTGATGCTGGTTGACATCAGCTGGGGACACAGTACACGAGCTGGTGCAGAAACAGTTGTCTCTGGGCCACTGACTTGACCGTCTCACCAATGCATGTGGCTTTTGTGGTCTATCTAATCCATTCCTAGTCCTGCAGCTCGCCATGGATGACTTTTAGTCTTCCCCCTTAAAGATATTTTTATGGAACTAATCTGTTTCCCTTGTAATAAATGCACAAGGTTGAGTCAAGCAGCAGTTGTTTTTCCCTTTGTTTCATGGTGCCTGACAGAGTTGAAGGTTTTCCTTGCTCTCCCTTCCCACGAGGCTCCCACACTACCTCCTGCTCAGAGATCTCCTGGACCAAACCCAGATGCTGATGCTCCTGGGTCCTGCCATGAGACTGCAGTGGAAGAGGGATGGAATTCCTCTCTATCCCCTGTCCTGCAGAGCCTTCCATCCCCTTCTTCATGCCTCCATGATGGAGTGATATGCTGGAGTTACCTTTCCTTTCCATCTCTCCCCAGCCATGTGCGGCGTTGTTGCGACGATCTGGTTTCCTGTATGTGCCCACCGTGAGACCACCATCATGAGCTTCGGCTACTCACTGTACACAGGCTGGATCGGCTCTGCCCTCTGCCTCTTCGGTGGCTGCGTGATTGTTTGCTGCTCGGGAGATGCCCAGACATTCGGGGAAAACCGCTTCTACTACGCCTCGGGCTCCAGCTCCCCTACCCACGCAAAAAGCGCTCACGTGTAAGCGCCCTGGGGGTGTCCCACGGCTGTTGTCCAATGCTTTGGCTGGTGGGTTTGTGTGCCCCAGGTTTGCTTCTACTGACACACACCACGGTCAGGCTCCTGGGAGGAGATTTAGAAAAGCAGCACAAATGTCTGGTAGTTTGAAGTGTTATTCTCCCCATCTGTTCCCCCCTCCCCTTCTCTAGAGAGAAAGCTCCAGCCTGCCCTACCTCCTAGTCCTCCCTGTTTTGTCCTGACCACCTGCCCCATCTGGCAGCCAGGAGGACTCGGATGGTTTGGGGTTGTCATGTGGGTTTTACGGTTTTTCTTTTATTTTCTAGCTCCCCTGGTTATAGGAGAGTTTAAAGCGATCAACTAGAAATGAAAGAGGCACTTTCCTGTTGTTAGAAGGACTCTGGAAGCTTCTCCCACCACGTTACTCTTTGCTTTCCCCTGTTCAAGGTCACCGCTCTGGCACGGTTTGGGCGAGAGAGGGTAGGGAGGAAGGCTGTGCTCTCCAGCCAGGCAAATGTTTCTCTTTTGGAACAAGAGCAGGGGAAATTTTTGTTCTGCCTTTCTCTGTAAATACTTTTATATGAGTTTGATTACGGTAGTAACAGTCTTTTTCCCACCCACACCCCCCTCAGTCATCAGTATGAAGGAAAAAGAACCCCAAGGTCCTAATCACGCGGTAGATAACAGCCTTTTTGTATCGTTTTGAATGACTCCGGGGGCTCTAATCCCCGCTCTCTGCTTCGGTTTCCTTTTCTTTTCATTTTCCTTTGTACAGATCAGTTACTAAAAATAAGGTGGGGTTTCATTTTTTGTTTTAAACTCTTATTTTCTTCCTCTAAGTTTGTGTTCTGCCCGTGTCATTAAAGCAGCACGTTTTAACATGCGGTGTAATGTCCCCGTTACAATTCTGGTGAATACTGATGATGCCTTTGTACCTTCAGTGAGACACTGTACAATAAATAACAGAGTACCTGCAACCACGGCCTGACTTTGTCCTTCCTTCCCCTGTGTTTCCATAGCTCGTTGTTCCATTACAGGGCTTTTACAATGGTTTTTAAGATATTGTTCTTTGGTGCAGGATGAGAGGTTCTGCTCTGCTGTGGAGTGAAGCTGGCCTTTGGTTTTGTTGGGGAACATTTCAAATATGAGTCATCTTCCTGCACGGTACCATCTGCTGCCTTCCCAGAGAATCATCATAGAGTCATTAGGGATCCACTGGCTCTTTCAGTGTTCCAATAGCAGCTTGCAGCAGTGGCACCAGCTTCACATCAGGGAGGCACACAGACCCACTGAGGTGGTGGAAGTGGAGAAGTTCCTATTGCTGGAAGTGCTCTCAGCTAAGAGCCTGATCTGGGCTCATCACTCCAATTAAAACTAAGATCAACATCTAACTCTGCCTGTTTTGAGGCTCCAGCAATTGAATTGTTGATACAGCCCCCAACTGTTGCTGGAGATGTTAATTCAGTTTACAGGGGTTGTGTAAGGGAGGCCCTGGGGCAGGGAAAGAGGAGCTGCCACTTGTCAGAAGTGGACAGGGGGGAGAGCCCAGGTGTTGTGTGTGGGAGCAGAGGGGACTGAGCAGGCAGAGCAGAGCACCAGGCAGTTGGGGGGAATCGAGAAGAATTTAGACACAAGGCTGCTAGTCCAGCTTCAGTGGTCTTTTCATATTGGTCTGGTGACTACTGGCAGTTAAGGGACTAGAGCATCTCTCATAATGGCTCTCATAGCTATAAAAGGAGAGTGTCAAGAGGATGGGACAAATCCCTTCTCAGTAGCACCCAGCAACAGGAGTACAAGCCGGAACCTGGGAAATTCCAGCTGAAATTCTTCACTGTGGGTGGGCCAGAGCCCTGGAACAGGCTGCTCAGAGAGGTGGTGGAGTCTCCCACGCTGGGGAGATTGCGAACCCAGACGGATGTGTTCCTGTGGTGTCTGCTCTGGGTGACCCTGCTCTAGCAGGGGTGTTGGACTAGATGATCTCCAGAGATCCCTTCCACCTCCTAGCAATCTGTGACTCTACGATCCAAACTAGGTGACACAGCAGCTCCCTCCCCACCCCTCCTCCATGTGAGAATCTGAGGCCTGACCCTTGAAAGGAGTCAAAGGAATGCTGGTTGTTCCACAACCACCCTTCGCCTGCTTGGCCAACACCGAGCAGCCTGTGGTGTGAGCAGTGCGTTACTGCTGTCCCACACATTGTGCCCGAGGCGGGCAGCGGCGTGGGGCCATGGGCAGGACACTTGTGCCCATTACATCAGAGGCAGGGCACAGGCAGTTGTTGTAAGCGCCGGGGGACTCGACAAGCACTGCCATTGATGTGGGGGTGCCATGGCCCCAGGGGCGGTGCACAGATGTGCCAGCTTGTGCAGCCTGCCCGGGGATTGTGGATTGTGACAGAGCACTGCCGGGCAGCTCTTACGGGTTTTTGCTGCCCACACCGCTGGGCTGCAGGTTGATTTCTACACAAAAGTGATGAGGATGGGCTGGAGAAGGCCCAGAGGAGGACTGTGAGATGATCAAAGGGCTAGAAGACCTGCTGTTTGAGGAATGGCTGAGAAAGCTGCCTTTGTTCACCCTTGAGAAGAGAAGGCTTAGGGAGGGCCGCGTTACCCTGAACCAGTGCAGAAGGGGGTCTGCCAAGAAGGCGGAGACTCCCTTCTCCCAAGGAGTCCCATGGAAAAGGCAAGGGGTGATGGATACAGGCTGATCCTGGGGGGAGTCCAGTGGGACTCCAGGTTTTCACTGTGAGAGCAATGAGACACTGGAATGGTCTTCCCAGGGAAGGGGTGGATTCTGCAAGGCTCAGCTTGGCAGGGTGCTGGGCCAGCTCATTTAAATTGTGTTTCTTTAGGTTAAAGGGTTGGAAGGGATGATCCTTGGGTTCCTTTCCAACCTGGGATACTGGGATACTGTGCCATCTTCAGTCCTGTGGGGCTGGGGACCCCCAGTGGAGGCTGGTGCTGGTATCATGGATTACTGGCAGCTGATCCCAAACCTAAAAGGCTCTGGACAAGCAGCTGGGAGGAAGGAAGAAGCTTTATTTCAGGGAAGAGCATTAAAATCCAAACAACACAAAACAGTCCTGAAGCAGCCATGGGGTGAATGACATCCGCAACCACAGGGCAGGAGGTGATGGGGCCAAGAACTGGATGGGATATTAGTGCTGGCACTGCAGAAAGGAAGTGTTTGGAGGCAGCACAAAGGACACTGAACTTCTTTAGTTTTTAAAGGATCAAAGCTGAAATACCTGCTTTGCTCCCTCCCCAAACACCCCACTCCCCCCATGGGGTTCTCCTAGGCTTGGTCAGCCACGACAGTACTGGCTCTTGAAGGTTTTTGGTGCTCATTTGCTGACCCAAAGCCTCACAACAGAATCAAATACATTCTGATCGGATAAACTGCTCCCTGCTGTGTCTAACATTCGATGTGGAGATGGTCACCCCAGCGTGGAGCTGGTGGTGGTCCTCGATGCCTCAGTGGAGTTCTCCTCAGCTCCACCACAAGCAGCTACAGCCATCCTATTCCCCAAATCACAGGAATAATAGTGTGGGGGACACTGGTTGCTTTGAGCACTGTGAAGGGGACAGGGAGCCGTGGCCCCATGAGTGATACCTGCCTGTGCAGGGGAGTGACACCTCAGTTTCCCCTCGAGAAAGGTGGGTGCTGGCAGCAGCACAAGCAGAAGTGAGGACATTGGTGCTCCCCAGGGCTTTGCACTGCAGCAGTCAACCTGGTTTAGGTTTTTCCCTTTATTTCTTTGATTTTATTGTGTAAATCAATAACCATTTCATTTTCACAACAGTGCAACTCAAGCCCAGTGACAGCCCTCTTGAAAGGATCTTCCTCAAAGGGAGTTTTGCAGCACTTAAGGCAAGATCTGTTCACCTCTAAACTTCAATTTATCACTGAAGAAAAAGAAATCAGACCTTCAGGTACTGATTTGCTTAACAAAATTGATGTGGGAATTTTTTTATTGCTGTTTTCTGGGTTTAGTGTCTCCTTTTGATCATTTACATGAGTATGGAATCTGATACTAAGACACAGTTGTCTCTGGCTTTCTTTAAAAACCCACTCGTTCCCATCTGATTTCTTGTTTTAATATGAAGGCACACAGTAAAGCTTTATGCATTTATTAAAATATACAGATTTTGGTAAATTTAAGATCTGTTTTTCGTAGTATCTTGACAATATATCTAGAGAGATCATGTGTAGAGATGTCAACAACACAACCATACGAAAATAAAAACCACTCCATAACAAATCAGCTGTTTTTTTTGTCTTTCTCGTGACACACTACAGGATCCCATTGTACAGTGCACCAATGGGGCTGGAAACCACACACACACACACACAGGAAAAGAAAAAGGACAGAACTAATCGTTTTCAATACACCAATTTCATATCAGAACAGCAGAGAAGTGTTACACCAAAAAATACCGCCTGCAAAAGAAAAAGAGGCAAGGTATACATCAGACCGAACAAAATGAGGTGAAGGGCATTTACAAGCTGCATTTACAACATCCCATGGCGTCTGGGGAAGTGACCTCTCTGCCACGTGGAGGATGCCGGCGTGCTGGGCTTTGTGCCAGGTGATCGGAACCGTGCGGAGTGAATTTGTGGAGCAATTGAGATCTGAAAGAGTTGGTCTGGAAGGTTTGAGGTATTTCTGCTCTGTCTGTGTCATGCATTGCCCAGCCCGGGGTGGGAGCCCCGCAGAGGGAGGTCAGGCACGGAGGGGCTATGAGCTTCTCACCAGTGGTGGGAGAGGGATGGTACCACTTTGCCTGTGTTCTCCAGGTGGGCCTGGGGTTTGAGAACCTTCCTGAGGCACTCAGGGGGGAAAGGCTGGATTTGGGGGTTGCAGCATCACAAGCACTTGCACCTCCTCCCAGCATCCAGAATCACCCTCTGGACCAGTGGAGTCCAGAGGCAAGGGACATGCCTTAACGTTCTGGCCTTAGAAGAACCCAATGCCTGCTAGAAGGGAAAGCACGTCAGCTCCCAAACAGAGGCTGGACCCGCATGTGTCCCCCCGCCATGGTGCAGCCATCCTGCCCCAGCACTTCCTTGGGAAGAGGAAGAAGGATCAGTGAACAGGAACAAGAGCAGCCAAAGGGCTTCACTCAATGCATGGACCAAATGGGGAGGGTTCTACAGACATCAAAGAGCAGAGGATCAATACCCCATCAAATTCTATGGCGTAACTAGAGCGGACATGAGGACAGACACTGCTACTGGTAACTGCTCTGTAGCAAGAGATTAAGGCTGCAAAAGGATTAACAGGCTTCAATTAGACAGAGTACTTGGGCATGAGTCTGTGGTCCGTCAGATGCCTAAACACCACGTGGAAGCGGGACAAAGACAACTATCTCAGCTACGGTACAGTACAAGAGCTGATAGGAAAATAGCATCAATCTTTCTCCCTGAAAACTTAAAGCCAGACCTGCGAGGTGCCATCATCTCTCTTGGGTACTTCTAAGGCATCGAGAACACAACTGAGAGGTGACCTTTGCTCAGCACCACTGGAAAGGTTTCCCAAGCCAACCTGTGAGTGGTCACACACTGCGAATAGCTTTTCGGTGGGATGCACTCAGGTTTTCTCCTTGTGGAAGTGGGGTGGGGTGGGGTGGGCAGCAAGAGGTGATGCTGGAGCAAAGCTTGTGGGATCTTTTTTCAAATCCTTGTTCGTATCCTGAAGCCCTTGCAGAGGCCAGACTTCCCTTGGCTCACCTGGGGTGCTCTGGGTTAAGGTTTGGATGTTCTTCTACACTGTAGTTTCATAGAATCATAGGATGGTTTGGGTTGAAAGGGACCTTCAAAGGTCATCTAGCCCACCCCCCATACAGAGAGTGGGGACATCTTCAACTAGATCAGGTCGCTAAGAGCCCCATCCAGCCTGACCTGAAATGTTTCCAGCGATGGGGCATCTATTGCTCCTTTGTCACCAGTTGGGAGAGGAGTTGCAGGGAAACTTTTTGCTGCCGTGCACAGAGCCTCTCCATTGAGCTGTTGAGCCCAGGAGCAACAGGGATGGGCATGGATCCAGGTGAACCAGGAGCCCGCTTGCTCATGGAGGGGCTGAGCCTTGTCCAGAAAACCAAACTCCTGCCTCATGCCCCCACCAATGCTGAATTGTCTCCTGGGGTGCCACAAGCAGCACTTCACACTGGGGAGCTATCTGGGCTGCTCCAGGGGAGCCCTGGGGGTGGCTCTGGCCACAGTATTCAGCAGCTGGGAGGAGGAAGGGTGTCACTGTCCAGCAGGGTGCTTTCTTGGTTCTTATTTATTCCCAAAGCTGTCCCTCTGTAAGCGTGTTGGACATGGGCTCCAGAACCAGACCTGCTGCTGACTGCTGACCCAGCAGTGTGGCTGCTCTCTGAGACCAAAAGCCACCACTGCCAATGGTGCTGCTGGGATGCAGGGAAGCTGATGGCACTGCCGGGGCCATGGCCATGCCTGAGCCATAACCAGAGGAGCTGTGAGAAAGGTCCTGCTGCTGACCACTCTGACTGGTTTCCAACTGAAACACGGGCACTTCTGTGGGTTTTTCATACAGCATCTACCAAGAAACATGAATATGGTGCAAGGTGGAGGTGGCAGCAGGGATGGAGACATCAGCAGCTGAGTCCTCTCCACTCGCCACACATAGACCAGCTCTGCGAAGACGTGGCTGACTCATGGAAGTTGCTATTTTGTGGGGGCATGGATGCGTCCCTGAAGCAACGAGGCAAGTGCTGAAGTGTGCCCACTACAGCAAGGGAACCATAGTACAGTCATCTTTGAGAAAGACACAGCGTGGTGGGAACAGCCCAGCTGCAGACCAGCGGTGCTCGGAGAAATGGCAAGTGGTTTTTTTTGACCACTTACACAGGGTGGGTTGAATCAAGGAGGTCTAGACATGGAACCAGGTTCCCAACCTCAGATTTGGGAAGTCTGGCAGTGCTGGATCATCAAGGTTTGATTGAGGAATGGGCTAATTTTTACTCACAGTATTTAGGATGCTTGGATTTGGGTCGTGGGGATGAATGTGGGGGTTATCCCTGCTGTGTGTGTGTGGTCTATGCACCAGAACGGGCCTTGGAAACATGATGTGATGCGAGCAGCATCCCTGGATCCGCTTCTGAGTTACTCGTTTTAACAAGGGTTCATCCACTTTCATTTGAACCAACCTACTCATCTGTCGTCTGTCCCTCTGGCTCAGTTTGTACCTGCAGGTGGTTCAAAGAGCAAAACACACAAGCTAGGAAGTGCCAAAAATGTGTGAGGGCCATCCCACCGCTGTGGCTGCCAGCTGGAAATTTCCCAGGGACAACTCATCTTGTCCTGTCATGCGATTCCTTCCACCTCTCAGCGCCCTCCCAGTTTGGCACATCTCCCACTCCACTGCCTCCACCAGTGTGGCTGGTGCCGGGAGACCAGCGGGTGTCTGGGGATCAGCCGGCATTCACCAGAGGGAGACCTGGCTGGTGGCACCAGGACAGGTCATGAGTGTGTTTGGTTCAGGGTCAGCGACCATCACAGACCATGTCCCGAGGACCAGAGGTGAGCGGGGTGGTGGTGGTGGAGGACCCAGGGAGGGCGGGACAGGACAGGGGTGCCGTGTGGACTCTTTGCCATCGGCTGGTCAGTGCGGCGCCCCGTTGCCCATCCAGCTACTCAGGCGAGTAGTCCAACTCGTCGTTGGCGATGAGAGCCTCCGACGGCGGTTTGTGCCTGCCTTTGCTTTTTGACTTGCTACTGGTCCGATGGCTTTCCTTTGCTTCTGCCATTTGCTGGTACGAGAAGCCCTTGTCCTCGGAGGGCCCCCAATCTGGGTAGCCCTCGCCCTCGGTGGCATAGGAGAAGTCATCGTCCACGGCGAAAGGATCGACATCCACATCGTAGCGCTGGTAGGTGCTCTGGTGGAGGGCCTCCTCGCGGGCGCTGATCTCCAGTGTGCTATTCCACATCCCGTAGCCAAAGTAGATGAGCAGACCTGCAAGGTGAGAGGGACAGAGTTGGATATTGGCCACCCTTAGAGGATAAAACATCCTGTGAACATGCTGTGCTCCCAAACGTCACCTGCTCCCCAAACTCACATCACAGGTGCTTTGGGAATCCAGCTCCGTTCACTGCCAGTCCCCTCCCAGCAGATTCTGGGTGACTCCAGCTAATGAGGGTCAAACATAGGTAAATACCCCCTCGTTTATAGAGCAGTGTGTGGTGTGGCTGATGGCTGCTCTTTGAAGCTGTTGAGTTGGTGGTTTTGGGGTGCCAGCTGTGACCTGAGGGCTATGTGTCTAAACATCAGCTGGGATGGCTGCTGGCTGTGCCATTTGCAGCTTGGGTCGGACAGCAGCTCCCAGCAGACACACGTGTGGAGGCTCCAAGTGCTGACAATCCACATCTCCAGCCTGTTACCCTCCTGGCTACTCTTCTGTCTGCAGTTCTCTAGTGCTGGCAGTCTCTCTTGGGCTGGTGCTCACAGCCACATGTGCCTCAGGGCTGGCAGGATGAATGTGTCTGGTGTGTCTGGTCACAGCTCTGAAACGTGGTCCTACTGCCTTCATGAGTTTCATGTCATCTTTTGCTTCCAGCCCTACCTGATCTCACCTTTCTGCACCAATGCAGGAAACAAATGCATCTGGAGATCTAATTTCCAGTGGATCCTGGGATCCCAAACCCAGACCTGTGCACAGAGAAACCCAGACTTCTATGTGTGCTGTGGATTGACCACAGAGGGTTGCTGGTGATGCTAAATCCAGAGCCTATGTGATAACACCACACATCTCTGCCAGAAAAACAGATGGGATGGGATTTCCTCAACAGGTGAGCATCCGTGGATGGCTGGTGGAGGCCATCACACCTCAGTGGAGTTGCTTAATTGACTCATTGCCACTTCCTCCAGCTGAAGGCTTCAGCTGTACCATGGGGAAAGTATTTAATCACAGTGAATTGACCTGGTGCTTTGGAGTTACCTATGCTTCCAGGCTGAAGGGCTTTCCCTGGAGTAACAGCTTCACCTATTGCCTTTGAGGGCCAAAAATCACCAAGCATGTTTTCTCCAGCCTAAACAGTTCCTGTGGCAGCTACGGCCCAGCAGCAGAGCTTGGGGTTACAGGACTGTCCCAGAGATGAAGCTTCGCTATGGGACCTCAGTCATGCAGGACTGACTCTGGATAACTGCAGTCCTCGCCCCGAAGAGGAAGAGGGAATGGAAAGATGGAGTAAACCATGGAAACAGCCTCCTTGCAATGGGTGGAACCATGAGACTAAGCTCTGAGACACCAGAGGGAGATCCCAGGTCTGTTCATGTAATCTGGCTCTGCCATCTGAGCTGAAACATCTACAAATTTCAGGGGGCACCCAGGAAAAGCACAAGGGCTAGTGAGCCTGCTGTGGTGGCTTGTGCCTGCCCACTCCTCTTCCCCAGGGATTACCTACCTTTTTGGGAGGTGGCAGCTGACCTTTACATTCTCTTTCCCCACCACCTTCTACCTTCCAGCCCAGGACTCTGAACCCTGCTTTCATAGGAGAGGGCTGCTGGTGAGGTACTTGGCCAGGGATGGTCTCTCTGGGTGCTGGCACTATGCTCAGTTCTGGTGTCTGCAGCTGGGGCTCCTGTGGGTGGCTGTGATGTTTACCTACAGGATTATTGTTTCTCTGTAAAGAGTCCTTGGCTTTCATATTGTCTCGTTGCCTCTGTTCTTTGTAGTCCAGACTTGGGAGCCTTCAGGAGGATCTAGGATTGCTGCTTTGGGGTTTCTGGAGTACATGGGTTGCAGTGTAAAGCAAGGGACACTATGGACGTGGCGTGCTTCTGGCTGTGTGCCAGGAAGCCAAAAGTTATCAGAAAAGGTCCACAACGGAGTCTGTGAATCCCAAGACCCTCCTGACACAAAGCTAGGGGCTTAGAACGAGAAAAGGAGATACACTCCCCAGATCCCTTGGCTCTGCCTCTCTTGTGGCTGACGGGGTTGGGCAGCTCTGGGCTTTGAGAATGCAGCACTGAGATCTTGGTGTGGGCTGCTGAGCAGCTCTCGTGGGTGAAACAGCAGTAAAGCAGGCAAATTTCTGTAGGAAGTGTGCCCTCGAGGCAATTTCTAGAACCCACTTACTTTGCCTCAAAAGGCTCCTCAGAACAGCCCCCTCGCATGGAGCAGTTGACTGCCATCAAAGTGATGTTTTCTGGAGGTGCAATTTTCCATCAGCTGTGGGTTGGGTGCTCAATTAACTGGGCTTTCTGAGAACATCATGGTGACAAGGGACAGATGCAAAGGACCAGCTATGTCCCAGCTGGGGAAGCATCAGCCCTAAGCACCCTAATTAAAGAAGTTCCTATTAGCATCTTTTCAAAAGGGTTCCAGGTAAAACCTGAAAATCAAATGAAGCTGGGACTCACCCACAAAGCACCAGACAGCAAACCGGATCCAGGTGACTGTGGAGAGCTTCAGCATGAGATAGATATTCACAAGCATAGCGAAGGCAGGGACGAAGGGAAGACAAGGAGCCATGTAGGGCAGCTTCTTGGGGTTTTCCGGCTGCTGCAGTATGACAAACACCAGCACTGCGATGAGCAGGACCATCAGCACGACGAGAAGCACAGCCCACCAGCTCTGCTCATAGATGTAGTCTGACCCAAAAATGATGAAGGAGCAGAAGATGAACATCAGGACAAAAAGCAGAAGCACGCAGGTGGTGACTGTGTGGCCGGTGGCTGCTGTGGGGCGGTCCATTTTCCCCGGCAGTCCAAGGTGGATCCTCATCGTATAGTAGCGAGGTCCAATCAACTTCTTGAGCTTGATGAGGTAGATGTTCTCGGACTCATCTGCCTCTATCCCTGATGTCATGTCAACTGTGCCATAATTGGGGTGATTGACGTTGTAGGTGGATTTATCAGATTTCCCAATTAGCATCTCGTTATCCCCCAGCGACGGCAGGTTTTTTGCCCCACACGTGTTGGTCGGCGGGCCAGCAAACTCTTCTTCGCTGCCAGGGGAGCATGCTTCCTTCTCACAGTCGGCCAGGATGCCCTCCTTCTTTTTGGTGTGCTCTGCAGAGAGGAACTTGACAAAGCCATCGATGTCACTCTCGGGCTGGTACCGGAGGAGCAGGACGCAGACAGAAACCAGCGTGTAGGCGAGCAGCGTGCCGATAGACATCATCTCTATCAGGTCCCTCAGGCTGACCAGCAAGGAGAGCAGTGCTGCCAGGAACCCTGAGACGATACAGGCCACTACTGGAGTTTCCGTGTAAGAACTGACGTGGGACAAAAATCTGGAGGGCAGAACAGTTGCAGAAGGTTAAAATTGCAGGTGACAGCAGTTCCCTGTCGCTAGGTCCCTTAGCCAGCTAGCTGGAGGGGCCGGGCTCGAGCTGTAACCCCTTCAGCTCTTGTTGCTTTCTTGTGCTTAGACTCCAGACAGCTGGGGACTGGAAGCTACTGAGACTGGATGTGGAGTTTTAAATCAGCTCTGGAATGGGCACTTGGACACTTGCAAACCAGTGCCAAGACTGTATACAATTTAAAAAATGTATATATAAATATAAAATATATATCTATAAATTATATCTAAGTACACATACCTATAATATACAAAATACAAACATACATTTCTATATTATTTATGCATTTATATTTTTATATCATTGAATATAATATAAAATTTTCTATAATGTGTAAAATATTATATAAATTCTAATATTTAAAATTTTAAAATTAGAATTTAAATTTATCATTTGAAATGTAAAATAATTGTATTTGTACTAGTGACAGGACACGAGGACAGGCAGGGCCTGAAGCTGTGCCAGGGGAAGGTTAGGTTGGATGGTAGGAAGCACTTCCTCACAGAAAGGATGATCAGACACTGGAATGGGCTGCCCAGGGAGGTGCTGAAGTCCCCATCCCTGGAGGTGTTTAAGAAAAGACTGGACGTGGCGCTTAGTGCCCTGGTCTAAGTGATTGTGGTGATGTTAGGTCACGGGCTGGGCTGGATGGTCTCAGAGGTCTTCTCCAGCCTCAATAATTCTGTGATTCTGTGGTATTATATAAAACGTATAAAAATGCTTTTGCTCATCCTCCCACAAACTGGATGTCTAGGTACCAGTGTGAAAGGAGAAACCTCTGCCTAGATCTTTCCTGGTTATTTTCCTCCAGCAGTTTGCTTTGGGAGGTGCCCCATCCTGCAGGCAGTGAGTCTGTATGTGTTCACTGCTCCCCAGCGATGGCATTAGGCTGTCACGGTGCAGGACAGTCCCCATCCCTCCCAGCACCCTTCCCCTCCATGTCCCAGTGCCAGCATAAGTGTGACTGACCTGAAGAGCAGCCCGTCACCAGCCATGGCGTAAATGACTCTCGGCATTGGGAAGAGGGAGCCCAGCAGGCTGACAGTCAGGCCGGCCACGGAACCAATGGCAACAATGAACTTGGCTGCATAGAAGCCATGGGCCACAAACATTTCCATCAGTGGGGACTCTGTGTCGATGGCATCATATGGTACCATCAGCGTGAGGATGATGCTTACCTGGGGAAAGCAAGAGCAGCAGGACACTGGTGTCAGCTGGGGACTGGTAGGGCATGGAGGCTGCTTCTCAAGGGTGGAAAGCCAGAATATTTGAAGTCTGATTTGGATTATATCCCTGTGTCCTCCTTGGAGAGGATGAAAAATACCAGAGGGGTGCAACAAGGTGATGCCTTGAACCGAGTGGCAATAGCGATTCAAGAGGCTGTTGAGATTCAGAGGGGTTGGTGAACTCGCATTGGCCATGTTCCTGTGTGGGGACAGCACTGCCTGCTCATGCACCCCCATGGGATGGACCCAAAACCCCAAATGGCATTGCTTGGGTCAACAATGATCCTGTTTGAGCCAAAAACCAAATGGTTTCAAGAGAAACCAACAGCACTGTGGGAGAGGCAGTGGGTGAGTGTCTTTGTAATTATCAGAACAGTATTGTTTTCTCCTCTTTTACAGGCAAAACCCCAGAGTGCAGCCATGTATTTATTGGGGTGCAGAGCTGCTCGTATGACCATCTCTGCTCATCCCCACTGCTCACTTGAACCTGCTCTAGTTGAAGATGTCCCTGCTCTCTGCAGGGGGTTGGACTAGATAAGCTTTAAAGGTCCCTCCCAACCCAAACCGGTCTGTGACTCTATGGCTCACGTGTGCACACGTAGATATCTACGTACGGCTCGTACTTACAGACACATATGCTGTCAGGCATGTGACAAGTGAGGCTGTGATGGCGTAGGGGATGGAGGTGTTTGGATTCTTTGCTTCTTCTCCCGTGGTTGCAATGATATCGAAGCCGATGAAGGCATAGAAACAGGTGGCGGCCCCTTTCAGCACCTGTATGGAGGGTTGAGCAGGGACAGGGAACTGAGTGAAAATGAAGCAACCCACTTCTGAGGTAGAGGGTGAACGGGGGCAGATCAGGGGGTGCCCACACAGATGTGAATGTTCCCATCTGTGAACTGACCCTGAAGCACCCATAACCCAATGATCTGGTGTAGAGAAAGGATTTCAACATGCAGCCCTAGTCACCGGAGGATGTGCAGCTCACCCATGGCGCATCACAGCCCTGCATCTGTGCAGCGCCAAAATCTGCCGGGAGCTCCTGACAGCTGCACAGGAGACAGTTAACCAACCTCAGGTTTGCTTTCACAATCCTTCACCCTAATATCTGTTGATATTAGTGGGAATTTGGAGCATGTTTATATGTTCCATCTTAGCAAGACATCCCAAGCGGCAACAAGATCCACCAGCGGAGGAAGGAGAAGGGAGCAGCCCATCAGATGTGCTCCACTTTCCAAACAACCTCTGTTTGCCTTGGAAGCTGTGGACAGGTTAGGAGCACATACTGGAGCACTGGGATGAGGAGTTATTTGTACTGTTTAGTTATCTTTTTAATGTCATGTATTTAAAAAATATACAGCATTAGCAAGGACACTGGAGGACTGAAACGCTGAAGCAGGCAAAAGGACTATGAGGCTATGAGCACCCTCACATCTATCCAGCTGGTTGAGTACCATGGTTCATCACATGTGGAGTGATGGAGCACACAGTAAACCTGACCTCTTTCAGGGGATTGCCTGTCATTACCCTTCTAAAGCATTCCCTACACTCCTGGGGACCTCATGATTGTGCGCTGGTGAATTTACCTTCACAACAATTTGAGAGATGAATCCCTAGCTGGAAATGATGGGAAAACCTATCAGTTTGGGTGGGGTTTGGGTGAGTATCTTCTAAAACTGTGTCTTTTTGCTAAGAGGTGTTTGCTGACTTGAATTGGAGCAAACCAGCTATTTTCTGTGTTCTCTTTCCCATTCCTGTTGTGTAGCACAAAAAGCCAAGCCTAGTCCAGAGGCAAACACAACCTCCGCTATCAAACGGGCCTCGGTGCTCTCCTCCTCACCCTTGGCAGAAAGCTACTGTTTTACTGAGGGGAGATGCAGCGGGCTCTGGCAGCTAGGGAACCCTGCAATAATCAAGGTTCTTGGTTTACTTTACTTCCTTGCTTATTTTTGTGCACAAAACCCTGGTGGAGCCAAGCAGTGTAAATCTGAGAAATTACCTTGGGTTTAGGCCAGCTGAGATATTTTCAGTCTCTGTTCATCCTTGGATACAAACCAGTGCAAGCAAGCTAAAAAAGCCTCATGTGTCCAAATTCTCAGCAAGTTTTGAAGGAACATCCATAAAATAAGTACTGGCAGGTGGCATTATGAAGTGCTCAAAACAAATGCTTGAGAACATTGTTGTTGAAAACCAGCCAGCACAAGTATCTCCCCCTCTGCAGAGGCCAGGCCAGCTCCTCCTGAGCATCCTGTCTTGGATAGCCACTGCATTTTGCTCCATCGCCTGGCAGTGAGTGACATTTCCTGGTGTACATTTTCTCGTGGAGTCTGGCTCTCCAGCAGGACGTTTTGGAAAAGTTTGGGGTTTATTCTAAGAAGGGACTAAAGATACGGGCAAAGAATTGACTTATTCCTTGGGTCTGGTGGAGCAAGGAGGTCTGGATCCAAGCCTGCTGTGGTGGAAGTTGGAGGTCCCTGGCCAAAGTGTAGGTGGGTTTGGTGGGGTTGATATGTGGAGGGTGCGCTGGAGGTAGGGTATGTACTGCATGAGCAAACCCGAGTGGGTGGCACTGCTTTCAGTGCTGCTTGTGCACTTAGGACTCACCCCTGGCCATCCAAATGGCAGGAACTGCCCTTCAGCCCAGTTGTCGCCTTTGATGTAGAAGAGACCAGCGATCATGATGAAGATCCAGACTGCCAGGTTAATGACATTGAGCACATTATTCAGGCCCACCGAGTTCTTCACTCCCATGGCCACGACGATGGTGACAATGACAGCAATGACCAGAGCAAGAAGGTCAGGGTACGACTCCTCTCCTTTCCCTGGATAAGAGAAAAGAGATGTGTAACTCTCTACCCATGGCTGTGGACAGCATCTCCAGAACCTCTGGGGGAGCTTCTTAATTCACTCTACAGACCCCAAGGCTTTGCAGAACATCTTGGTCTCATTGTGAATGTGCTCTGGTAGCTACAGGTGTTTTATTAAGGTGATAAATTGTGATGCCTCCACACTGTTGGGAGTTTTGGGAGGTCAGCAGACAAATGATCAGGTCCCAAGCTCAGGTCATGCTCAGTTTGTGTAACATGTATCTGCCAAGTCCTAATTAAAAGTCAATCAAGCATTAAGTTTTCACAATGCAGGTAGCACACCTGTTTAACTTCCTAGTGGACTTGTTGCTGGTCTTACAGGACTATCACAGCCCTGAGTTTCTACATGGCAGCACTACAGACACCAGCTTGTCCTCTCTGCGCATGCTTTATGGGACTGAGCAGGGTGCTTGTACTGGACGAAGAGCTCCTGCATTGTCCTTAGCTTCTGACATTCTGCTTATGCTGCCTTATGCCAGCTCACCCCAAAGGCACTGCATATCCCATCCACCTGCATCCTGCCTGTGAACCAGCCTGGAGTCCCTTATGAGGAAAGGCTGAGGGAGCTGGGACTCTTCAGCTTGGAGAAGCAGAGACTGAGGGGGGATCTCACTAATATTTATAAATATGTAAAGGGTGAGTGTCAGGAGGATGGAGCCAGGCTCTTCTCACTGATGTCCAATGATAGGGCAAGAGGGCAATGCATGCAAGCTGGAGCATAGGAGGTTCCATGTAAACGAGTGTCATGGAGCACTGGGTCAGGTTCTAGAGTCTTCTGCTCTGGAGACTTTCAAAACCCACCTAGATGTATTCCTCTGTGGCCTGTCCTAGGTGGTCCTGCTCTGGCAGGGTGGTCAGACTAGATGATCTTTAGAGATTCCTTCCAATCCCTAACATTCTGTTATTCTGTGAGATGGCAAATGATGAATGAAGCCTAACATCCATGTCTGACTTCCGATGAGCCTGAGATTACTCTTCAGGCCCTAATTAACACTGGTATCTATTCATGCTGTGACGCACCTAATCCATTCAACGTCCCAACACTGTTGATCATCCATCGGCTGATGGTGTGGTTAGCCAGCGAGTCGAACATGCTGCTGAGGGCGCTGGCGCCCGCGGCTGTGCCGATCAGGTACTCCAGGATGAGGTTCCAACCGATGAAGAATGCCACAAACTCCCCCACCGTCACATAGCTGTAGGTGTAGGCAGAGCCCGTGGTCTTGGGGACCCGCACGCCAAACTCAGCGTAGCAAACGCCTGTTTAGAGGAATACAAAGCAATAGAGTAGGGGCTTGGAAAAGGAAGAAGTGGAAGAGAAGCCAAAAGGATTATTTAACTGGAACCGTTTGGGACAAGACTTCAGCTGGCTTTGATCCTTTCCAAACTCCTTGTGTATGTGCTATGTCAGGATAAAAGAAATAACAAAATCAATTATTAGTGTAAATAATGTAATTAATTATTATAATAATAAATAATAATTCACATAATACAATGAAAACAAATCCTTTATATTTATTAAAGTAATTAAATTGATAAACACCTGAGCCTGACATGCTGCTGCCTTAAAACAACCATCAGTTTTTATTTAAAGGGAATGGATGTGCTTATTCAATTTCCCATGCTGTGTGTTTAACATTGATGAAACCCCTGCCCTGAAGACCCCAGTTCTGCTCCTACAGGTTAATGGGTTAGGGCCATTATTACCATTGTATAAACACATACTAATTCTCGAGTTCTTCATCAGCTACTATTCCCTGTTTAGAAGATAATAAATGCTTCAGATCTGCAATCAGTTCAGTGCATAGAGAGCAATGAATAATTTATAAAAGCGTTATGAAGGCACTGCTCTTGCAGTAAGTGCAGCTTTTACACAGCACAAACACGGAATTATCGAATCCCTGTGCTGAATTTGGTGCTTGCTTAATCTTGGAATATTTTTACATTCCATTCAGTGCTTAACCTGCATGCATGATGCTGGCAGTGCTTCACCACGAGACTCTTCACAACTTGATTTCTGCAGAGCAGAAGCAGCCAGACATCCCCCACCATCCAGCCCCATGGATTGTTGTTGCTCAGAGCTGGTGAAAAATGCATGTGCTTGGCAAAGGTAGGACACTCATCGATAGCTACCAGCCTGAATGATTTATGGAAGAGGTGGCCTGATGGGGACAAGTGTCTCATTTCTCTCTTCACTCATCTCAAAAATCATATAGTCTTTCTTGAAGGAAGCTCTGCTTTTAGCTAATGACAATATAAGGCTTAAAGAGGCTTGTTGTTGATATGGAAACAGCAAAGCAAAGACACGAATGGGGAGAAAATGTTTGAGTTTTCAATTACTCTGCTAGGATCCCCAGATAGAAGCATCATCTTCCATGGTGCTCTGCACACAGCAGCACATGGAGGATCTCTGCATGAGGTATCAGCATACAGCAAGAAAAGAAACTACTTTTTTATCACAGCATGCAGTAACCAGGGGCACGTGATGTATGATCTACCGGTGCCCCCACACAGCTCACTCAGCTCTAGGGCTGCAGGCAAAAGCTGGGCACGCTCTCCCTGCCACAACTTTTTGGAGACCGATACCTATTTTTTCCCCCCATCAAAAGTGTTAGCAGCACTTCAGAAAACAAAGAACATAGTGGTTGGTTGGAAGAGCCATTATTTTCCAGAAGACCATTTCTCCTTGAACATCAGCTACACTGTGTGATAGGTGTGACAGTCACTACTGTGGTGTCGTTCTGCAGTTACTGACATTCTTGACATGAACACAGATGAATAGTTTGGTCCCTTACTTTGTCCCTTCTAAGATGAGGGGGGTAGGAGGTGAGGCAGCCATCAGCTTTCCACACAGCACATGTGTATGGAATAGATGTTTCTGTGGTAGTGGTGGCATGGGATCACTCTGGACATGCTGACCTGGCCAGTGAGAACTCCTGTGATGAGCAGTGCCTTGGCAGGGTAGGAGAAGGGACCTTGAAGTCCCCACTGGCTTCAAACTCAAAATCCCAGTGTTGCAACAGTCACTGGGCAGCACAACTAGGGTCATGAGGAATTATTACAAGCACCACAGCTCAGTGCACCCTCTTGGCTGCTGCCTTGCTTTTGGAGTTCACTGGTGGCCTTGTGGATGCTGACTTGGTGCCACATGGCTGACACAAGGACCATGAGACATTCCACAGGCTACTGGCACAGTGGGAGTGATGTTTGAGGTGAAACAAGTCTTCAGGGAGGGGACTTTCAGCAGCACTGAAGATATCACCAATTAATTTGTGCTCCCATGTAAGAAATCCAGAGGGACCACCCTTTGCTAACCAAGAGCAGCTGATTTAGCATGGCAGGTACACAGCAAAATGCTATTTTTAGCAAGCCTCAGAGCCTCTCCTTTTGGGCTTCATGATCACTGTCTGCAGACACACGAAAGCCCTATCCTTGAAGATTGCTTAGAAAAAGGACTCCCATCTCTCCAGCCTTCCCCAATCAGGTCATGATCAGCTACAGCTGGAGCTCCTTGTCTGGGCTTCTATTCTGCAGCCAGGCAGCACCTCAGGCACATACTCAGCTCTCCTCTGTGCCATTATCCACCCTAGATGTTGCAGAGGCTGCTCCCACATGGATGTCAGGTAAGAGCATAGTGACAAGCTCCAGAACCATGTGACAATGCTTGAAGTCTCTGTCAAGGCTCTCTGGGGCTGCAGAGCAACTCCCCTGGGAGATGGAGCATCTTTTTTCTCTTGTCCAGCCTGACACAAAAGCCTGTGGGGTGGTGTGGCAGAGAAAACTGTCTCTCACTGGTGACCACTGTGGGGGAGGACCTGACCCTTTTCTGTGTAAGGGGTTTGCAAAACACGATCAGAGTTCTACTATCTAAGGGAAGGAGATCACCAAGGGGACAAGCAATGGCTGGTGGAAAAGGCTGTGAGAGTGACAGGGCTGGGCAAGAGGCAAGCTGCTGGTTTTTGCCACGAGATTTCTGGTTAGACATGGGGGTGAGAATAGGAAGTCCTCGTGGCTGCAGCTGATGGAAGGAGCCTGTAGTATCCACTGTGCTGGAGGCTTTGTGGAGGGAAGCTGAGCAAATGTTTGTTTGGGAGCTAATAAAAGGCCTTCCAGTGAGAGTGTGAAAGAGATTCAGTTTATCAGTTTAATCAATTATACTGTGCCTGTAAGTACCCAGTGGTGTTGCTTAAACCTAGAGGATGGCATAGCTGTCATTTGTGGGGCAGGTGAAATTAGAAAAACCTCTGTTTGAAGCTAGGCTAACCAGTCCAGAGGGGTTTCCCACTGGTGGGATTTGTCTTCCCCATGGCTATGTCCCAAGAGGAGCCAAATGGCTTTCTGGAAGCCATAAACCTCTTTGGTTCCCCTTGCAGGCAGTGGGATCATAGAATCCTAGAATATATTAGGTGGGGAAAGACTTTCAAAGATCATCTAGTCCAAACCCCTTACAACAAGCAGGGGCATCTCTAACTAGAACAGATTGCCCAAAGCCCCGTACAGCCTGACTTGAATGTCTCCAGGGACGGGGCCCTCTACCACCTCTCTAGGCAACCTGTTCCATTGGCCCACCACCCTCGGGTAAAGAACGTTTTCCTGATGGCCAGCCTAAATCTAGCCTCCTCTAGCTTAAAACCATGACCCCTCATCCTATCATTCCGTGCCCAGTTCTTGGACAGGCCCCTTTCAGGGATTGGTGTCTTTCATATGGGTGATCTAGTAGACTCATCTGGCCTTAAGATGGGGAGGAAAGTCCTTAAAAAATCAGTTGGTGCATGCTTTCTTGAGCTCAGTTCTGGCACACTGAGAGTGACTGTGATGTGAGAGCTGAACTCCCATCCCCTGTGAGCCCAACAGCCCATCCAGCTCCTGAACACTGGAGTTTTGCTTGCCAAATCTGTGTTGCTGTTGCAAACAACAGCAGAGTCAGGCATGAAGTGAGGAAGCAGCCGAGGAGACTGTCCAAACAGCTCATCCTTCACAGGACACTCCCAGGGCTACAAAAGCAAGGAGAGATGAAAGCTGAGTGGGAAGCGTGCTGGCTCCTCTGGGGGAAGACAGGAGGAGCTCCCTGCTGTGGGGCAGGGCTCATGTCTGGGGTGAACAAACCCTTTTGGAGGATCTTGTGTTTTTGTTAGATGAGACCCACTCTAGCTCTGTTTGCTCTTGGTTTGCATCATGGCCAGCAAAACCCTCAGAGGCGAGCAAGCACGCTGACACCGACGCTATCGACTGCTTTGGCTAAAAATGGGAGGTTTGGTTCATTTGTTGTGTTGGGATCTCAAAAAAGCATTGCATCTCAGTGCATGAGCTCAGCTCTTGTTCTGCACTGAACCACAGAATCGTAGAATGGTCTGGGTTGAAAGGGACATCAGAGATTACCCAGTTCCAATCTCCTGTTATCAGCAGGGACAACTCTCACCAGACCAGGTTGCCCAGAGCTCCATCCAACCTGGCCTTGAACACTTCCAGGGGCAGCCACAACCTCACTGGGCAACCTGTTCCAGTGTCTCAGCACCCTCACAGGGAGGAATTTCTTCTTGAGATCTAGTCTAGACCTGCCCTCTTCTAGCTTGAGATCATCTCCCTTGTCCTATCACTAGAGTCCCTTGTAGTAAGTGCCTCTCCAGCTTTCCTGTAGCCACTATTGGTACTGTGAGCCTGCTGTAAGGTGCAGTGATAAATGTGTCCAAGCTGCCTTGTTGCTGGGATATAACTGTGGAGGAGGGAGGCAGGACGGTCTCTGTGGTTGCTGGGATCTGTCCCTATCATGGCTCTGGCGAGTGTGACAAGAGTCCCCATGCTGTACCAGGGTTGTGCTCCTGGGGGGCCAGGGAGTTCAAACTCACATGGACTTTGCTGGAGCAGCAGTACAACCTGCGGGGAAAGAACACGGTGTGCTAACGTATCCCCATACAAAAATCCAGAGACCTGGAAGGCTGAGCTGGGTAACTTTGCTGTTCCTGTGGTCTGTCAAAGCCTTTTGCCATTTACCCAACTTTTCTTGCCCAACCTGCTGATAAAAGCTGGAAACCAGACTGACACAGCGTGCAAAGCCCTCTGAGCAGGAACATCGCATCATCGCGTTAGCGCTGATCTGGAAAGGACAAATGCCAGCAGTACTGGCTTCATGAGGGAATCACAGCTCGAGCCATATGCTCAGCTGGATTCCCTGGAGGAGATGGAATTCCCTGGCTTTCCACTAAAATACACAGTTCCACTCCCTCCTGCATGTTTGTTTGTTGGCTTTTTCACTTTTGCAAGTTGAAGACTGATCCCACAGGAATAGGAACCAATAAAAATCAACCTCAAAACTAACTGAGGAATTGTTTAACTGTACGCAATGTCTGCATCACGAGAAGGTGGCCCTGGCTACCCAAACCAGCGATACCCTTCCTGTTGAAGCAGGGATTCCCACCAGCCCGCTGGTGCTCTTGCTCCAGTGCTGCGGCTTGGCCATCCTATCTGCCTGGGCCACACTCTGGGAAGCTCTTGTGTGTCTCAAAATACACTGGCCACCGTCTTGGTCCTTGGAGAAGCTGTCAGCAGCTCATTGTTGTAATTACGCTTGGACTGCTTGGTCTGATATTTGGGCGATGAGAGGCAGTGCCCTCTGTGACCTGGGTAACCCCAGTGCAAAGGGGTTTTTAGTCTGTGTGCAAGTCACCACCGCATCACGGCTGGTGTGGCTGAGCATGGGTCCTGCCACCCTTCCACCCAGCAATGAAGCCAGAAGATGCTATTTAACCCCCCCCCAAGATGACTCACCTGATAAGATGGAGGCAACAGCAGCGATGATGAAGGAAACGATGACTCCAGGCCCCGCCATCTCCTTGGCCACCAGGCCAGACACCACATACATTCCAGTGCCCACACAGCTCCCAACGCCGAGAGAGATGAGGTCAAGGGTGGTGAGGACCTTGGCCAGCCTGGTGCCCTGGCTGTTGGCAGTCCCTGTGCCCTCCAGCATGGACTCCACAGGCTTGGTGCGCAGGACACGGGTGCGGAGGGCATGGCCCGCTGCCCCCCATGGCACCCGCCGTGGGTCCAGGCGCAAGAAGAAGCTGCTCATGGCTGGCACTGGGCTCAGCGGAGCTGGATTACAGAAGGTTTTGGAAGCACCCACTCAGGGCTGCAGCTGCATCTTGCTCCTGCGCTGGCAATCTGGCTGAAAGAGAGAGGAATGGCTTTTAAAAGGAAACAGTGAAGAAAGAGGGATGTGGAGGGACTAAAAGGGACCTCTTCATTGGTTTCTGGCTGGTCTTGAGCTCTGGGAGAGCCTCGAGAGTCAAGCAGAACATTGCTTTTGCCCACGCTGCTGCTACAGTGAAACCACCGACACTGTTTTGTACCACAGAGAAGCTCGGACCCCTTTATGTTTGTCTGTGTGATTCTGGCCCCAGCTATTAACGCAGCCCCGTTAGCAGCAGGAACCTGATACTCTCCAAGTTCCCCTTATGCAGTTCAATTGCTACCAAAAGTCACGGGCACTGCGATGGTGAGGTCCTGGCAGCCACCATCCTGCACTGGATCCTGGTGAGGACCAAGTCCTACTCAAAGCTTGGTAGCACCGTAGTGTGGTCTGGCAGCAGGGATGCTACTGCTGGCACCGTGTGTCAGCCCACCACCACCACGCCAGGCCACACACGGATGTTACACGGACCTGTGGTTGTTTTTTGGTGCTGTAGAAGCTGACTCTTCCAGCTCTCTGGCTATGCTGTCTTTTTGCATGCTCCCATCACCCTGGGGAATCCTAAAGGGAAATTTCAAAAGGTGCTGCTTGGTCAGGTCCCAGCTAATCTTGTGGTTAGAAAAAGTCCTTGGAGTGTTTTCATCATCCAGTTTAATGTTTAGAGTTATTTAAATGCTTTTTTTAGGAATGCTTTTTGTTTTAAAGTAACAGGTTATTTTTCTGGAGTAACTGCAAAAAACTTTGGGGTCTGGCTTCTCAGAGTTAAGTCGAGCTGAGGGAGGAGCTCCATAAAATCATGACTGTTAATACTGTCTCATGATTCCAAATCATGAGGTAGTCTTAAAGCATGAAATGATGCTGTTTTGCTCGTTCTCTATGCTTTTTCATCTCAGGTCTTACATTCGGGAACTATTCAGCCAATGCCATTTCCCACCCCCTCCCTTTCTGGTTGGTTTTTAACAAAGTGTAGCTCTCAGGCAAGCTCCTCATACCAGCAGCAAGGACTGCCTAGTGACACGTGATGACTTCTTGACTTTGAGGTGAACATAACAAGAACTGACAATCTCTGCATGACAGTGTAAGGGAACAGGAGGAGTGTATTAGTATGAATTTTAGCCTGGCAGCTTCTTTTCTGCTAACACAGAAATCTTTATTGTTAGTTGTTAATTGCCTTTAAAGACAAAACAATTCTTTTCCCATCTTTACACCCAAAACAAATGACTTTGTGTCTACCTGCGTTGCTTTGTGTTGCCAGAGTTCATTAACTATAACCCAGCACTCACTGCAGGTTTTGGCTGATTGCAGTTCAACTTGCAACTCAATTTTTTTACCTTGAGCAACTGCAGGCTGAAAGGCTGGATGTTCTAGCTAAAAAGATTGATGAAAAGCTGTTACTACTCTGCAGCAAATGTGCTGCTTTGGGTTGAGATCAAGAACTGGGTTTGGCTTTTGGGTTGCATCTCAGGTTAAGTTTTACTTTATGGTTTCAATGAAGGTTTGTGTTAGAGCCAGAGCTCAGTGGGTCTGTGCCAGCCAGGATGAAGCAGAGCAGTCTTTGAGGCAGAGTGCCTACATTACTGGTGTCCTCCAGGGTGGCTCTGCTTCGTCAGGGCTGTTTTCTAGCCACAAGGGAAATAACTCCTCTAAGCAAAGTGATCACCACCTAAAATTCATCCTCCTTTTACCCGTAGCACAGCGTCTGAAACACAGGCTGGCAAAGATGTCTTGATGTTCTTCACACAAACACTTCCCATACTTCATGTAATTATTTTCCTTGGACTTTATGGATGCTTCTAGTGAGTTGGAAAGACTCTGGTAGCTAAGCTTGGGTTTGCACCAAACTGACTTTAACTAGCCAAGAAGCTGGGTAGAAATAGCTGGGTTTTGGGCTCTCACCGTTAAGCTGTTCTTATCTCTGCCCAATTTCTCAGGTACTTTGTAGTGTAAGAGAATGTCTTTCCTAAGTGAACACATCCTTGCTTTACTGGTACTGAAAACCAGTCACAAGTGAAAATAACAGATGTGTGAAGTCAGCTGTTGACTCTCTTGAGGAAAAGTAGACTAAGAATCAATGTCTGGAAACTGAGGCTGGGCAAATAGAAGTTGGATGATTAGCTCTGGGAAGAGGAGAACATTTGGAATAGCCTATTTGCATCTCTCGATGTAAGTGTTGTTTCTGGGTGCTTTTGTGAAAGCTGTGCTCATCATAGAGTTGCTGCTAGGCCCCCAGAAGCGATAGGATGATGTGGGAAGGAGGTGCCAAGGTTGGTCTTTGGTCCTGTTACCAGTTTGATGTTTGTTCTGTGCTTTAAGGGGTTTGGGACTGTTGTGGTTTGTGCTCAGCAGTGTTTCATCATCTTGTCTTCATTGTCCATGGTGGCTGATGAAGGGTTTGGAAAGGGTGGCATATGCTCAGGTCTTACTGAGGGGATGCACATCCACACTGGAAAGATGAGTGTGTCCCCCAGACTGAACAGAGTTGAGCATCCCTCCCAACCTCATGATTCTCTGACTGATTCAGGCAACCCAGCCCATTCTCAAGGTACATCAGGGTACTGAAATTACTTTCTCATCAGCGTTGCAAAGAACCTCAAGGGAAGAATTTGCAGCCTTATCCAGGAATAATTTTAGACTGCTAAAATAATAATAAACCATTTTAAATATTTAAGGTTTAGGTTTTTTCAAATTTGAAAGCAGGAACTGGCTGGTGGATCTGTGATATGACCAGAAATAGGTTGTTGAGCTGTTCCAGCTGCCTGAGGCTGGAACCAGGTTCTCCTGCATTATAGCCCAACGTTGCCCTCCAACTCATACAGACCCTAAGTCACCAAGGAAAAGGAGGGGGTAACCAACTCCAAAACATCTGAGATGAAAGAATGCTATCATTGCTGCTATATTCAATTAAAGCAATCATTCGAAACCATTCCAGATGTTTAAATGAGCTCAGCATATTGCTGCTCTGTAGCTTGGAAAACATCCTTTCACTCGATTTGAAACCATAAAAAGAATTGCATGGATGGCAACCACATACACAGGGCAGAGACAGCTCGTGTCTGCTCTGCTCCGCTCCACTAACCCTGGCTGGCTAGAGGCACACAATGAGGAGAAAAGAGGTTTGTGGAGTTTTATCTGCTCTCCTCATTATAAACCTGGCAAGATGAAGGAGAAGCCAAGCCTGACTCCTAGAGCTTGAGCTGGGCTTTGGAGCTGTGCAGCTCTCCATCTTCACACAAGGTGGATTGGTTTTCCTTGGCTGCTGCTTGCTGCTGCCACCTTGCACTTGTTAGCAACCACTGTTTGTATTGAAACACACTTCTTCATTAGGGTAAATTAATTCAAATGGCAATCAAGTCAGAAGGAGAAGCTCAGGTATTTACAGGCACAGATCTTCCCTAGTGTCTGCATTGGTGCCAGGTGGTTCCTGCCATTGAGCTGCTTTCTGCTGCTGGCCTCATGCTGGTGAGATTGGTGAGATGCACCAGCACTGTCCAACCCCATTACCCTCCTCAGCGCCAGCTTCCCCCCACACCTTGTAGCTGTTCTGTGCCTTGGAATGGCTTATTTGATTTGTCTGTAATGACCCCCTCTGGTCCTGCTGGTCCAGAAGTTCACAGGGGCATCCTTAAGAGAAGACCTTGATTTAAAAATGCTGGGAATACAAAGACACACAATATTGATGGTGATGAATGAAAGCTCCTGTTGCTGAAAGGATGGAAAGCCAGGCAGTGGCCTTCATTAAGGGGAGAAAGCAGGATTTTTCTCTGGTTTTTTTCATGGCCATAGAAGTAATTATTGCAGAGAAGAACTTGTTGATGTCCCAGCAGCAGCTGGGTTGGCACAGTCCTGGCCTCAACATGCAGGATACAGTGCCCAGTTTGCTTCAGGGAGCAGGAATATCATCAACTAGAGCAGGTTGCTCATAGTCTCATCCAAGCTAACCTGGAATGCCTCCAGGCATGGGGCTTCTGCCACCAGTCTGGGCAACCTGAACCAGTGTCTGACCACCTTCACTTCTTTATATGTAATCTAACACTCTTGTCTCTAAGTTTAAAACCTCCATTCCTGGTCCTGTAGCAACAGGCCCCAATAAAAAATTGTCCTCATCTTTCTTATAGCATTGAAAAACCATGAACAGGTCTCCTTGGAGCCTCGTCCTCTCCAGGATGAACAACCCCAGCTCTCCCAGCCTTTCTTTGTAGCAGAGGTATTCCAGCCCTCTGATCATTTTCATGGCCTCATCTGGACCCACTCCAGTAGGTTCCTATCAAACCCTGAAGTGGTGCCTGTTGTGGTCCTCAGTAGCACAGAAATTCACAATGCAGGTTCCACAGCTCTAAGGCTGACTCTTCATCCACAGTGTCCAAATGCTGAGCTGGGCTGCAGCATTGCCCCTGGGGAAAGGGAGCCCTAAAAGCTCAAGGGGATGGAAGAGGTGGGGCTGTAGATGATGCAGAAAGCATCTCCCAGCAGCAATCCTACTGCCATCCCAGATGATGGATGAGAAAGAGGAAGAAACATGCTCATTTTACTTGCCCCTTCCCCTCTCTCTTTCTTTTAACTACTCACTGAGTAACAGTGAGACAGACTCTCATGAAGAGACACAAGATACTGAATTTCATTATAGCTCCCAGAGCAGGACAGGAGTGACGTCAGTGATGCTGTGCAGGAGTCGGACACCAGCCACCGCCTGGGAGGAACCGACTGCTGGGGCTGCTCCTCACGCTTGTATTTTGGTTTGGAGTTTTATTGCTTGTTTTTACAGTGCTGATCCCCAGCTGGGTTGCCACTGTAAAAGCTGGCTCTGCTTCCATCATCAGCCCTCCTTAAAGGGATTTAAAAGCCTGGCACAGAGCTGAGAGCCAGAGCTGGTCCCTGCCAATCCCAGTGCCACTCAAGTGGGTTTGACTTCAGAAATCTGGCCCTTGTGCCTTTGCTGTTAATTTTGGGCTCTTTTTCTTGTTAATCTCTTCCATTTTTTTTTTTACCTCTGCTTGAACAATTCAAGAGGAGCTGTGAGTAATCTAAACTAAAATTCTCGCTCAATTAAACTAGTGATTTATTTCAGGTTTAAATCCATCTCTCTGTTGTGCAGCAACTTAATAAACGGGTTCAGGGCATTCTTTTTGGTGAGCCTTCATAGCAAAAGGGGGAAGTGAAGGGGTTGAACAGCACTTTTCTGTATTAAATCCACCATTGGAAGACACCTTGATGATCATCTAGCCCAACCCTTTAAAGAAATAGTCTAAATGGTGCTTTAAGGCAGAAAGCAAGCCTTACCAATGTCAGCACTGCTGTAGCATAGCTAAACATCATTATCTTGTCTCAGCAAAAAAGCAGATTAAAGCAAAACTATTTGATTTGAACAAAGGCATGGGTGCCACATATCCAAAGCCAGCCCTAAACTTCAGATTCTGGCCTCCAGTGTAAGAATCAAAAGAGCACAGTCATGTAAACCAGTTAAATAATTAGCATGTACACAGAGATTCTCCTCTTTGCTCCTCTCCAGTGTTTGGGGGATGACAGAGTGTGTGATTTGACTGCTATTGTGTCTGTAGAGAGACTGAGCTGCTTCAATAACCAGGAAAGGTGGGAGAGATGTTGCTTCTCTTTTCTCTCTTGCAGCTGGTGGGTCCCAAGTGCTAAGCTACATAGCTAATTCAGTAATTGATCGCTGATCTCTGGGCAGCAGGTCCATGAAGGCTGGTGATGAGGTAGCCAAGTGCTCATCTTCCTGCCTGGATGGATGAGGAATAAGTGGGGGCTGAAATAACACAGAAGTGAGACTGGAGCTGGTCATGTTGAAGGCCAGCAGATCACTCAATATCGGGTAGTTTGCCAGGTTCAATTACATGCAAACCTCACAGGCACTTGGTTCAGGGTCTCTTGGGATCCTCTGGAGCATCAGATTAGTAAGAAACAGCTCTGGGGGCAGAGGAATTGGTGTTTTCCTCCTTTTTACAGGTTGGATGCATCTGGAGGAGGCATGTATAGCTCTTATAAGCTGCAGGACATGGAACCCCAGATCTACTGTCTGCCCTTTCCAGGACGCTCATGGCATTCTCTACAACAGCCTAGTCTACTGTGGGGGTTGGACTAGATGATCTCCAGAGGTCCCAGCCCCTAGCAGTCTGTGATTCTAAGGTCCCTGTATGTGCACCCCTTTCTTGTAGACAGCAAATCTCCCTCCCTAAGACCTTGGGTTCTCCACTGTCCCTTCTCCCTTGTGCCTACAGAAAGAAGTTTTCCGTTTTCCACTTGTTTTCTGCCCTTTGTGTCCAGGTATGAATGACTCCTCAGTGTGGGATGTCTAGCACTGAGCGCAGGGTACTTAGGACAGATACAATACAAGTGAGTGCTGAGCTGTAACTAATGCAATATGCATGAGGTGCTCCATTTGTGTTTGCAAATAAGCCATTTAATCACCACAAGAGAGGAAGAGAAATAAATACAGAGAAAAGGGTGTAATCAATTTGTACATTTCCAAAAAGGTCTAGCTTGACCTTGTTTTCTTGAGATGGCAAAGTAAAGAAAAGATGTAATGACATTGCTAATGCAGGGAAATGACAGATCAGTAGTGGGGGGAGCTAAGCAGGAGATGGGAAATCAAGAGCTTTTTGGAGCTCTGACAGTGTCCCTCTATGAACTCAGTAAATTTCCTTCTCTGTCAGTAAAGTGGAGGAAGTAGCCACCCTACAGATGTGGGTTAATCCAGTGGGATTTTGTACAGAGAGAAACCATACGAAAAACTATCCATGCTCCCCTAGCTGCATCCTGTAGAGAGCAATCTTGCTTTTGAACCTCCCTGTGGTCATCTTATAGTGACCTTCCAATCCTGAAAGGGGCCTATCAGAAGGCTGGGCAAGACTGTTCACGAGGGCAGGGGTCACTGTTTTAAGCCAGAGAAGGGTGGATTTAAGCTGGACATCAGGAAAACATTCTTTAATCTGAGGGTAGTGGGTCAATGGGACAGGTTGCCTAGAGAGGTGGTGGTCTGAAATAAACCTCATGTCTTTGCCCTGACTTCTGCAACCTTCCTTCTGGTTTTAATAGGAGCAGTTCCAAGCTCTGAGCTGCCACAAGAAGAAAATCCATCTTCCTCATAGCACAATGTCCTCTCCTGGTTATAGGGGTTGCCCATTTGCAGTGCCTGGCAGATGTTATCTGGCATCAGTAGGGTGGCTGCAGCCTTGTGTTTGCAGCTCTGGACTTGTTTCTTTTTTTGAGTAGTGGGTTATACGTTCAGTAATTACTGCTTTGAGATGCTCATTTTCTGTACAAATCTCATGGCTGGAACGGACAAGAGCTCCCTTTCTATCACTGAAATGTTTAGACCTGTGTTACCAGACAGTCTCTTCTAGAAATTATGCTCATTTAAAAACTGTCTGTGTTTTAACAACTTGCAGGAGGAAATCTCTGTAATTACTGGGTTGCTCTTTCTTTCCCTTTCCTCTGTGGATCTATACTTTTACACTGCACAATGAAAGTCATTATGGTTTGCTCCAGGCCAGCCAAGAGAGCTTTTCTCATTTCACATAATTCACAGAACGGGTTATTTATTAATGTGTGAGGCTCTCTAAACAAAATGGATTTTTACTGTTGCAAGAGTTTGGCTGATGCATCATTTTGACAACTTATTTAATTTCATTTTGAATTTCAGTGGCAAAAACACAAATCTTTCCCTAAAGGACCGATTTAGTGCTTTGGCTCTGCTGTCCCAACCAGAAAACAAATAATTACCTGTGTATCCAACCCAGGATCTGAAAATTCCCTGTTTTAAGGCCTCGACTTTTATTTTGAAGATTGCTGAGTTTATAGAGATTCTTTTTATTTCCCCACTAAGAAAATGGTTTTGTTCTCCTCTCAGTGTTGTCTCTCACCACCAGTCTTGCCATCTTTCTGTAGTAATTTAACAGGAGTCCAAACCCATCTTTTACACTGTAAACATCAGGCTACAAACAGGCTTCAGCTCTTATTGGCTTTCAAATACATTTCCCCTTTGTATGTGCACAGGGGCTCGCTAATTAGTCATTGTGCTCCATCAGCCTTATACAAGTGGAATTGATTAGGCCTTGTTGCCCCATTTCCATGATTTGGGCTATTGGCTAATTAATGCAGAAGAGGACCTCAGAAAAGTACTCTCCTAAGACTGAGTTAGAAAGACAGAGCCTTCAGCCCTGAGAGTACTCAAGGCTTCAGAAGAAGCAACCATCCTATTTTTGAGACTCAATGGGGTGGGTTTTTGCATATGAAAAAGGGGAGCCTGGAGCTGCAGGGTAGTTTGGATGGCTGTAGCCTGTGTTGCTAGATTGCTCCGTAGAAAAGCAAGGTAGATTCAATGCACTTCCAAGGAAACAAATAGCAGCTCCTGCTGCTCTTATTACATGTTTGGCAGCTTATTGTTATTTATTCACTAGGGGGAAAAAAACCAAACCATTTTGCTTTACATGAGTAATTGTCCTGCATTTCAACACAACCGATTATATGAGTAATGTGAGCACACACTGATCAAAGAGGATGATTTAGAATAGGGCTTCTGTGTTTAGTCATCCATCATTGTCAGTCAGGCAAAAGTGCTGTAACACCTAAGCCCTGTGTAGCGTGAGTAATACCTGGTGTTGTAGCAAGAGGACTTTTTGACATTTCCCAGTAATCTGAGTTACAAATGCATGTCCAAGACTAAACTGGTTCCTAAGATGGTACTAGAGAAGCTGAATTACATGAAGAATTAGATGGTCTGAAAAATGCTAATAGCATAAGAATTAGGCTACTGTTCCTAAGGAATGTGCACACACTGCCCAGAGATGTCCTTGCATACCAGGGGAAACATCGTGAGCTAACAGGGCTCTAGCTTAAAGCTTGCTGCCGCTGAAGCCCTGGTGGCTAATTCATACTTGTTCTTCATTCTCCCTTACTTGTGAGCCCACAAAACCCAACATCTTTTACTGAGGCAGCACGTTTTGCCTTTCAGCTACAATAGAGGAGTCTCCCCATGATGAGCTACCCTGCCTGGCAAGCACAACTGGTGTGTCAGCATGTCATTAAGAGCAGAAAGTACAGTTGCTGGAATATTAGTGCTGTAGCTCCTGTTTCTGCTGGAGCTTGCAGCCAAAGGAACTTGACATATTCTTTCTTTCTATCTCAATTTATTCTGTTTAGAGCTGATGACCCTAATGCATCTCCCAGACCTTGTTGCTTCCATAGCCAGTTAATGAGTGGAACACACCTGCTGTTGCCCAGGTGCCTCAGACAAGCCACTGTCATCTCGCTGCGGAGCTGGAGCAGTGTGAAACCTGTCACCAGTGCTTTCTGCCTCTTCCCAGCCAAGGATAAAGGACAAGCAGGAGAAACATACAGTACCTTCACTACCAGACTAGGGTGTCCAAATCCTACCTAAAGGGCCCTCTGACATTGTTTAGCACCACAGGGCAGTTGGTCATCTCCTACAGCTCACCAGGACCATCATTAAGACCTGTTCAAGTGCACGATTAGAGCTGTTTTCATTGTGTTGCTCTGGGTGGAATATGCCCGGATGTGTAAGTGGTGCCTCAGCATAGGAGGGTGTTTCCATCCTCAGGTTTAGAAAACTTTGAGTAAGACCCAGCCCAGACTCAGTTTGCTGAGAAAGTGCAGGACCAAACCACCAACTTAGGACATGGTCATCAACAAACAGGGGTCAATGGCTGCTGAGAGGGGGCTGCCTTCAAACCCACACATTTGGTTTTATAGATGTTTGTGTAACATTTCAACACAGACATCTGCCATAGAAACTTGCAGCAGTAACCCATTTCCCTATAGGCACCAAACTACTTGATCCTGTATCTCTATCCCCTCAGAATTGGGATGTGGTTCTTGCAAAACCTGCACTGCAGAAGCTCTTCTTTTGTTCACCTGCCAGGTAGATCTAATTTATGGTATCATGTATTTCAGTAAATTATTGATACAGTCGCTGCGCAGAGGAACAGAAACAATAGGCTCGTGTGCTGGATGGCTCCACCTTGCTGGTTTGGTTTCATAAGTGCCTGGGCTTTGATCTGGCAGTTTTATTGCAGAGAAAAAATAGTTTTCACTGAGGGATGTTCCAGCCTGGTGACAGAAAGGGATGGGCTATGGTGGCAGTGGTGGTGCTAGCTGGAGCAGCCAGCCCAGTGCCGATAATCACACAGACCAGAGCCAGGTTGCTACTCGTACAAGAGAAACACTGCACAGCAATAAAGACAGTTTCCAGTTGACGACCACAGTTTAGCTACGTCTCATTGCTTACATGTGAAAAATGACTTGGGAATTTCTGTGTCTTGTGGGTCTAAGTTAAAATCTTTTCCCATTTACGCAGTGGTTGGCTTAATGAGTTCAGCAGATTCGCCCTGGACTGAGGTGAGACTCTGACCAGGTTTCATATTCATAAGAAGCAGCTTGAAAATGCCTACTATATCTTTTGAGTAGAGACTCTTTTGCATCCCTAGATCTACTGTCTCTCACAAGGTATTCTTGTATGACATAGAGATCCCACTACCACACATGGATGAAGGAATATTTGATTCTTATTATATTCTTGCCTTCTAGTTTTTAAAACATCTTAATGTCAAGCAACATCATGCTGGTGAAACATATGTTACGAAGATCTTAATAGCTTAGGTGCTTTGAAAGCAAAGCTTTGACTATTTGGGAGCTGAGAAGTCTGAGGGACCAAGTATATTCTGTTGCAGGCTACTCTGCCATCCTCTTTTTTTCCCAAGAGAGGCCTAGAGGTTATATTTATATTTGTGGAAGTTCTTTCCATTCTAGTTGCTCGAATGTTGCGGCAGAGCCATTGAGAGGTTTTTCTGTTCTCACTGAATTTTCTAGAAAAACTCATATTGCCTTCACAGGAAGATGGATGAAATCTTATTATATGTGTGTGATTTCAGAACTGAGAAAACAGACTGTCTTGTGCTCCAGAACGAAACCTATAAATATATCTTTTAAAATATTTTGAGCTGAAATAGTTTCTGATACAAACCCATCTGAAACCCTGAAGTTCTATAAAGAATTCTCTTCGTTTTCATATGATCGTAAAAATTTAGAGAAAGATAACCAGTACATGTTGATTTGGAAGTCATGGCCAACTCCCTAAGGAGAATTATGTAGTTTTTAAATTGCTTTACTTTAGTGCAATGTGCACAAAAATACTTTTGGGGGAAGTTAATTAATGAAACAAGCCAGAAAATTGGGGGATTCAAAAGGTATCTTGGTCATTCATGTGTTCTGCCTTTTTTGTATGTGGTCAAAAATCCCATCTACTGAGAATGCTGTACTTGTCTGGAGGGGAGGCTGAGGCAACTAAGGACCAAATGCCCTATTAAGTGTTCTGAGTTCATTTCATCTGAACTGCAGGCAGTTACCTTTCAGGCAATTACTACTGCAGGAAGCCCACTGAGTTGCTTTGGCTAAGTTGCATCTTTTGGGAGGACATCAAGTCTTGATGTAAAGAGATGGAGAATCCAGCAGACTTTCTATTAGCTCCTTCATTAGGTCATCAGCCCTTCACTATTCAGAAATGTGATCCCTCACTTAAATCAGAATGTTTTGGCTTTAGCACCTTGGCACCAGTTCATGTTGTACTTTTCTTTGTTTGACAGGAATAACTCAGTGCCTCATACTTTCTTTTTAATGAAGCAAGTTGCTCAGGTGCTGTATTTCCTCCGTTGTAAGGAATTTTCTCTGGTCCTTGTCAGACATTGTTTTTTCTTTCTTTTTTTTTTCTTTCTTCCAATTTTGTTATTATTTTTATTGATGTCTGTTGTATTCTAGCAGCCTCAGTTTCTAAGGGCTAATGCCTTTCCTGCACCTCCCCTGGCTGAGCTGCAACAGAACAAGGCTTTCTTTTTCCTTGTTCTTGTTAAATGGCTTGTCCTGCTGCAGATATTGCCTCCATTCTATCTTCTCAGATACGTACTATGCATTTGGCTTTACTTTCAGAGGACTTGAGATTCTTTGTTGGCACTATTTGCTGCTCATCAGCCTCTGTTGTGTTGGCAAAATTCAGCATCTTTGACGGATAAAAATGGGAAATAGCACTTGGGCCTTACTTTTCTGATCTCATGCAACAAGACTTCCCCATGTTTTAAAATAGATGACTAGTCAGTTTAATGTAGGTTACTTTTCACTCTGGTGTTGGTTTTGGCTCATTTGAGGGTTTCTGGTTTGTTTACTATCTGTTGTTTTACTACAGGAAGTTATCTGCCTTAGCAAAGTGTGTACCAACAAAATGAACACATGGAAATATCTTCAGCAATCTTTTCAGTCTCATGACAGGTTTTGGAAAATTAAAAGCCTAGCCTTGGCATACTAAAATGTACTTGCCTACTACCTAGGGCAATTAATTAGTTAATAGGCTAGATTAAGTCAGATATGGCCCTTTTGAGCCGAAAGGTCTTTGGGGTTGACCAGACTGATACTGTTTTCTATTCATCTCCAGAGCCTATGTTGGTTTAGGATGCCCTATATGTCATTGCTCTCTCTCTGACAGGAAGGCACTAAGTCCATCTGTATAAACTACTGTTTAATAGGCCACAAAACCCGAGCTGGAAAAGCAGTTCTACAAAAAGAGATTAGGGTTTTCAATCCAGTGGTGCCAAAGCAGCAGGACTGAGTTGGGTGGCTGGTACTCAGCAGTTCAAAAATACGCGTGTGGAATCAATAAACAGCAGCGACTCGCGGGTGACGTAAAAAGGACGCCAACTCCATTACCGGGCTCCAAGTCACAGGGAGTTTTGCCGGCGCCGGCGGGAGGATGGAGCCGTAAACTGGCTCCATGGCCGGGCGGGAGGCCACGGCGGGCTGCACCGGGGCCGCTCCGTCGGGATTTCAGCACCGCGGACAGCGNTCCCCGCGGGGCCGCTTCCATGTCCCTTACTCCGTAACCTGTAGCCAGAGCTGTCGCTTCCCTCTGGCCACCCGGGATTTCTCCTCTCGCTGTTTTTCTCTATCAGCCTTGTGCCGTCAGACCTGACGTTCCCCCGCCCCCCTCTGCCGGTGACTGACCTGCAGTCTGGCCGGGATAAGGGGATGCTCAAACGGCCTGGGGTCGCTACCTTAGAGCCTGGCCGAGCCCCCCTAGTAGGGCAGGAACCGGCTCCGTTTGCATTGTCGGCAGGGGCGTGGGGGTGTCCGCGGCCGCCTTCTCCCTCCCCCGAGGGGAGATGGACCAGAGCTTCTTCCCCGCACCCCGAGAGGCTCCGAGTCGTTCTCCCCTCCGTCCCCCCATCCCGGTCTCGGCTGGTCCTGCCACTCACCGCGGGCGCGGAGGGCAACGGGCGGGCGATGCTGCGGAGCGGCCCCGGTCGCGCTCCCGGCGGGGATAGCTGCGCTGCTGCAGCCTCCGATAGAGAGCAGGGGGGTTGGAGGGTGCGGGGGGGGGTTGCGCTGGGCACCGCTGGCCCCGGCTCCCGGCCGTGCAGGCAGGGCGGAGAGGGGAGGAGGAGGAGGAGGAGGAGGGAGGGAAAGATGGATGGAAGAGGGAGGAGGAAGGGGGAGGGAGGAGGGCGCTGCAGCTCCTCAATTATTCAGCGCTTTCCCCTCTCTGCGCTTTCCCCGCCTGCCTGCCGCATGTGACCGCCCGGCAGCTGCCGCGGGTCCAACCTAGCCTGTCCCGGCAGACCCCCTTGCGCGGGGCTGCGATCCCCATGGCCGGATCCCCACCTCTCGATTCCTCTNGAGTGGTCTCCCCCAAACTGCCTGGCTGATGAAAATTAACTGTCCTGGCTGCCTCCTCCAGAGCAGGGTTTTCCTCACCTCAGGGACAGAGGGCTAGGAGCGAAGGGTTGCCCCTGGGGTATAGGGACACCCCCTCTTCGTTTTTTCCTGCAAGATTTGTGTGCTAATACTGTAATCCCGGAACAGACAGAATTAGGACTAAAATACTGCCTCCAATATTACAGACATGATGTCCAGCTCCCTGCATGGTCTGGCTGGGAGGAGTTGGATAGCAGATGCAGATACATTTTATAGCTGCTTCTGAGGTTAGCTGGAAGTCATGCGCCAAATTATTCCTTGTTACGTGTTTTATGTTGTGGTTTGGGCTGCAGAGTTCCCTCTAGAAGCTCTCCCTCTGCATCTGTATTCATACCATGTTTACATCGAATCCGAAATGGTTTCACCTCCAGTGATGGCTGGCCAGGATCGGTTTTCAGTTTCCATTACAGCTTTGTGCTGTAACTTCTGAAAGGAGCCGTTCCTGGCTGTGGGCTGTGCTGTGAGGGGAGATCTGTTTCCTGAACATTGAAATAAATGCCTGCAGGTAAAAAATGAAAGGTGTGATCCTTCAGCTTTTGTCATGTTTGCCTGATGTGACCTGACAGAAACTGCATAAGTGACCTTCTGGGGACCTGCAGGCAACAGCACTGCACACATAAACCTAATCAGAGTGTCCACAGTCCTGGCTTTGGGCTGAGTAGGTGACTACACGTCATCTCTGATATCCTTTTCAGACCTGAAAGGTATCTTTTGTGGCTCTCCAGATGAGTGCCGCTACTTCCCCAGTTTCTACCAGATTATTCCCTTTCTTCAGTTCAGCTTTGCTTTCTTCTCCCCTTCAGCAGTCTCTTTGCAGCCCTTCTTTTCCCAAATGAGAACAGAGAATACCTCTCCCAGGTGAGCAGAAGGTGTCACCGCAGAATGACCCAGTGCTCCGTTCCCTTCCCGTCACTCTGGCCAGCAGCACACAGCACAAGGCAGGAAAAGCCTCCCTGGAGTCTAAGTGCAGGCAGCTGATTACCCTCCTCACAACCAGCAATTCTGAAACTCGTTTTTAATTTTTCCATTATTCTTTGCGTGCCTGGAAGCTGCAGCTGCTCTCCTGTCCATTTCTGCAGTCCCCATGCTTCCCAGTTGATTGTCTCTTCGCATTCATTGGCTTCCCCCGTCTGCTTTTGCCAGTCTAGACACAGCTGTGGGTGGAGGATTTCAGGAGCTTCTCATTGATTGAATCTCAGCAAAATGAAGAAGAGCTTCTCCATTTGCTATTGCATCTTGTTTCATGGCGTTTTTAAACTGTGGTGGACTCTAGCTGACAGCACCGCCAGCCTTTAGTCATCATGTTTGGCTCCTTTGTGTTTGTAGGGTGTGTGAGGAAAGGATACAGAGTGGTTTGTTTCTGAAATGGTTGTCAGTAGCTAAGTTTTAATGGGTTGTTCCTCTGTGGGTGGGTTCAGAGTCACTTGAGCCACGTTAAGTCCTCCGGGCTGGCACAGGACTGCACACCATGAGGGCTGACCCATAGGCTAGTGCACATCTGGCCAGTTGCAATTTAATTGGTGTCAGCAGAGAGGGGATTTGTGTTCTCTTAGCGAATACTTGCAGCACTCAAATTTGTACAAATGACTGTGTGATACCACTCTATCATCCCTGCCTCCACCTTCTTTCAACTACTCAGACCTCTGGCTCTGGCAGGTTTTGCTGTGCAGCATTTGCCAGACCCTGGTACAGTCCAACCTTGATCAACTTTTTAGGTGTTTGCCTGTCCAACCCCCCTGCAACCTCTTCAGAAAGGCTCATCTCTTCTTCCTTCATTTTGAGGAGTTTTCCTTAGGGCTTTTCTCAGAATGCTTTGACATTAACACAACTGACTAATGGGCTCTTCAAGTGAAATACTTTGGGTTCCCCTCAGGTTCCCACTGGGCTCCCAGTGTGAGCATTTGGTTTTGTTTCTGCAGAGGGGCAGTGCTTTGGGTTATGTTCTTGAAGGACAAGCTATTTAAAACACATGCACTTGTATGAAGAAACCTATCTTGTAATAAAATGAAGTTCCAGTCAGAAATGGCATTTGGTAGCAGCAGGAGAATTGAAAATTATGTATTTCCCAGCATTTTCTCCCAAACTCCACTGGGCACCAACAGGGAGAAGCTGCAGCAGCTTTCCCTCACCATGTGCATTGGCTGAGGTCCCTTTAGCAGCCCCTGTTAGATGAGTAGGGTTGAAGGCAGTCTCCATGGCACATGTAATTTAGTGAAGGGATTTGGAGACAGTCAGCTGGCTCTTAGGAGATCGATATTTCCTAGGAAAACATGGGTCATGGTGATGGGAGCTGTTTAGACCCTACCTGCTCACTTTGCATGTCTACTAACTCATGTCTTGCCATGGATCTGGCAAGAGCTCTTGCTCCTATTTAGTCTGGGGCTTCACAAAATAACTCTGAACAGTGGCAGCTGCCAGATTTTACCTGCAAAGTAAGGTGTTTCTGAGCTTAGATCAGATAGCCCTGCAGAAAAACATGACCACAATGCTTGGCCACACTTTAACGTCGGTTGGAGCCCCAGTGATTGCACTGTAGGGGTCAAAGTGATGGAGGCATTAATGTAGGAGGAAAAGAAAGGGGATTAGTCTTGCTGTCTTATCTCTGTTGATGACCAGTGTTATGACAAATAGTGGTGTGAGGAAGGATAGTCCTGTAACTAAAACCCCAACTTGAGACCCTAAAAACTTTGCTCAAATTCCAGGCTCTGCAATGGGTTTCCTGGGCAAACTGTTGATCTTCATGGTCCAAGTGCTGTGAAATGGCAGAGACAGTACTGTCTGGTTTCAGTGAGTGAGGGACTGTCTCTATCTCCTTTATGGGATCCTGATCTCACAGGGGCAATTCAGCTGGGCAGAAGGCAGAAAGTGTCTGGAGTGCTGAGCTGTACGTACCTCTTCCCTGATGCCACCAGGTCTTACCCTGTGGCACAGGGACTGCAGCCCTGACAGAGTTGGGCAGGAATGAGCCCAGTGCTAATGGAGCACCCTCTTCATCATTTGGTTCCTTGCCTGTAGCACAGCTGGTCATGGGCATCGTTTCTGCTTGAGGCAATGGAAAGGGTCATTCTGCTCTGCCAAGCAGCACCTTGAGCAGGTTAAAAGAGCTGTGTGGTTGTTTCTCATAAACCCTATCAAGGGGCTTCCCCCTCTGCGGGACGAGAACCATGGTGATGTGTGGGTATAAGCAGAAACTGGGGTAAACCCCCTGCACAACACTGCCTGGGGGTGCTTTGCCATGTGATTTCATCCAGCTATGATTTCTCCCAGCCTCTTTCTTTCTTGCTCCATATCCTCCATGCCTGGCTGAGCGGAGAAGACAGCTAATGCATCCATTAGACACATTCCCTGTTCAGATAGAGATGGGGTGACGATGCAATGAAGAAATCCCTTTCAAAGCCATATGTGAATGTACATCCCAGGTCTAACTCCAGCATGAGTCATGGTCTCTCCCTGGTGCCAGCAATAGAATTGATGCCCCGTGGTTGTGCCCTCTCTGTCCCCAGCCAGGAGCTCACAATGTTATGAAAACCACTGCTTTGAAGTCAACCATGAGCAGATAAAAGACCTGTGTGATGGGTCTGGGGTTTTCTTGAGGTGGGAACACTTCATCTTGGGGACTGAGAGCTACAGTCCCCAGGGAGGGTTCCCTTCCAACACTGAGACAGTAGCTGCAGATGTGGCTTTGAGGAAGGCTGGGATAAAGCAGTCGCCAGTGAGAGGGGATTAAATGATTCAGTGTCTGGAGGCTGCTGTGTTATTTAAAGGACCACACACTGTTTTTTGATTATTTAGACAAGTCTGCTTTTGACAGCAAAATCAGGAAGAAGGGTGTTTGGTTGGCATTTTCTTCATCCCATGGTTTAACATCAATGTTTTGGGATGCTGGGTAGCTGATAACGATGACCTACCCATGTAGGTCACACCATGTATGCTGTGATGATCATGTCTTAATCAAGAGAAACTGAATACATTGCTAAGTATCAGTTCTTGATGCTCTGCAGGTGGGCTTAGCTCTTCTGGATTCCAGTTAAAATAGTGAGGTGCAGGGTTTGGTCTGAGTTATCTATTCTATAGTGGACTTGATCTTAAAGGTCTTTTCCAACCTAAAGGATTCTGTGATTCTGTTTAATGAATCTGAGAGTACCAGATGAAGTACCAAAGCACAGACCTGATGCCAGCTCGGGGACATTTGATGGATTTGTTGGCAGGTCACACACATGATATGTAACTCTGGTGTAGAATCACCACAGAGTAACATCTCTGACTGTGTTAGGCATGACTTTGACTCCCTTTGGGTGCACCCCAGAAGAGTAGCACCTACTTGATTCTTTGAAGTTCTCCAAAAGCCACTGGCTACCTTGGGTTTGATATGCTGTACGATGCATAGTCTATATCTCTGGACACTGATCTGTTCTAGTGGTTTAATTCTTAGTCTGGAGTAGTGGGTCATGGTGTTTGCCACCCCCTTGCATACCCTGTAAAGATATGCCTCTGAAGCTGAAGAGGATTGCTTGGCTTAGCCATCTACTCATCTCAGTAAAGCTGAGCTGTTGCTTCTCACACTCACCTTCCTGGGCTCTTTTCAGCTCCCCATCACCTGCATCTCTCTGTACTTGGCTGGCAGAGCTAGGCTCTGAGTGGTACCCCCACCCCATGCTGCACACTCCCAGGGCTGGGAAGCATCTACAAGCCCTTTGTCCCTACAGTGACAGGTCCACCTCACTGTCTGTTAGGCTGCCCATGCACGGGAGAAGCTGTTTATGTTGTTCTCAGTACAAGCAGCTATAGTGTTTGTTTGGTTTTGTACACAAATAGCTTGTTCCCTACTGCTGAGAGCGCAGGGTTAAAATTAGTGGTCTTCAGAGTATTTTAGCATTTGCTTGTCAAATTTTCCCCAGAAACTCAACTACTTATCCTTCCGTAATAAACAAACACCAAACAAACACTCCATTATTTTTTTCCTGGGAGAAGAAGAAAAGGAATGTGTGTGATTGTTTCCTGGGCACTTTAACTGGCTGCTTCATTTATCCACCCTGCTGCTAATAACAGACAGGGCTTTGCCCACCCCAGGGTTTGAGGAGAGGCTGCTGTTTGCGTGAGTGCCTTTGCTGTGGATGCAAATAAGAGAGCTTATTGTCTCATGTTTTTCACCAAGATGCAGCTTTTTGCATGTCCAGAGTAACTGCTGTTTTCTCAGGAGCAGACCTTGCAGGGAAGTTTGTGAACATCACATGGGCTAATGCTAAGTAGCATCAGCTATTCAGTAGGAGACCTCATCTGTTCCAAACCCATGGCACTGCAGGAAAAAATAGGACTATATGGATCTGATGGTTTCTTGTCATTGGTATTTCTATTGATCTACTCTTCCCCAATGATTTCTTGCTGCTAAAGCCAAAGGGCAGTGTCGGAAAGGTTCAGTACTGAAGGAGAACCCACATAAAACCATAGTGCAGTTTTCCTTGGGCTAAAAATTGAAGCTCAGCCAAGATATTTCAGTTAGGTCATTCCAGGTCTGTTCAACCTGATTTTGTGTCTCAGCTGAAGGACAGTGAGCCAAAGCCTACACCTCTGAAATCATCATGGATTTAATATTGTAATGCAACCTTGGCTGAGCGCAGCTTGAAAAAGCAGAGCAGCGTGGATTGAATTACCTGCAGCATATTAGTTGAAATCTCCTATCAAAGAACCCCAGGGCCTGATGCAGCTCGTCTTTCAGGGGAAGTCGATAAGATCGTAGCCTGTGGTAACATAGTTTTAGGTTTTAATTTGGTATTCATTAGTCATTATCAGCGATCAGGGTGCCGGCTTGCTTACAGCCTGTTGCCTCCGCTGGCTTTGGTGCAGCGGCTCAAGGTGTGTTGGGTCTGTGGTGTAGGCACCCATGGCACGGAGCAACCAGCATCCTTAGGTACACGGGGGCACGCTGCCCGTAAGAGACCCCAAAGATGCTTTGAAACTACTGTGAAAGAAGGAACACGAACCAGACGGCTTCTCTAGAAAATGAAGACTGGGTTTTTGGTTAGTTTGTGTTTCTTCCAGTACCTTAAAATAGCATTTGTTGATGCAAATAAGACGAGACATTAATATGCGCATCCTAGCAGTAAATAGGTTTCAAGCAAGCTTCTGCAGTGCTGGGGGAGGATATTACCACAGCGTGTTTTTCATTACTGATGTGCCAGCTCATATGCAAAAGGCTTTTGCTTTTACAACACAGGGAAAAGATTGGGAAGTTGAGGAAAAAATAACTTTTCCCAGTAGTCTGTAGAGAGGAAAAGAAATGTTGATCCAGAATGCAAAACAAAGCCTTGTTTCCATCCCAGTTAGATCTGATGCTAAAAAAGTACACATTGTGAGGAACAGGGTTTGTAGTGGGCTGGGGTAGACGAGATGCAGCTCATGAAATGCGGTGGATGATGCGTAAATGCTGCTTACATTGAGCCATTCTGCCTTTTTTTGGAAGTGTATTGTTATTTTCCTGGCCCTTGACTTTGCACGTTTGTAGAGACATGATTGTAGAAACTGTATCTCACGGTAAAATCCACTGGGCATTAACTCCAGAAGGAGTTAATGGCTTTTATACAGAAGTTTCCCTAATGTCAGGTGATATTTTCAGTTTCCTGAAACCAGCACTGAGTGGAGCTGGAAGTGAGCGCTGAAGAAGCAGCCACTGACACCTCTCCTGTGCACAGCATGAGGGAAAATAGGGATGTTTGCTTTGTTTCATGCTTTTGGGTACAGTAAAGCAGATTTCAATTAAAAAACAGGAGTGAATGAGGGATTTATTGTTGTATTCAGACAGCAAGAGAGAAACGAACACAGCAATTAAACCAACCAGATTAATGCTAGGAGTGCATTCTCTTTGCTCACATGAAGCATCAACAGCCTGGCTGCTGCTCTAATACACCCTGACAAACCCAGGCAATAAATGATCTATATTTACCTTCTTGATTTATGAGAGCAGAGATTAGCAAGGACTCTGAAGCATATGAATCAGTCACATTTCTCATGGCTCATACAACTGCTGGTTATAAAATGATCCCTGTAAGCAAGGGAAAGCACCACACTCCATCCCCTCTCCAGCTCCTCAGGAGGTGGGCGTAAGTCTTCAGCAATCCTCACCACCCCACGCTGGAGATGCCATTTGCATCAGGATCCACTGAGTATGGTCACCCTCATTCCTAGTCAGCTCGGGCTTTGTGTTTGACTTGGCCTGTGGAAAGTACAATATTTGAACTGTGTTTTGGTCACCAGCATCCAGCTGTGAGCCAGAGCTGCGGGCTCGTTGCCTTGCTGCAGGAAAAGATGTGCCACAGACCAGTGGCCTCCCTTGGAGACAACAGGTGCCCCAAACAGGCTCGGGCATGTGTTGGGGAATTGGCAGGGTAGGCAAACTAACAACAGGGTGTTTTTAACTATACAGGAACAAGAGGAAGCAAGTGAAGCATCCTAAGCCGTAGAGGAATCATGTTGCACTTCAAAGGGAAGGAGGCAAAGTCCTCTGCTTAGTGTTCACCATCCTCTCTTACATATCACAAACCAGTATAAAATGCTAATACTTCAGAGTTTTTCCACTCACCTAACAAAACCAGTTTTACTCTCCAGTTTCTTATTGCCATTCCCTTGGCATTGATGGACATTTTGATGCTGAGCTGGGGGCTAGAGCTGGCCACCAAGTCCTTCCTGCTGGAAAGTACCAAGCTGAGGGACCAGGGACTGTTCTGTTCTTCATAGAAATGGCCAGTGGCTGCTGCTGACAAACAAGCTGCTCCTCTGTGGTGGCACTGGTCACCCTAGGAGGGGATGCAGGAGGATGCATTTGTTGGGTGTTTCACCCTTTTCACTGACCGCTCTGGAATTAGCTATGTAGCAGGGGAATATCTCTTTTTGGGCTAAGCACTGGTCAGGAGGTGGGAGACCTTATCCCAAAACTGCAGTATCTTGAAGTATTTACCTCTGCAGGGCCTGTTGTGACAGGACAAGGGGCGATGATTTTCAAATACAAGAGGGAAGATTCAGACTAACTACAAGCAAGACATTTTTTACAGTGAGGGTGCTGAGACACAGGTCAGGTGGCCCAGAGAGGTGGTACAACCCTCATCCCTGGACATATTCCAGGTCAGGTTGGATGAGACACTGAGCAATCTGGTCTAGTTGCAGATGTCCCTGCTCATACCGAGGGCTTGGACTAGATGAACTTTATAAGCCTCTCCCAACAGAACCTTCTGAGGCTCTGTGCTTTGACACAATTGAGGCAGAGCATCACCGGCTACTGCTGGGTACCTTGTCCCAGGTTCCTCTCCACCAGCTGGTGTTCAGAGAGGGAAGTGGTACACAAAGACTATTGCCTTGACAAGATGTGTGTTGTCTGTGTTTTCACTTCTTTATCTTTCCAAGCAAGAAACAGCAGTGATTTTTGACAGAGCAACTAACGTTTTATTCACAACTCTCCAAATGAAGCTAAGTTACTCTGAATAAATTGAATGTTAAAGAGATGTCTGAGCAAACCAGATCTCCTCATGGGTGGTTCAGCGTCACTTGGAAATGCAGATGTTGAGCCTAACGGCTTCATCAAAGATGACCAGTGACAGCCCCTACCCTCCCACTCTCCCACCCACTTGCCTATCTGTAATATTTATCCAAGTATATTCTCCATATTTTCTGGGTTTGCAATGACTTATGAGATGTGATTTCCTGCTGGTAGTGGATTGTGCAAGTATTTCCAAGCCTGAGCGTATTCCCAAGTGGAATACTATCAGTCAGTCTCATTGCACAGCAGCTCAGGCAGCCTGGCTCTGGATTGATGAAAACAAACGAGCACTTAAATTGAAGATTCATTTGACATTGTGCAGATAAAGGAGATGTTCCTTCTCATGATAATTAATGATTTGAAAGGCAGGGAGCAGAGGATGGGCAGCCAGTGTTGTAGCTGGCTAGGGCAGAGCAGGAGGCAAGTAACGGCTC
>VZRI01009526.1:757631-790656 GCA_013397515.1 Upupa epops | reverse complement strand
GTAGTCTATGCCCCATCAGGGAACCCATCACAGGTTCCTCTCCGCAGGAGAAGCAGCTGATACCTCTGGGGAGGGAAGAAGCAGAAATTCTGCTGTATTGGTGCCCTTTCCCAACATTTCTCCACGTTGGGGTTTTGATGTCGTGTCAAAATGAAACAGTAGAGCTGTGTGCTTTAATCCCGTGTAACTACAGTCCCGGGGAACTCAGTCATCCTCTGCCTCACACGTCCCCCACCCCTTTGCCCCTGCAGAAATGTTGTTATGGGAGGTGGCTGAAAGGGTGGGTGTCTTGTTCTCAGAGGTCTTTCTTTTTCCTCCCACTATTATTTTTAGAGCTCTGAATCAAGGATCACTGCTGCAGAGATAAACCTCCTCCTTGGCACTCCCTGCTAAGGCAGGGAGGGGGTGACACATAAGCAACCCCACTCCCACCTTCAAAGCAGATGTGACTCAGCCTGCAGTTTGGGGACTTTGTTTAACTTGAAGGAGGATGAGTCAGAGGAGGGGAAGGCAGAGGCTTCTCTGGCAGGAATCAGCCCATGGCCTCAAAGGTTGGCTCAGCTGGGCTGATTCAGGCTGGTGGAGAGTCCATTGCTTCCTTCAGAAATCCCACTCTCACCATCTCTGTGGGGCAGCTGAGCTGAGAGGCTGGGATCATCACTGGGTTGATTGTGATTGTAAAGGACTGGGGAAAATAGTTCTCTGTTAACAAAACTCTCAGCAGATTCCTGCAGTGAGAGCACGGAGAGAAAAGTCAGCACGCTGGGTGTCAGCACACAGCCTGCAGCCCGACAGCTTGACCTGCAATTCTTCAAGCCAAGCCAGTGAAACAGGATTTTGCCTTGAAGCTGTAGACCAGTGCCATCCCAGCAGGGTGTGGAAAGGCTGCCTTGTCCAGCACCATGGTAGCTGTGAGCTGGTGAAGGCTTGTGGCAAGTCTCTTTGGGTTTTCCATTCTACATGTCATGATTTAGAGGAACAAAAGTACTGTCTGTAAAGCTTACTGTCTTTATAAATGCTAGAGCTGAGGATGGCAGTCAGAAGTGTGGGGAAAACCCAAGCTTCCCGCAGCTGTTCTGTTGAGAGCTTAAGGAAGATTTCTGGTTCTATTTATTTTTGTCTCCAGAGTCACTGTTGGTTTCCAGTTAATTCAGTTTATTTAGTCCTCTCACATCTTCATTTTCCTTGCACTTTCAGCTGGATGCTGTGCTCTCCTTGCCATCCTCTAAATCATTCAGATTGCTGCATCCCACAGAAGATGCAACTCAGAGTCAATAATCCTCTCCTGAAGGAATTGGTTCTGACAGGTTAGAGACCTTCCAGAACAGAAGGCACCCTGGGAGATTTGCTGTCCTTTGGGCTGAGCTCACAGAACCTTCCTGGATGGAAGGTGGGGTGTGACTCAGAAGACAACTCCTGGATGAGCTGTGCAAAAGCTACACCAAGGAGAAGCAATTTTTGTGTACTAATAAGGAAGACAAATCACCATCAGGTTGTTTGTCAAACGGGCTATTTGGCTGCTGATGGGGAACCGTCTCAGTCCTGATCCCATCAAGAACTCAAAATCAAGAGTCTCTTGTGTGGAAGGAGTGCAAGGACAGGTAGAACTGCTGAATAATAGTAGTATGCATACAACTGGTCTAACGTGGTATCAAAATAGCTTTGTGTATACCTGCCACTAGGGTTAACTAATCCTGTCAACCACCTGCTTATAGATCCTAAATGAACAACTGTGCTATTTATAGAACAGGCTGCAAAGGGGGCACCTCATGAAACCAAAGTCAGTCAGTCTGACCTCTTGACAAAGTTTGTTCCCTGAACAGCAGATGTGTCCCAATCCCAACCTTTTGGCAATGACAGCACTGCAGGGTAGGAGCCTGTGGAAGCTACAGAATGGCCCCATTGTTCTTGCTCTCTCACCTTGACCTACCTTAGCAAGAACAGGGTGGGAAGAGGACATGTACTTTTATCCAAAAATCTTGGGGGTGAGCGGAGTGAGGAAGCCCAGGTTGTGTGGATGGGTACTGAGCAGCTCACTGGGTTTTGATAGGAGTGAGACCCTCTTGCTCTGCACCAGGGTTGGGCTTTGGCTCTGAGAGGCCGGATGGAGCTGTTTCTATTAATTCTACCAACCGGCAGGTCAGAATCATCTCTTGGCATGTCTCATCCTTTCGTGGCTTACAGGCCAGCGTAGAAACTCAGCAGCATAGTCCTGATTTCCTGCAGCTTTGTCATCAGAAAGACTGTTGTTCATGTAGACATCTTCTGTAGAACATCTTTATTCCCGTGGCAAATAATGCTATTTAAATACCTAATTTTAGCTATTGCTCGGGTTTTGACTGAAGACTTTGTTGTAGCTGTGAAAGACCTCAAAAAAGATTGCTGCAAGCATAATTGCTGGCTCTTTGAGGCAGAATAGAAGTGGAAAATACGTGCTACAGAGCAAACACAAACAAACTCAGAGCAGTTCTGCTGTCAAGTGTCCAGAGCGTGCAGGAGAGAGGTGAGAGCCCATGGCGTGTTGCTGGCCAACTTCTCTTGTAGGGTCTGTAAATTCTTGTTCAAAGCCCAGAAAAATATCAAGGGGCTCCTATTGAGTTCCTTGACCTTGGGATTAGGCAAGATGTAAAATAGGACATGGATAGAGACACCATGTTTTGAGAAAGTTATGCAAATGATGTTAAAAAACACGCTTTAAAATATTAGCTCTGGCACAGAGAGACTGCTGAAGTTTCAGTCAAGGGGAACAAATATTCAATAAATTAAAAAGTCAGGAGTTGGCTTGAAAACAGTTCCTTTGTAAGCAAATGATCCCTTTTGTGGTCGGTATGAAATATGCTAGGGGAAGGGAGACAGCTCAGCTACTTTCCTAGGGGGTATATACTGCCATCATCAAATCTGCCTGAAGAAACAGCTCAAGTTTGCACTTTTGTTGGCTCTCAGGAACCTGATGGAGGTTCAGCAATGGTTCTTATTCCTTTTTAAAAAAACTAATTAATAGATTGGGTCTTTATAGGAGGGAGGTGGATCCATCTGCAATTGTAAATGCATCGTTACGGCCAGATCTGAGCTCCCTCTGTGCCAGCCCAGCACCACGAGCAAAGGTTGGGTTGCATTTACAAGAAGCATCCCTAGTGCAAGATGTAAAGTGTTTTCTTTAAAGCTCACTTGTGGAGTTTTTTAGTGCTGTAAATATGTTTTGATGATTTCAAGGCACAGTCTGGAGTGTATAACATTACTTTCTGTGATGATTTCATTTACCTGGTAAATCTGCAGTGCTTTTATCCACCATAGCTTTGTCTCTCTGGGAAGAAGAAGATCAGAGATTGCACAGAAGAGCTGGCAAAGAGAGGTCATTTTTAGGCAGAGCAAGTAACGTTTATACAATCCTTGTCCTTGCCATTTAAGGATCCCAAACATGGCTAATCATTGGTAAATTGCCTCTGTGATTCTGTGAGGTACGCCCAGGGTAATAGCCACCTTCATGACTAATCTACTCCATGACTTCCAACAGGCTCTTAGAGGTGACCTCAGTAGCCCCTGTGGGGTGATACCGATGTGCTGAGACTCTCTGGTCTTGAAAACATTTACAGACAAATGACAGAAGTGTGAAAGGTTTCATCATTGTTTTCCAGTGATGGAAGTGAGACATCAGCCTTATGTTGCTGAAGAGCACTGGATTTGAGAAGTCCCTGATCTGCTTTTCTGTTGGCTGAAGAAGAACCTCTTTCTCTTACAGAAACAATTTCTCTGCACTGTAATAGCAGAGCGCTGTGCTGTGTCCCATTTTCGGGCTGTGTGTTAGGGACTAACAGCTCTGTGTTTCTTTTGTCACCTGGGTCTTTAGCAGTCACCTTCCTCGGCAATTTTTTGCCAGCTGTGTTTCTCAAATGGAACGTTTTTATAGTAGAAAGAGATCACTGGCCTCCTGCCTCCTGGGGAGGACAGCAGTCCCTGACCGTGACCTTGGGGTCTGACACTGGGGAGGCTCTCTCCTGCTTGCAGAGGGATTGACAGTGACTTCAGGTGATCACATAGCAATGACTGTCCCTTGGGGCATGCTGACCTCATCATGGGGTGCTGAAGAGAGACTAGCAGCTCTGAGTCTGGTTGCACAGCCTCCTGTGAAACCTCTTGGGGATGTACCTTGTTCCTTCCTGAAAGTTCAAGGCAAACAAGGGAGCAGCCTGCTCAGTCTGCTCTGTTTGACAACAGGGAGATGTGAATGATGAGCTTGTCCATCACAGCTCTCAAGAGCAAAACAAAACAATACAGAATTTCTTCTGGAGATATTGCAAGATGATCACCCGTCACTCATCTGCCGTGTCTCTCTGCAGTGACTTTTTTTATTTAGCTCACTAAAATTGTAAGAAAAACCCCTGTCTCTCTTGTCTAACACACTTGCTGTACTTGTGCCTGTTCAGTTCTGAGCTCAATGAATCCCTCAGCCTGGTAGAGCAATGCTGAGAGCCACTTCAGAAAGGTAAAGGGGTCTTGCTGAGTAGTCCTGGAGCTGAATCACAGAATCAGAATGTTAGAGGCTGGCAGCCATCTCAAAAGATGTCTAGTCCAACAATCCAAACTCCAGAGTAGGATCAGCTAGGGCAGATCACACAGGAAAGCATCCAGACAGGTTTTGAACATCTCCAGAGCCAGGGATTCCACCACCTCTCTGGACAGCCTGTTCAGTGCTCTGTCACCATCACCGTTAAAAAGCCTTTCATTAAAAGTCTTCTACGTAAGGACAGGTTTGGGACTAGAAGGCTGGGTGCTGTTTTTTCAGGACGACTTGGAGTGAAAACACTATATGCCTGTCACTGGCGGGTAACTGTCTCCTGAAGCTTTCCTGGTGGTACCTTGTGGGCACCGGTGACTGCCAGCTCGTTCAGAGAACAGAACCCCTGACAGACAAACCACTGCAATTCCCACTGAGCACAGCGGGGTCTGTCTGCTGTGTGTCTCAGCTGACTGCTGTGACTGCCATGAGTAGCAAAGACTGTGTTGGGCAAGCTATGGCACGGGGCTGTGGGCACAACGAATGTAAAGTGATCAGAAGAGAACAACACGGTGGGTTTGTTGTCCTGAGGTTATTTAGCTGGTGGTTTGAAGGTGGCTGGGAGAGAGCTGATGTTACCTTGCAGGGTGGTTGTCAGTTGGAGATCTGAATCAGGAAGAATATCTACAAATGCAGAAGGTCTGCAGGGCAGTAGGAGCTGTTTGTGGGCAGCTGGAAGCAAGGTAGTGTGCTTGAGGATGGGCAGGTCTAAGTGATATCTAGGTGCTGTAAAGCTGTGCAGGACTGGCAGATGGTAGAGGGCATTTTCCAAAAGGCTGCCCTAATCACTCCCTGTGCGTTCCACTGGACTCCTGTCGGAGATGCTTTTTGTGCATGGAGTTAACACCCTGAAATAATAACATGAATTTAGTGGTAATAATTGTTCTCTTCTCAGAACTAGCCAATATTTTCCTTCTGAGCTATTAGGATGGAATATTTCACTGCTTCACCTTTCTCCCCTGGAGTGACAGTAGATGTTGTTTTCCCTTTTGTTCCATTTCTAACTGACTCCCGGTGCAATTATTTCTTTATTTATATTTTCCCACTTCACATTGTCAGAGACCAGACTGATGTCAATGCAGGAAGTCTCAGGCCTTGCAAACAAAGCCATCTCTAATAAAATCACTGTTAATGCCTGAGACGACCAGCTTCCACCAGCCTCTTGCATGTTCTGCAAGCACACGGAGCCACTGTGCATTGCTCGTCACACCATGCTCTGCTGAGAGAAGGCTGTTTGGGAGTCTGTTAATATAACTCTGGGTTTCTGTCAGAGCTAAAAAAAAACCCTAAAGAACTTAAAATAGGTAAAGAAGGAGAAAATGAACCATTTTCTCATAACTAACAGCATCAGCATGGGGTCTTATTACTCATGGTTCTCCCAGCTCAGCCTGCTGCTCCATAATGCCTTTTTTCCTCTTCAGTTTAAAAAGAGCTGGGTGTAGATCAGTTTCTTATGTTAATGCTGCAGTTGCAGCACATGCTGTGTAACCCTCTGGTGATGGTGATATCTGGGGGTGAGAGATTGAACTGCTGCTCTTTGCGCCCCAGCCATGGAGCAGCTTTGCTTGCAAAGCAAAGTGCTGCAGCAGGGCAACAAACAGCACATCAGCTTGGCGAATTGGGATGCTGGAAACCTTGTTATCACAAATGTACCGTGACCTTTTCCCTGCCCCCATTTCTTGTTCTCTAGCCAAATCACGGTGGAGCTGTGGTGTTATCCCTGCAGCAAGCACCTGCCAATGGACACCACTGCCTGGCGAAGGGCCCTCTGTTCCCTGTGTTTTCCCGTTTTGCTTGTGCTGCAGACCAGAATGTACAGAACATGCAGTAAAAGTGAGGAAAATTAATCTCTGTCCAAAAGACACCCTTCTGTCCTTGTGGGATACGCAGAGCTGTGCCACACACGGGGCACGTGTCTGTGGGCCGCGTGGGAGGGCAGAGAACATGTGTGAAGCCGTGCTTGGGTGTTTAATGCATCTGCACCCGACTTCCAGCCCCTCAGCTGAGGCTGCTGCAGCATGGCTTTCAGGTTAGATGTCTTTAGGATCTGGGAAACAGCTCAGCACCCAAGAAAAACCCAACAGTCTGTACAGTAGCTCGGAAATTTTTCTTCGATCCAGATGGTTTCACTTTCGTATCATCCTAAGCACTGTAGAAATAAAAACTGTGTGGGTTATAGGATGGGTTGGGTGTTTTGTTTCTATTGCTCCATTTAATTTGATAGCCTTTCCTTGGGTATCTAAGTGCTCCCTGCTGCTCTTCCCCTGAATCTGACACGCAGATTGTTTCCAGGAGCTGTTTTCTCTTGCCTGATAAATTCTATCCAAGACCCCTTGAGACCTGGCAGCCTTTCCTTTTGGTTTGGGGGACTGTTGCCCCTTAACCTGGGACAACATATAAGAACAGAGATAAAGAGAGGTTACAGTGCAACGCGTAGATTGAGGTCGGTGATTAACACTCCCCTTGGCTTTGTTGTGAGACGTCTGGAGGGAGAAGGTGCTGGAGCAAGTGGCAAACACTATTAGATAACTGACTTAAATTAAAAGTGCTCTCTTGAACAGGACTGTGGTGCCTTTCAAGGAGGACAAACTTTGAGCCACCAGCTGATGGCTAGCGGCAATCTGGAGAGTCCCTCTGGCTTTGGCTGTCCTTTGCATCCCTTCAGTACAGGCTCTCTCTGTGCAGACTCAAATATCAATTTCCATTGCGGTATGAAGGACACAAAGTCATATTAAGGAAATTGAAAATGCCATTAGTCATTTCTTAGGCAAGAGCTGTGCCTGAGGAGGAGGAAGCGAGCAGAGCAAGGCACCATGCCACGCTTTCTGTGTGGTGCCAAGGCAGCCAAAGCTCAGCTCTCCCTCGCTGCTGCTCAGGGGCAGCAATATGTTCAATTCTGAACATATTGAATCAGCTGGATTGTTTCACAACATTGTTTTGTCAATACTCAGTGTCAATTTTTTCCTACTCTGCTAACACTTCCTCTCCATTCCTGAGCCACGAGGGATTAAGTGAAGAAATATAACAGTGCGGTTGAAAAATTAATCAGGTTTTGCTACCAACTGTATCAAGAAGGTCTTATAACTGGGAAACTGCACGTTCAAGCTTCCAGGGCCACAATATTTAACCCTTGGTTCACTTCTTGCGCATCTGGAATCTGATAGTTTCCCTGATACAGCATCATGCAAAGTTAGCAACAAGTGTTGCCCCAAGTTGGACTTTGAGGCTGAACCTGTGCTCACGTTCATGAAGTTTGGAGTCGTGTTCCCTGGTAGGATGGCCAGTCCCTGATATCAGCAGGTTTTTAGAACCATCCATGGCATGCTTTTGGCTTATGCCAGCCCCCCTGGGACACGGTGCAGAGTCAGTGTAGGTTAACCCTTCCTGTAGGCAATTTGCACACAACCTTGCTGTCCTGTAGATTGAGTGAAGTGTTATGGACACAGGTGATGTTGTGCCTGATGGCCAATAACCAAGAGGATGGTCCCAAGCGTGTCTTAATTTTAGCAGAGAGGCAGCCTGATTTAATTGACTTTTTGCTGACTGAGGATTCTTTTAAGATTTGGTCATTTGGAGGCAGTGAATTTTGTCTCAATAAAGATTCCTGGCTTTGACCCACAGTAGCTTAGTTCAGATGAGTAAAAAAGACACGAAGAAATGCTCAGGGGGCCTCATACAGACCCAGCAGTTGCATATGAAGGGTTGTGAAGGCAGCCTGTTTATTGTTCTCTTCCTTTTGGCATATGGAAAACACTCTGTATCTGCTTCCTGTGAAACCCTAACACTGGGAATACACTGGGCAAGTGCCACACGAGTAAGGGAAATACTTCTGTTAGCAGAATGTCTCAAAAGGGCAACCCTGCTAACAAATCTGTGGCTGGCATGCACCGCCTTGAGCAGAAACTGCTGAGTGTTACACACAGTGCTTCAACTTGATTACTTCATGTTGTGCCACTCTAATCACTTCTGGGTGTTAATGTATGTGAATTAGGAACAGGATTAAAAGTATTCTTGGGAGGGAAATGCGTTCTCTCTGATGAAGCATAAATTTAGCTCTCTCTCTGGAAACGAACAGTAGAACTTGTTTATATGGAGTTCCTTTAGAATTGGGGCTTGAATCCGCCCAGTTTTAATAACAATTTAATACTAATAGTAATAATAATAGAAAAAATAAAGTATTTGTAATATGTTCAGGCTCACTGTGAGCTGTTTTGCTTGCTGACAGTGATGGTGCTTGCTGCAAGATAACTAAGGTATCCTAGGGTGTCCTCTCCATGTTGCTTAATTTATAATGGACATGTCTTTCCAGGTAAGGAACAGTTTCCCTTCCTAAGGAAGATGAGAAACTATGGTTTGAGGGTGGATTTAAATGAGGCAGCTGTTGTGCAGGCAGGGAAGAAGAGAATGTGAAGGTGCACGAACCGCAGGTATGTGAAGTAGGATAACAGAAATGAAGTGGTTGTGCCTGAGCTGAAGGGGAATGCTGCAGCAGAGTAAGAAGCTGCTCTGTTTAACTCCCTGCCTCTGGTCACTGTATCTGTGTGGATAAATTTGTTTCCAAGATATTGTGTGTTGACACTAGTTTTCAGGAACAAGAACATCTGCTGGGAAGCATCAAGGCTGGTGATTCGCCCTAGGAAGGTGCTGGGTTTGTTTCATTCACAATGACCTTCCCAATCACTTTTTTCCACACGGGGTATGACCAGAGCTGAGTCACTAGGCTCTTGAGTGGAAGCACCTGAATCACTCCATGAGTCATGTCTAATCCAAGGTACTTCTGCGAGATCCCTGGAGTTCATGCCAGACTAGGGCAGATGTCTGGAACAGGTGAGATGCACTGTCCTCAGGAAGTGCCACCATCTCTTGTTGGCTGTGGAGAACGTGGATGAGGTTTTACACTAGACAGGAACATTTTGTGTAGCCACGTTAAGACATCAAGCTATCCTCACACTGACAGACTTGCCAGTGTGAGATTTCTGTCTGAACTCAGTGACCTTAAAGGTCCAACTTCAATAATTCTATGATCTTACATCTGCTCTTTGCACAAATTGGCAAGACAATAGTGACAGGGCTGGCAGTGAATGCTCGGGGCAAAGTGTACTGGAGCTCAAAGACCACCTCTAGGCAGTGCTGCTGCGGGACCACCAGCATTCGGGCATCTCTGCTTCCAAATGCTCTGACAGGGACACATTTTATGGCTGCAGGTCTCATTAAATTCTCAGCTGAACATACTCAGGAGGTACAGCAGCTCTGATAACGCCTGCTTTTGTAGCTGTGCTGCCGCTCAGCAGGTGTAGCCTGGTGGGAATATACACCAGCAGCATTAGTGCATGCTACTTGGCTATTGTAAGTCATGGGTAGGTTTCACAATGGGGTTTGCAATTTTATACTAAAAATTAATGCCTAGAAAATAAGTGGTTTGTAATTTTAATCTAAAATTCTGCAGGCAGGTAACATTTGCATTGTGAAAATCAGTGAGTTTGTGCCCTTTGGGCAGATTGGTGCTGTAGGAACAACTAGAAGAGATTCAGAGCCCAGAGGCTGATGCCATATGTGGTGTTACTGCCTCCATGGACAGGTCACCTCTGCTCTGTGGGCACACCTTTTCTTCTGCACAAAGTCAGATGGTTACTTCATCTTGCAGAGCAGAAAGCAAGAGCCTCTTGCGAGGTCTGTGAGCATCCTGTGTTCAAAGTCTGTAGGAAGGTGTCTTCTTATTTTTCTGATCACTAGAGGTTGGAGCTACTGGGCACTAAGCTTGTGGAACACTGCTGTAAGAGGGTGAAAACTTGCCAGAGCTTGTTCAAAGGATTTATGGATGAGCCAAAGGTCACAGGGCAGTGAGGAACTGAATGTGCAGATCCTGGTACCTGCACTGTCCTCCAGATGCAGAGTATTGTATTGCTTTCTGTTCATTTAGAAACGTTTGGTGTTCCAAACCTTATTGAAGTGGCTATCTGAGCCTGAAGCTGCCATCTTCTCATGTAAGCCATTTGCTTTGGCATTTAAATCTAATCTGCAGCTCAGGCTACAACCAGGAATAGGTAGATCCAACATGAAGAGATAACCAGTCAGTGCAAATCCAAGGCGCTTGCAAGCAGCTGCTGAGTAGCCCACTGGGCTAGTGTGCAGTGTCAGCATCATTAAAACTCTATAGTAGCATCTAAATCTGCTCCAAATAACTCCAAACCAACATTTTTCCCACATGAGTGAAGGGTGTTGGCTGGGGTTCAGGCTTTGTTTTAGGGGTGTTGTGCAGTCGTCTAGTACATTGTGGGGGTTTTTAATATTAATCAAGAGATAAAGGGCTTATTTGAATGGTGAAGGAGTCTTGAAGTAATCAATTTAACAAAAAATGGGAGAAGAGACTGAGCCCTGTCTCCCTCCAACAAAGGATTAGGCACATCTGGTTTGATCTTTGAGTCCTTCTAATGAGAATTCAGTGGGAAGAACAAGTTTTCTACAGCCTTTAGTAAACATGAGGCTTGACCTTGCAAGGCAGAGGTGGGAAACACTTTATGGAGCTGAAATCATCTGGGAAATAAGTGACTACATTCAAATTTGCCCCTCACCATCATTCAGACCAGGAGAGTAGGGTTAAAGCTCTCATGCATCCTGTGTCTCATGCCTTCTGAAAACTGCCTCTCCAGCAAATAAACCAGGCCATTCATCCCAGCCTTCTGGCAGTGGCTCTGAGTGCAAACACCAGGTTGCACAGCCTGCCCTTCTCTACATCGCATGCTCCAAACTGGGAGGCTTTTTGTGTGTGATGCCTCCTGTGGTTGGTAAGTCCCCATTTTGTTCTAGACAAACACTGACAGCTTTATTTCTTGTTTGTTCAGTCGTAGAGATCCTCGGCATCCTGGTTTGAATTGAGTATTGTGGTTTCTTGCTAGCAGAAATGTAAATAACAAAGAAATGTCGTGTATTTCAATTACCTGAAGGCATCTGCTTTAATCTGGTGAATCCTCTTATGTGATAAAAGTAATGTTGCTATGGGAACACTATCCAACAGGAAAGGTAGCACCAGCCTGCGTGTAACAATTAGGAAATCAGTGCAGTGAATGGATTTTTCAGTCACTTGGCACAGAAGGGGCTTCGCAGTCAATTGGAGACCAGTGTTACGTTTACACATGTGTGTGTGTATGAGTGGGAGAGGCACAGATCAAACTGGGAGGGTCCTCTTCAGGCATCTAGGGAGTGCATTTGAATGTTATTTCTCCCATATATTCACCAGCATACAGCCCACCATCACCAGCAGGGCATTTATATATTGCAAAGCTTTCACTGGTATTTATGAAGTGATTTATCTCTAGATGGCCATAAATCCATGGGCCCTGATGGGATGCACACGCACGTGCATCTTCTTATAGACCCTTTTCACAGCTTGGAAGTTCACTATAATGTCCCCCTGAAGTCTCCACCTCTTCAGAGTGAACAACCCCAACTCTCTCAGCCAGTCTTCACAAGAGAGGTGCTCCAGCCCTCAGATCATTTTCAGTGTATGTCTATTACATTTTAGCATGGAACTGGTTTGGAAAGGACTTGCTTTCCTCCAAGGCGGTCCTTGTGCCTTGTGTCCTGGTCCAGACCGTTAAGCAATAAGCTCCCATGATAAGTGTGGGAGAAATACTGAATCATTCTAAAGTCTGAGGTTCAAAGGAAGGGGAAAAGGTGAAATCTAATGCTCATGAAATACTTCTAAATTAACGAAATTCATTATACACTGAAGAGAACCCACTGCTTGCCATGTAAGCATGCATTGGTCTCTAAAAACCAAGCAGACTGTTTCACAAACTGAAAATCCATACATGAGTCTACTCTGTGTGCTGCTCATCCGCGGGATGTTATGCAGCGATGAGTAACACATTGGTCTCATCACGTATCTAGAGTATGGTTTCCATGGGCAACGTTTCCAGGAGGAACCTACATCTTTCTCCAGCAATTTCATCTGCACGGAAAACTCTTGCAGGAAACAACCACAAGAAAAACATGCTGCTTGTGGTACAAGTTATCATTCCAGCCAACACTGTCAATGTGCTGACATAATTTCAGTGACATTATTTCCTTTAATATAGGAATAGAAAGGCCTGGATGGACTGCAAAGGGGCATTCAGGGGGAAACTGTAGCACTTGAAGTGACATCAGAGATCCTCAGAGGCTGCTCCAGCTAGGAACACTAGTAGCACCGGTCTCAGCATAAGGCTTCAGTGACCTTACAGATTTTATCCAGCCTCACCAGTTAGATCATTTTGTAATGAATTGAGTCTCTAAAATAATAACCAGATGGATGGACAATAATCCTACTAGCCCAACTATTTTGGTTTGAATCTGTACCATTGCAAAAACAGTAGGGACAAGTAGGGGTGGTAGTGCAGGTGACACCAGATGCCTTCGTCTGAGATGTTGATTTGGGGAGAAGGGAGAGAAGAGGTAGCCCACTGGGACTATCTGATTCCTGGCAATAAAGTATTGCAAGCTTCAGTACTGCAGTATTAGGGTGAATTAAAGCCCTGCTCCTGACATAGCTCCTGCCCAGTCAGATATGAATCATTAGTACAGACCCAATTTCCTAATTACCTTTCCATTGCAGGGCAATGCAATGAATTTTGTAGAGCTGTAATTTTATCCCGGTTTATTTCCACATCCTGTATTTTCTCTAGAGGTGCTCTTTGTTCTCCTCTGAGGTTATTTCTGACGTGATCTTTGGCAGCAGGAAAGGTGGTGGTTTGAGTTAATCAGCAGCTGCTTTCCCAAATTCCCAGGGAAGTCTCACTGGGAATGTGTAAACTTGTACAGGTGTCGGATGCTCTCCAGCACAGTAAGCAGGCTGCCTTAGGTGTTGGATTGATCTTCACGGCATATGACAGGGATATTTTTGTAGCTGACCTGCTACATCACCATATCAGGATTTTTTTGGGGTGGTTTCTATAAAACTGATTTTAATAAAACCCCACAGAGGACCAAGTTGTGAGGGGGTTCCTGAAAAGCATCTGTGTTAACAGACGCTTCTTTCAGTGCCTGCAGATATTGGAAAGGTTAATTAATGGAGTTAGTGGGAAAAAGCTGAAGTAGGAAAGCATTCGAGCAGGAAAGGGTGGACCTTGCTTCCACAGGGCTACTTTGGTTGGGTTCAAAACCACATCCTCTCTGTAGAGAAAGGGGAAAGACCTCAAATGTATGTGATGGAAAGCAAGTACCATTGTCCTCACCTGCTTGTGGGCCAGTGTGGGTCCGTGTGAGCTGCAGCCCTCACTGCCAGCAGATGATCCTACTACTTGATCCCAGGAGGAAAATAAATGCTTTGGCACCATCCTGGAGGGCAAGGATGGGAGAGTCCCCAGCTCCACTTAGTGGGCAAAGCATAAACAACATGTGACAGCTCGGCAACAAAACCTGCACACATCTGAAGAGTGTGTTTGAGACCTTCAGCTAATCCCTGAGTAGGTACAGGCTTTCTTTGGCCTTGAAGGTCCATCCTGAAGCCCTGGGTCCCCAGAGGAGGACCCACGGGAAGTGTTACTGCACTGCAGCATCTGGGCTTCTTTTGATGTCACAGAGGGATGGATGGGTTCCTGCTCAGGCAGATGTTATTTAATGAACCCTGGTCAGACTTTCCAATGTGTTTTCTTCAAAGCTCCTGTAAAACATCCTGAAGGCAAGGCTTTACCCTTCAGCAGTAGAGCAACCTCCATGGAGCAAGAGGGTTTATTGATAGCCCTGGTCTTTCAGCCTGCTGGGGAGGCCATAAAGGGATAGGCAGGAGACAAGAAAAACCAGGATTCTTGTGCCATCAGCTTGTCTGCTTGCAGATCTATCAGAAGGTTTGTCCAGAAATTAAGGGCAGTTCATGAAATCCATTGGTTAGAAAGGGCATATCTCGTCTGAACTGTTAGCTTCATTGTCTGGTGCTCCAACTTTTGCCCATTCAACAGGATCCTTGTAAGGATATGAACTAATCACTAGCATCCTCCAGCCTGGCCACAGTTCTCCCCAAGTAACAGCATTACATGTGCTACGAGCTGCCCCGAGCCTCTCCTCTCCTGGTGACCAGGTCCAGTTCTAGAGTCCTACAACATATTGGGTTGGAAGGGACCTCCAAAGGTCATCTAGTTCAACCCCTGTACAGCAATCTAGGCAACCTGTTCCCTCAGATTAAAGAACTTTTTCCTCATGTCCAGCCTAAATCTACCCTTTTCCAGCTTCCAACCATGACCCCTCATCCTGTCATTCCTTGCCCTTGTGAATAGACTTCCCCAGCCTTCTTTCACAGATTAGAAGGTTGCTGTAAGGTCTCCCAGAGTCTTCTCCAGAGTGAACAACCCCAACTTCCTCTTTATTAAGAAAATAAATCGGACAATTCTTACAAATGCAGCACATTTTGAGGGGCCAAGTGAACATTTTCCTGACCTCCCCAGTCATCTGGTTGTTGAGCAGTCCCTTGCATCAGAAATAAGGAATCCTGGTCTCAGCTTCAGCATGTCTTGCAGACAGCATGTCTCTCATGGCATATAAAGTTTCATCTCTACAAGCTGTTTCCCTGGGTCAGGCATGTTGAAAAGGAAGGGAAACTAAAAGCACTTTCAGCAAAGAGGGAGATACTGCCTGTTCTTTATTCATTTTCAAGAAAGGGAGTTCCAGGGGAATCAGACAAGAATAGAAGGGTGTGCAATGAATGTAATGAATGCAGAATTATTTGAGGAACAGTAGATTTCAGCTTTCCCCTCTTCTTTTCCTTCTCCTTGTATTTGTAGAGATCTGCAAAGAGAGGATAATGTTGGTGGGTTTGGGTGGCACCCTGCATATCTAATTTATACGTGGAACTACATACACGTGTGTAGAGTCACTCATTCCTGTGAAATTCAGCCCAAGCCAATACTGTTTCCAAAAGTCACTGGATTTTTTCCCCTCCATCCTTTATATCTTTGCTGTTCCATCCCTATTGCACTGACCCTGGGAAGCTGATGAGCACCAAGACAGCCGTGTGGCAGATACTGCATCCTCAGTACGATTTTTGGCATTTAATTAGCAGCTCTGCTATTTGCATTTAAAAAATGGAAAGCTCTAATTAGACTTACTAAGGGATCTGAAAAACCAGCTGGCCAGTCACCTCTGCAGCTCTTGGAGAAAATCATTTTTATTAGAGAAAAGGAGGAAAGGGGTGGAAGAATTTTGTGTTTACTGCCTCCCTGGGCAGTCTGAAGAAGATTTTCCTGATGTCCAAACTCAGTTTCCCCTGGTGCAACTTGAGGCCATTTCCTCTTGTCCTATCCCTTGTTTCTTGTGAGAAGAAACCACCTCTTCACAACCTCCTTTAGAGTAGTTGTAGACAACACAAAGGTCTTTTCTCAGCCTCCTTTTCTTCAGGAGCATCTGCTGCTGCTTCTGCTGAATTTTCTTGCCTGGGATGTAATTCTTTATCCTCCCTGGAGATCTTTGCTCATTTCGATGTCTAGAAATATTGGCAGCTTTCAGGTTTCCTTTTCAGTTCTGAGCCTGAGCAATCCATGCCTGCTTTGAAGATCAGCAGCGTGGCTTGTGTGGTCATGGGCCCAAATTCAAATGCAAAAGCTGGATAGTGTTTAGGGAATGGAAATACAGGAGGTCTTTCACAGTAGTTTACATTAGGGAGATGATGTATCGAGGGCTGGACTTGATGATTCTGGAGGTCCTTTCCAGCCATTATGATTCTGTGATTCTGTGCTGCTGCAAATATCGACTGGAAAAGGAGGGTTTTTGAGACTGGAAAAGATTGCTGACTTGGGAATCCAGGCACTGCCACACAGTTTCTATTTCAAATCTGTCCCTACTTCACTGTGTGGTTTAATTAGCTACTGTATTTAGCATTTTTGAACAGCGCTGTGACTAATTTTCCAGAGTTTCTCTGAGATACTCTTTGCTTGCTTTAAAGCCTTTAGCAATCCTGTGACCTTAGACGAGATGAGCCATTTCAAGCCTGGATGCAACAAGGATGAAACACAGATCTCTCTCAGCCTGGTTTGGAGGGCAGCTGGGTGCAAGGTATGGGTTGGGGCTCTACCTTTTAGGAAACTCTGTGATGCTGAAACACTCTGTGTGCTCTGGGTTTCTTTCACCCTGATGGAATTGACTCAATTTGCAGAAACTCAAAATAAATCAATCAGTTCAAAGCATCTACATTACATTTTGTCTGCCGTCAAGCAGATGAGCCCAGGTTGAGCAAGAGAAGCAGCTCTTGGCTCCCTGCACTGCAGAGGGAGTGAGGAGCACTAAGGCTCCCTGTTCTCCAGGGCTCCATCAGCTTCCACACCAGTTCTACTGCACTGGGGGAAACTGCTTTTCTCTTTCATTGTTTGGGTGGCTGATTTGGCCTGCAGAATCCATTTGGCTGCTGTGCATCTGCTAGTGCTCTTTGCTCAAGAGACGTTATTACATTAAGCTGCAGATTGAAGCAATTGCAGCAATATTTTTATACCTAAAAGATGTGTTGTCCCAAGAATCCTCTGAAAAGGGGGTATTTGCTTTATTTCAGTTGTTTTCATCCGTTCTGCCATCTCCAAATGCTATCTTCGAGTATCCATGGGCAATGGGTACCAAACTCCTCCTTACATTCCCACAGAGTCCTTCCTCTTAGTTCATCCTCAAAACAGCTCTGTAGTCCATCACGATGCTGGTGTTACAGGCTGCTGGAAACAAGAAACCCGGGTTGTTTCCCCACACTGCACAGGCAGTGCATGGCAGATCCTGCTTCGAGATCACTCCCCACTGAAATCCACTGCAGGTTAAGGCTGGGAAGAGAAGCACCAGCAGCTGGAGTGTGTCTGTCCTGCTGAGGATGCCTGCTATGCTGCCACATCTCCCCACCCTCATTTTTGGGTTATATGCTAATATTAACACCACAAGGGAGACCATACAGCAAGGAAGTCTCTAGCTTGAAATCACTCCTGTCATGCGATGCTGGGCCATGTGAAAGATCCCAGTGTCATTTTATCAGCTGGGTGCTGCTGGTTTTGCATCAAACAATAACTGCACAGCCCAGCGCAGGCTCCCGTGTGATGCTGCAGACGCCCAGCCTGGAGCAGCATCACACTATTCGGATGAGCTGGCAGCACTGGGGTAGCCTTTGCTTGCTTGATGCCAGCACTTTTCTGCCTAGGAAAGCCAGCCTTCATCTAATCCATTCCTGTGGGTTTCAGGCAGGGGCATTAAAAAAGAAGAAGGATGGTTTTGGTCTGCTTTTCCCAGTAAAATAAGACTTTAGCAATAGGTTTGAGCCTGTTTGGAGAGGAAGTCACAGTGTGTGATACCTAAGGGAGGAAGGAATGCGTGTGTTAGCAGAAAACATGTTCAGGTACCATGGCACAGTGAGCTGGGCACTGGCACTGCTTCAGAGAGAAAATGCAGCATTTTACTGTATGGATTCTTACTTTTATTATTTACTCCTTCATTGTTTGTTACTTGAGGGGTTGTGGAACTTAGGGGGTTTGAGTTTGTGCAGGAGCTAATCTTGAAGAAGCATCCTCATGCTTCTGAACTTAGACCTACGTACCTTCCTCCTTCATTAAGCAGATTCTCGTTATGTTGAGAAAGCTATGAAGCTTATTTAGCTATAAAAGAAATCACAGCTGTGTTCAGGAGGATGTATTTATGGCACTAATGTCCTCTTCTCAACATGCAGTGTATGTCTTTACCTTGACAGTGTGCATATCTCTAACCATGTTGAATCATAGAGTTGGAAGGAACCTCCCAAGGTCACCTGGTTCAAGCCCCCTGCAGCAAGCAGGGACATCACTCGCTAAATCAGATTGCCCAGAGCCCCATCAAGCCTGACCTTGAATGTCTCCAGGGGTAGGGCCTCCACAAGCTCTCTAGGCAACCTGTTCCAGTCATCCACCACCCTCAGATTAAGGAACTTTTTCCTCATGTCCAGCCTAAATCTACCCTTTTCCAGCTTAAACCCATGACCTCTCACCCTATCATTCCCTGCTCTATTGAATAGTTCATCCACAGACTTTCGATAGACAATCCCTTTCAGGGATTGGAAGGTCACTCTAAGATCTTCCCAAACCTCTTCAGGCTGAACAGCCCCAACTCTCTCAGCCTGCCCTAATCCTATCCCTGAGGGACTTCAGCCAGCATCAGGGCAATATGGACCTGGAGGAGGAGAGGGTTCTGCTGAGCAGTTTATGGTTGCCTGGCTGCCCACACTTGAAGTGGAAACAATTCAAGGATCTCTTTGTCCAGATCCAGCCCTCTGTGCAGGCCAAGCTGGAAAGTAGTTAATCAGTAACAGCATCGTCAGTAAAACTGCAAGGCTTTTTCTCCTGGCGTCTATCCATGGTGTCTATTTGCAACCCCTTGTCTCTTTAGCCTGGGCAAAGATATGCATCGTGGCTAATGACTCAGGGAGCTTTTTATGATATCACTGTACTTGGCTTCTCTCTTCCCACTGTCCGCTCTGTGCCTGCAGACTGTCCTTGGTGACTCCTCCTTCGATAAACTCCGTGTGCAGTGATACAAAACACTGACTCCCTGCAGCCTTGCTCACTCCTCACACTGGGAAAGTGAGGCTGACCCACGCTGCCTCATATCAAATCATCAGCAACTTCAGTTTGGATGGCCACAAACAGCAGCTGCTCCAGTGAGACCCTCTCTCCCATCAGCAGATTTCCCAGGGAATGGAGGCGAATGTGTCCATGTTATCTCCAAGCTGGAATCGCCTCTCCTGGACACATGGCCTGGCTTGCACAGAAATGTTTCTGACTAATGCAAGAGGGACAAAGCTCGGTGAGGAATGTCCTTGCTGAGCAGTGATATGTTGAGCTAAGGAAGCCTGGTGTTCCTGCAGGCTAGGTCCTCCACTGAGGAGGATGGAGGTGACTCAATCAAGCTCGTGCTCAACCAGCACAGGCTGACCTGGCACAGGGACAGATCCATAGCAGCTCATTAAAGGATGATCTGGATGTGTGGAGAGGGATTTATCCTCAGTGAAATTTCCCTGGTCAAACAGTAGCACTTCATCTGCTGGGTGGCACATGGAAGTGGAAATGTACCCTGAAGCTCTTACCTGTCTGGTGCAGGTAAAGGAGAAAACATTTTGGCTAGCTGTAGAGAATCCTGGCCATGCCATGCTTTCTGTATGGGGAAGCAGGTGGGATTATCTACGGGGAGCTAGTTTTAGAGATGAGCCCATGGTGGTGGTAAGGAGGTGAGGAAACGCCCAAGGAGACCCCTAGATCCCTAGGGACAACCAAAGGGTCACCTGGCTTGGTTAGGACCAAGGCAGGAGACGGTTATTAGGACCAAACTAGCACAGTGAGCTCCACACATCTCCAGCTGGGTTTTTCCATCCTATGTTAGACCTTTGCCTGTTGCAGTGACCCACGGTGAAGCAGGACAATGGCTGGGAGCTGCAGACAGCGATGCTGGGTACTCAGGAGCTGATAGCACAGCAAAGCCCGGTGCTTCAGACACTGCCAGAGCACAGATCTCCCGGGGTGGTTTGGCTGTGTTTTTTTGCTATAAAGTAGAAACACATCTGAGTGGGGCAGGGCAGGGCTCCTTCCACAGAGCCATGACATACCCTGTGCTAATCACGTAATCTCTTCCTGCTTTACTCTTGCAGGGTGTAGCAGCCATATGAGGGCTTTGTGAGAATTAATCACTGAACACCACTTTGATGAGCACTGTAAATAAAGATGCTTTGACGAGCACTATAAATAAAGACGCTTTGCCAGCTCAAGGAATTACAATCGACCAGCTTGGGAATATACTGCAGGTTGCTGCTTGTTGTCCCTCGGATGCTGTATTTTCTGAGGAGCAAAGGTAGGTGCATCTGTTAGCTCCTCTGGTAGGATCCAGCCCCCCCAGGAGTGAAGGGGCTGCCTTCAAGCCCGTTGCTGCTGAGAGAGGACAACATTGTGCCCACAGCACTAGAGCAGAAGGGCTGCTGCTCAAAATCCCCCTCTGACTGCCAGTTATGCTTATGTTTTATGTTCATTTTTATGGGGTGGTTTTTTTCTGGACAGAAGACCACGGGTCATAGCATTGCCTGCTTTCAAGACAGTGAGAGCGAGATTACACTAATGAACCCTTAGTTCTGCAAACACTTCCTTCCGTTTTTGGCATTTAAATTAGCCTTGGACTGCTATTAGCTACTCCAGTCTGTCCTACGCCTTGACCCTGGGTCTAGACGAGGACCACACTACTGCCTTATTACAGTTTCACAGAGACGTTTCTTTTCATAAGGAAGTTTAAGAACATAACAGTTTATTTAACAAACCTGACCTGCCTGTAATTTGCACTCAGACCATCCTACAAAATATCTGGGGTTGCTTAAAAGCCTTAAGAAAGAGATCATAAACCAGAAGGAGCTCTAAGACCTGTAGTGGTAGGATGAGGAACAGTGATTTCAGATTAGAGAAGGGTAGATTTAAATTGTTTGTTAGGAAGAAGTTCTTTAGCAGGAGGCTGTTTGAACACTGGAACAGGTTGCCCAGGGAGGTAGCTGAGTCCCCATCCCTGGAGATATTCATGGTGAGGCTGGACAAAGCTCTGGGCAACCTGAGCTGGTTGAGGATGTCCTTGCTCACTGCAGGGGGGTTGGACTAGATGACCTTTGGAGGTTCCTTCCAACCTGGGCGAGTCTATTATTATATGATGTTGGCCATTCTTCCCCAATGCTGTTTGTTAGTCCACAGTGTGTGTACTTGTGTTCCTGATGCCTTTTAGAAATAGGCTTTTACTCTCCTGCTGCTGCCATTCACTGACAGACTGTGCTGGGGTCTGGCCCTGCACTGTGGGTTTGGCCACCCCAGGAGCATCAAGGGGATTTTTAGGAGCTCAGATGGGTTATTAATCAGCTCCTGGTGAACCAAATCATCAAGAAACATCAGAGGCATCAAAGTGTCCTTCATGCTGGATAACAGCTTATCTTGTCTTAAATATCTGCACTACTGCCTTGAGGAGTTTCAGTTGCCAGAGCAGAGGATAAATTATAGAACAGCCTGAGTCAAAAGTTCCCACACAAAAGGCAAAGATAGACCCTCATTCCCACTGCCAGCCCCACTCCTTGATGGTGAAATCCAGCATTAAGGGATGGTAAATTTGGGGAATAAATAATTGCCAGGAGATATGTTGTAAAACACAAAACTTCTTCACAGTGAGGGTAACGGAGCATTGGAACAGGCTGCCCAGGGGGGTTGTGGACTCCCCTTCTCTGGAGACTTTCCAGACCCACCTGGATCTGTTCCTGTGCAGCTTGGTCTAGGTGATCCTGCTGTGGCAGGGGGTTTGGACTGGATGATCTTTCAAGGTCCCTTCTGATCCCTGATGATTCTATAAATACTTGTCAGGTCTTGCTGTATCAAACAGACTTTGGTTGGAGGGAGGTGTGAGGGGTTTGGTATCTTTGAAAACTTTCAGATTTAAGTATCAGTAAGTTTTCCATGTCCAGCTGGTGCCTTCTCAGGAAGGGCCCCCAGTGCCACAACCAGCCTTTACTATTGCAGACAAAGTGAGATGGGTCTGGGGTGTTTCCAGAGAAGTCCTTCTCCTATGCTCAGCAGCTTGAGAAGAGGCAATCAGGACACAGCTTAAAGATATAATAACCCCCCCATGGTATTTTAGACTAATTGGAGTGAAGAATTGATGTTTGTAGGGAGATTTCCCTTAATGGTGTGAACCACCTTCTCATTTCTGTCCTGAATTATTTATGGCCAGCTCATTCTCACTAGTTCTTGGGCCGTTAGCTTAATGATTTCCTTTTCCTGCTGTTATTCCTTATATACTTGTAAACAGCAGCTGTATCCTCACTCAACCTGCTCTTTTTTTTAACTAAATCAGTCAGACTTCTCCTGGCAAAGTTATACTCTCTCATTTCAGGCAGTAAAATGATTAAATCAATAAAGGAAGAGCAGATCAGGATGCTGATCTCCCATCCTCTGTTGCCACATGGGGCTGCTGAGTAAACCACCACTGGTTTTAACTTGACCACAGTTTGTCCTGCTGAATGTAGGAGCTGCTAGTGAGGGTTAAATACATGATCTGCCTCCTAAACGTGGGGTTTTACCTGCGTAGCCACAGAAAGGAGGTTAGCTCCTTCAACTGTAGATAAGAGCCATCTCCACCGTGATGTCCAAGCCTGACTTTTAAAGGTCAGAGGTCTTGCAGGTCGTGTTTCAGCTAAATTGTCACTGATGAAACTAATCTACACTGAATTGCATGGAACTGGAGTAGGGTTTGTGAGAGCTGGTTCTTCGGTGCCTTTCACAGGAGGAGTCTTCATTAGAAACAGTAAGGCTTTTCCTTAGCCCCCTCACCCAACCCTTTCACCAAACCTTGCTTGTGTCATGAGGGGTGCCTGTTGTGAGACTGGGCATTTTCACGTGTGTTCCTGAGCAGGAGGGCAGGGTGGTTTGGTTGGCTGGCTGGCATCAGAAGGATGGCTGTGCACAGAAGCCATGTCACAGCTCCTCATCCCCTGTTGGATTCTCTGGTTCTCTGTCCTGGATTCACCCATATTTCAGATTTGGAGCTACGACTGAATCATTTCAGAGAAGAAAATGCAGCTCAAACTCAGGAAGAACACATACTTGGCACCCATTGCCGACGTGCTAGGTCTGTGCAAAATCTGCTGCTCTCCTTTGTGGCACCGAGACAACGTCCCCATTTCCTCCAGCAGCCACTGAGCAGGTTGGAAGTCTGATCTTTCTTCTGAGAATCTGGTGGAATGTTTGAAACACATGGCTGAGAAGGATTTTGAAAACACCAGTTTCAGGAAAACTAACGATAACCCCAGCAGAGGGATTCGTTTGTCTATTTTCTTAAGGAAAAGTAATTATTCTAGATCTCTCAAAGCTCACAAGGAGTCAGCAATAAAACCTTCCCCAGAGCTGTCATCTGGGGCTGCAAATCTGGCTGTGATAGTGTAAAATCCATCATCCCTCTTCACCAGGGCCAGCAAGCAGGAGGAGGCACCTCTGCACTGGCATCTGGAGAGGAAAAGAGGCTGCTGAGGCTCTGCCTTTGCCGCATATGTTGAGACACACAGCGTCTGCTGTGGTGGTGGCTGTGAATATATGAATCCAAAGGAGATGGTTTGAGTTACAGTTGGCCATTTCTTTATTACTGGAGATGCTTGATAGCCTGAGGGATAGTGCCCACAGGGGAAGGGAAGATCCATACTGGTGGCACTGGTCGCTGTTGCCTGACAGTTGGGTGAGTGGGTGCACGGGCAGGGTTCGAAATTCTGAGTGAAAACACTGGGAAAGTGGAATCAAAGAGCAGTGTGGAAATGACTTGGACAACAGCCTTGCAGGAGAGCTGGGTGTGGAGCAGGGGCTTCAGAGTGTTCAGAGACACCTCAGAGCATAGCAGGGTGAGTGAGGATGGAGCTGATGGAGACTTGAGCGATGCTGGGGCTCTAACAGCTATGAGCAGTTGGGTGTAAAATGTAAGTCCTCCTGGGAGGTGACCCTCAGGCAAATGCACATGATAGGAAAAGAGGGAGAAAACCATCTCTGTGGAGGGAAGGAAGAGAGCAGGAGGTACCAGAGCTGGGCTGAGTGCTGAGTGCCACAGTTCCCAGCTCACCTTTGCCTGCTGCAGAGCTGTGGCCCTGCTCTGAGGCGGGTGGGATAGCTTCTTGGCAGGGACTGGATTTCTGTTGTTGCTTTCCCACTGCAAAGACATTTTTTCTTTACATTTTCACAGGAAAACATCAGTTCCACAAAAAAAAAGAAGAAAAATGACAAGAAATAGTTGTTTTCATTGTACTCTGCTGTCATTTTCCTTTAGGTCCTCCTTTCCCTCACTGTAAGCATTCCAGGAGGGGATTTATTCATCATGCTAAAAAGACAGGCAGGAAGGTTCCATGCCAGCAGGAACAAACACCTATAATGATATGTTACCATCTTGTTTTGATATTGTTCCTTTTGGAATGAGCTGGAAAAAAGCAACCACAATGCAAGATGCTTCTGAATTAATTTGAAACTTCCTTTTACGTTGTTGAATTCAAACTTCTTTTGGGGGGCAGAAGGGTTTTTCTTCCCCAGGCTCTGCAAACAAGGATTTTTTCACCAGGCACAGCTCATCGTGGGAGTTTTATCAGCTCTCCAGGCAGCAAAGTTGTGCCAAGCAAACAGGTCAGATAAGTGACAGAGGAGGTGGGAGTGACTCTTTGCTCAAGGACCTCTCGTCTTCATAGTTTTGGAGATATTTTTGGCTTTGAAGAAGATGTCACACATTTCTTCTTCCTAATTCTCGACTTGCTGAGAGGCGCTGGACATTTGGGGCTGTTTGATCTCTGCACTTAAGGGAAATTGGTTCACTGAGGAAAAAAGGGCACTACAGCTCCTCTTAAGGTACTTGTGGAGCCACTGCGTTGCTGCTCTGGGGTTTTGCTCAAAGCCCTTGAAAATAGATTGTTCTGTGAGCTCACAGAACTTCAAAAAATGGGCACACATGGTGTTTCAGGAGATGGTTTAGTGCTTAGGGGTGGTAGTGTGGGCAGTGTGGGTAGTGTGGGCTCCAGGCAACCCTTGATGATTCGATGTTTCTATGATTCTATGACAGCTTTATTTCTCAGGTCCTCCTTCCACCCCCTTGGATCTCCACAGGTCTCCATGGGTGCCCGGTGCTCCTGCCATGTTCCTTAGCTCTTTGGGCCAATTTGAGCTGGAGCTCTCTTTTCTCTCCCCATTTTCTGCCTGGTTTAATCATCACTATCTTGAAATGTGAGGAAACACGAGGCTCCCAATCTCTGAACCTTCCTACCACTCCAATCCTGAGTGCCCCATCACATCCCCATCCCCAGCTCCACACAAGCCCTTGGGGTCACCTTTGTAGTGGGTTTGTTGAACGATTAGCAAGGGAGCAGGGGGAGATCCTGTGTTTGCGTTGGCAGCTGCTCTTTTGTTAAAAAGATAATGAACAGGTTCAGTTGTGTGGCTGGAGGATGGAGCTGATAAGCGCTGACTTCAAAGTCTGCGCTTGGGCTCTGCTGGTGTTGAGTTACTCCTGCATGGTCCACTTCATCGTGCAGCTGTTTAATTACAACTGGATGATGATGTCAGCATCATGCCCCCTGGGTCTGCTGGGCTCCACGCATAGCGACTCTGTCTGCATTGTGGTGACTTCTTAAAGCCATGGACCTGCTTCTCCTGGGAGTTTTTGGTTGATGGTAACTGAAACATAGCTGAGACCTGGCCACGGAGCCAGGCCGTGCCCCAGCTCTGGGCAGAACAGATAGATGATAGCCTTATAGATGGCCTGCACTAGTCACTGAATAGACCTTGGAGCAGCAGGACTGTTCATCATTTGCTTGAAAAGCAAACTTTAGGGTGGTGAGTGATTTCTTGGCAGGAACATCAAGCATTGCTGAGGCCACAGGGACAAAATTCTTTACAAGCAAGAAGGCTTTAGAGTCCTAAATCCTCTCCATCCAACTCACCTCTACTGCCTGTGGTGGAACACAACCCTCCCAAGGGCACACACCTCCCCACATCTCTGACAGTGTGCAGGCTACACGTGCCTGTCACGTTTTACTGACCCTTGGGTGGATCTGCAGGAACCTGAGCAGGTCCCAAGAACTGATGCTGCTTGCTGTAGCTAAAGCTGCTGAGCACGTTGCAGGAGGGTACTGAGACACTGCTGAAGTCCCAGCTCACTTCCCCAAGGTTTTCCCTTCTGCCTCTTCACTCCTGTCTCTGAGCAGTGCTGCATCCTCTCCTTCATGACTCAACATCGCTGCAGGTTTGCCCTCCTCCTGTCTGCTTAGAGTCTGAAAATGGACATGAAAAAGCCTCTGGAAGAAACTGTAAGTAATTTCTAATAGTCCTTTCCAGGACAATTTAAAAAATGAAAAGCTCTTCTGCTCTGTCTCCAGTTAACCAAGGTCCCTTGGAGCCAGGAGACAACTTAATATTTTAAGAGCAATGTTATTTTGCAGCAGCTCATAGCTAATGAATTCCCAATCCATATTTCACAGTAGGTGAAGAAGAAAAGAAATCCATTTTCCTCACAGCTCTAATGTATTTCTCAGACACTTGTGGAACAGACTGTGCTCAGACCTGCAGCTTTACCCGCTGACGCAACCCAGACGGGGATGGAGGTGGTGGAGACTGAGCGATGGATGCTATCCTTCCTCTGCCACGCTGTGCTGTGTTCAGATGATGGATGGTTTTGTCTTTATTCTGGGCTTTTGTAGCTCCTATAGCTCCAAAGCATCTGAGTACTCACTGCAGTTAGGTGCTCTGCAGTAGGTGTTGGGTGGTGGTTGGTGTCTCTGGTGGACTCCTGCCTTGCACTCAGCCAAGGATGATGAGGATGATGCTTCTGTGCAGGGATCCTTCCTTCCCTGTGGTGCAGACCTGCTCTCACCAGTAGTGCATATGGCTGGCTTGAGCCCCAGAAAGGGATTGTACGGGACACTGCAAGCACAAGGGGATGTGCTGCAGCTGACACCGGTGGGGAAGCTGGGCATTGTGCGTCACCCCCTGGCTGTACAACCTGCCCGAGAATGAGGATACATGGCCCCAGGCTTCATGCAGGACACGATGGCAGAGCTCCTTTTCAGCTGGAAGAAGAGCTAAGCGCAAACTCATCAGTACTTCTTGGGAGATGGCTTAGTGGTTATGGGTTGTAGAGCAGACAGCTGGACTGGATGATCTTTCAGGTCTTTTCCAACCTTGATTATTCTGATTTTACAATTCTTTCACAGTGTAAAAATACTCTACAACTAGAGTTTGGCTACTTCAGGACCAGGGTCCATCTGCCATTCCCTGCTCGAGTCACATTACAAGTGCATGGCAGAGGCTGCCAGAGCTCCATTTTCATATTACTGTGCTTGGCTCTCCCCCCAATCCTTTTTATCCTGCTTTTGCTAAGTGCCTGCAAAACAAATTACAGCAAATATTCCCTCACCAGGGCAAGACTTCTTAGTTTGAGGTGCATTTGTGTTTGTAGATGCTAATGCACCCTCCTAAATGGTGCTGGCAGAGACCTTAAAGGGACAAACAGAGGTACAGCATTCATTAGGAGATTTCATCTGCTGAGGGATTAACCATCTTTCATTTGCCCTGGTCCCTCAGATCCAGGATCAAAGGAGAGAGGCATAATCACCTCTTTCAGTGGAAAGCACACAAAACAGATTTAATGTAGTCTGCTTCTAGCAATGATGATTGGTGGGTGACTGTATATGGGGGCTGCGATACCCAGGGGTATGTCTGGGTAGCATGTAGACCTCTCCATGCCAATCTTTACCTTCCTGTGATGGGACACTACTAGCCTTGGGAAGCTCATTCAGGGAAAGGTTTAACCACATCAAAATCATTATAATATTTTAATTATCCCCACTGTAAACAAAAGCTAGTGTTTAACTCTTTCACAGCACAAATTCAGGAGGGTTTCTTGGTGCATACTCCACAGCTCCAGGCAGCTGGAAGCTCCAGGCACAGAGCTGGACATGATGGTGTGTACTGGACATGGCTCCTCTGACACTCTGGCGGGGCTGTGTGAGGAAGCCCCTGCACCAGGTCTGAAGGAGCAGGCTCAGGACATTAAGCCCTCTCTTTAGGGATCTCTGCAAAGCAAATGTATGCTGCCTTCACGGCTGCTACCCAGTGGAGTCAGGGGTCCTTGTTGCCACTGTAGCATGATGCCACAGCAGTTTATTTGCCCCAGACCGCGGTGGAGAGCAGGTGGCAGGGACACAACTACCTGTCAGTAGATGACGAATCCCCTTTTGGCATCTGGGCTCTATTTTAGGCAGCAACCAGTACAGAATGGCACAAGGGCACGGGGTCTCTGCTGCAGAGAGAGGAGGCAAACAGAGCTAGTGTGACCTGCTCGTGACCACATGGCTGTTCCAAAGTGTTTAATTAGTCTGACAAATGTGACAACAAAAACCCTGTGCATTATCCTGGCTGAGTATCTGAGGTTAGTGAGCTGCAGTCAGACTGGGACCAGCCTCTCCAGGTCACAATTCTTACCTTGCCTGCTCTCCATGCCCAGGAGCTGCCCTGGGAAGGCTCCTGTGCCAGATGTGTGTTTTAAAATGTTAGGGGAAATACTAATTTCCAATCAGTGAAATATACTGCTCAGGCAAATAGAGACGAGAGGAAATCTTCCTGACTTCAGTAAACATTGCACCAAAACTAAGGCGTTTCTAAGGGATGATTTGATTTTAGTTCATCAGCCACAGAGCTGTCAGTAGTTGCCACTGGCTCTTGGTCCTGGAGATCCATCATTTGCTTCTGGGCTGTGCTAAAGTTCTTTCCAATAAATGCAACTACTTCAGTTCAGACTTGAAGCATCCCATCAGCTTCTTCTCAGTAAACGTTTTACTTGAAACTAGAATTGTGTTTCCAACGTCGTTTGGAATCTAGCTTTGCCATATTTCATGCTGAGACTTTTTAAAGTCTCAGCAGAAAGTGTGGTTCAGCCTTGGCTGTTGCTGTTAACAGACCAACATGTGGCTGCTAGCTCCTACCCTTGCTCTGCTTGTCACTTGCCTATTGTTTCCATTAAGTCGTTAATTTTTTTATCAAAGTATGATCTCATTAACAGAAGCATTTTACCTTCAATATCTGAGCTTCAAGGTATTGCAAAGAATACCTCAGTGGTGAAATCAATGCGTTTCCTTAGAAACAGGAGCAGAGGAGGAATCTGAAAGTACCAGTGTGAAAGAACCAACATGTTAGTTCTCAAAGTTAGTTGAGAAAAATACCCAGAGAAATGTAAAATCAGGTATGGATGGTGCCTGCAGCTGAAAAGGTGTATTGTGCACGTCTGAAATATTGTGCACTAGCTGGGCAAGCAGTATCCATAATCCTGGGGTCACCTTAGAACTTTTAATTGCCAAACTTGAATTATTTGCAACACAGTGTTACAGAACTGTATTGCCAGTTACGTAGCCCAACCTAAGGGGCAGAGCCATCAGCAGAAAACAGTTGTCTATTTTCTTATCTATCTCTGTGAAGAACAAAGATGAAATAGCATAGCTGGTAACAGCAGAGGCAAATGAAACAATCAGCCTGCTGGACCACCCAAGTCAAAAACCCAGTGACACAGAAACCACCAGTGCCCGTGTTCCAGTATATCATGGAGAGCATCTGAGCAATGCATAATCCAGCTCATTACTTGAGTCCAGCCGTGTCCCACTGTTGCTGGAAGCTCCAGAGAGCCATGACGGTTCATTGGAGATGTGCATCCACCTGCAGATTGACTGCCAGCTTTCTCTGTGAATGGGTTTGCTTTTACACTGTTCAGTTGTGTAGAGTCCTTCAGAGAGGTCTTTTTGAAGCAGACACCTGCTGTTATCCACCAAACTGGTTTCCTCCAGGGCCAGCCAAGTGCTGGGAAAAAGCCAGAAGAGGTGTTTCTCTCACTGTTCTGCACCTCTCACAATAGCTGGGTATCTGCTCCCACTGCAGGAGAAAAGAAAAAGGCTCATCCATGTGTCAGCTCCAATTCTCAGCACTTCAAGAACATCAGACAAAACTTGCTGCCTTGCAAGCTCTATGCACTCCTGGGCATCCAGATACCAATCCAGGAACTGAAAAAGTATAACAACATTTAAACTCGCATAGCTGGTTGCTGAAGAGCCAGGAAGAGCCTTCAGTGGTTATTTAGGTCCAGATGTGTTGGCATGGCCTGGAGAACTTCTTTCCTTGCAAGCCAACGAGGTTTTAATCCAAACAAATTTTATGGAGCCTCACTTCACCTCCACTTCTGAGTTCAGATAGACGCTCATGCAGTGACTACAAATGAAAAGACAAACAGACGTGTCCCGAGTGTTTGGGTATGTAATGAATTGACAGTCCTTGGTGCCTTTGTATGGATTGCTCATTGCAGCTCTCCAACTGCACTGCTTCAATACTGCTCACTCAAACATTTCAGCAACCAGGTCCTGGTCCACAGGTTCCTGATGGTTAGTTCACCACCAGCTTACTCAGTCTGCAGCTCAGACCGGGGTTAAGCAGCTCTGCAAAGCATTTTCTTGCAGACCAGCACACTGTCTGCTTAGTAATATAATTCAGTGCTGCTTAACGATATGATTTAGTTGAGAATGTGGTGGTGTCGGTTGGGCTTGATCATCTCAAAAGCCTTTTCCAACCTGAATTATTCTATGACTCCATGATTTTCAAACAGAGAAGGTTGGGTGTTGCCTGATTCCTGATTTTATGGCCTTTTTTCATCACGAGGCTGATGTGGGAAACAGGCTCCTGCTCAAGGTGAGCAGAAAAGTCACGGCTTTGTATCACAGCTCCTGCATTTTGCTCTCCTGACATAATCCTGCACCTGCAAAAACATTGGTTGCTGTGTGCCTCTTTATTGTGTTTGGAGGGAGAGGAAAAGAGCTCTCCTGAGCTTTCCAGGCTGGGTTCGAGCGTCAGAAGTCACTGACACAAAGCAGATCTCTCCCCACTAACCGACACAGCTGCCCCAGACACAAGCTCTGCCATCGCATACACACAGTCATACAAAAGGTTAGCACAGAGCTACCCCAGCAGCATTTGAGCTGTGTAAGACCTCAGCTCTCACTGCAAGCTCGAATGCTGTGCAGCACTGCCTGCACCCTGCTGCCCTCATCCCTGTCCTGAGAGGCACTTACCACAAGGTTTATATAGATGACATCCATCTAGAGCTACAAACTGAGTTTGTACATTGTCTATGTAATGCATTTATACTCTATGTGTCTTTATTTAATGTAGTTGTACTGCCAAGGAGAGTTGAGAACCACTACTTCTTAGTCTGCAGAAGAGTAAATAATAATTCATTATTCAACCTCAGGATTTTTAAGCCAATACCAGGAATTTGGGGACTTCTCCATGTTTCTCAGCCACGCTGCTGGCAAAGCCCTCTTGGCATGAAGCTGTAACCTGTCAGCTGGGTATGGACGGCCTAAAAGCAATTTAAATCTAATAGCAAAGCTGGTCCAATGCCAGGTGTCCTGGGTTAGGGAAACCAGATTTTGGTGTCACCTTTCCTTTCCTGTTGTTCCCAAACTACTTTGTTCTGGTTTAGACTGCGAGGGAGGCAGGAAGACCCTCACCCCAGATAACTTCTCTGCAGCTCAGAGGGGCTGAAGCAAGGTGGGAGCCATGGAGACTTCTGGAGCTGAGAGCATAGTTTTGAGAGGGGTGTTTGTGACCAGTTTAGAGGGGGGTGTGGAGAGTGTTCCTGCTTACTCTGCACCCCAATAAAAGACTCTGCCTGGGGGTGAGCCGTGGCTCTTCCCCTCCCCAGAAGCCCTGTGGGCCAGCAAGGTGGTCCCAGCTGGGTCCTGGCCTGCCCCACTCACTGGGGCTGGAATGCTGCAAACTTTCCTGGAGCTGGGCTGTTTTGTCGGCAGTGTGGTGGCAGCGTGCCCTGCCTGCTGCCGGCTGGCTCTGGCTCCATGCCATGCCAGAGCAGGTGGCTCTGCACCGTGACTCAGAAAGCCCTTCTCCTGCCTGCACGGTGAAGCGCAGAGAAACCATCAGTGCAGACTGCTCCCTGTGTCAAGCAGAACACAGCAGGGTTACACTGGTCATCACAAGCCTGAAGATGCTGGAGTGGTGAGCTAAGCTTAAAGAAAAACAGCCCCAAAAGCCCAAGCCCTGAAGGACTGGGGAGGTCCCTGCTGGTTTGCTGCCATGGCCACTGTTGTGTTCTCACCACATGGCCGGGCCATGTGGCCACAGTCACCCTGATTTACAGAACAGCAGGAAGAGAAGCTGCTGTCACCTCTTGCCAGTGAGAAAGAGGCTTGCAATGCTCGAATTAGCAGGAGTATGGAGTCCAGAAGGGCGTTTGCTGTTTCAGCTTGGCAGAACTGTCTGTGCAAGCTGAAGACTTGAAACTCTTAAACTTTTTGCAGAACGTGAGAAAAATGGGGTTAGAAGTGTCCTAGGGATGGGTCTCCCCTGTTGCTGCTGCTGTGCTGTGTTTGTGTCTCTCTCCCCAGGGGACCCAATCTGAAGCCAAAGAAGGCTGCAGAATGCTTTGCACGTTTTCTTTTCTCAGGCTGTGTGCAAGGGCATTGTGAGGGAGTTTCTGTTTTGTTGGTGTCACCTGCTTAGGCTTCTTCTTTCTGTGCTTAGATATGGGTTTAATAAACCCTTTTGTTTCTCCAAGCTGTTTTCTCTTGCTTGATGGATTCTCTCCAAGACCCCTGCCTTTCCATTTTTGGAATGTCTTCACCCAGGACATGGTGATGGAGGGAGTTGAAATAAAGAGTCTAGACAATATAGTAGATGAAGTAAGCCTTAGCATTAGTTAATCAGTAGTTAAGGTGATGTAATTATTGTCTGNGGACCCAATCTGAAGCCAAAGAAGGCTGCAGAATGCTTTGCACAATTTCTTTTCTCAGGCTGTGTGCAAGGGCATTGTGAGGGAGTTTCTGTTTTGTTGGTGTCACCTGCTTAGGCTTCTTCTTTCTGTGCTTAGATATAGGTTTGTTTCTCCAAGCTGTTTTCTCTTGCTTGATGGATTCTCTTCAAGACCCCT